>JASAOG010000057.1:2302500-2630000 GCA_030265305.1 Biomphalaria pfeifferi
GAAAAAAGAAAAAAGGCTGCAAGGTAAAATGTGAAGTGAGTGGCGTAATTCTATTCATAGTAAAAAAAAAAATATGGAAATGATTTGAAAATAAAAAGGCGAATAAATGGAAATACGAGGAGGGGAATTTCTGCGTTGGATTACCGCTTCTAGCTGAGCTGACTTAGCATTTTGGATTAGACGAAGTGATAGGAATTAAGATAACCTGGTGGCGACGCAAGCTATTTCGATTGAGGTCAATATGAAAACATTGAGTTTGTGTGTGTGTCATTGAGTAGGTGTGTGAGTGTGTGTCGTTGAGTGCGTGGATGGCTGCCTGGTCGTGCGGTTTGCGCGCTGGACTGTCGTTCGGATTTATCGACGGTCGAGGGTTCAAACCCTGCCCGCTCCCATCCCCCGTCGTCCTGCGGGAGGTTTGGACTAGGAAGTAAACTATCTTCAACTCTGAAGGAACATCCGAAATGTGTAAAACAAACCTAGTGTGTGAGTGTGCGTCACTGAGTGCGTGCGTGCGTCTTTGTGTCTAGAACAGTGGTGCCTAAAACTTTTTCATCTGAGGGTCATAACAAATTTCCGTCATGCGAGTCACGGGCCGCATCACTTGCTAGTCCAATGGAACCGATTTTCGAAAAGTCGGATGTCAAGAGCCGAGGGTTTATCATCATAACTTTAGAGAAGTGTATAACTGAGAAGCTGGGTTTAGAGGAGGAACTTGTGTATTTAGAAGTTCTAAGTCAAGAATTAGTCCTTTTTACATAGACCTACTTCTCTTTCGCACTCATTTTGTTTTTCAGTATTTCATTATGCACAACACAAAAAGACAACTAAACAAAGTGATGAAGATTTCTGAGGGCGAAGTCGTCCTAACAGAATGTTCCACAACATGTTTCACCGAGCCCAAAATTTTTCTATTTATATTGTAGAGCGAATACTGTGAAGTTCAACTTCTATTTTTTCCCTGAAAATTGGTTACATTAAAATTGTTATACTCAACACTGGGGACAACAAGCAATGCGATAAATACTTCCGAGTTCTCTGTCGTTCTGACTGAATGTCTATAATCTCCACTTCACCGGTGACAAAAGCGACTTAGTTGTAAATGTCAACAGTTCATTGCCTATCGTTTTTTTTGTATATAGTTCATGATCATTTACAATTGCACTGTTTATTGTAATATACCCGCTGCAGCTCATCAGTTTTAAATTCATCATCTCATATACAGGAGATGAAAGAAGGAAACAGCACGAGATCAGTACCTATCAAAGCCAAAAGTGTGGGCGATATACTTATTTTGAAGTTCAAGTAATGTCTGCCAGTTGAGATTTCCTCCCAGCCAATCCCAGGTATTAGCTAGACATTGTTTCCTGAAATGTCACCCAGTTGTTGTCTGGCCACGTGATCACATGTAGGAAAAACATCTTTTTGGTTCAAATTATGACAAGAAATTTTGGCAAGAAAAAAAAACTTTATAAACTTGGTAAATGTCGAAGCTGAGCGTATAAATCATATCCTCTAGAACACAAAAACAAGGCAATCATATACAAAATCTTGTAATTCCTAATTTTAAACATTTTATAGAATTAAAAAAAAAAAAATAAACTTCCTCCCGAAGAAATGTATGCATGATCCTCAAGTACGAGAATCCCAAGGAAGAGAAAGCACTTTAATCGAATTCAGAAAAATGTCTGTGTCTTTGCACTTTGGAGGATGGATTTAATCAAAACTTTAAAATAATTTGGCCATTTGGCAATGAGTTGTCATGACCTTGTTTAATTAAATAATTGCTTTAGTGGACGAAAAAAGGTATCCATAAAAATATTTATTTGAAGATTATTACAAATGGGCTTTTTTTTTTTTATGGAGCGACAGTAAAATATCTTTAAAAATGCGGCAATTAGCAATTTCCTTGCAAATATTTAAAAACACAGATTTTACCAAACAGAAGGGGAAAATAACAGAAACAATTATTAACACACCACGTGTTTTGTCTTGAAATTAATTTTGTAAATCGTTGTCTAACTGTCCCCGTTTTCATCTCGTGCATGATTGTTGATTGTCACTGATTTTAAGTTGTGAATAATTGCCTGATAGTAGCTGATTTCAAATTTTGAATGACTGTCGGAATAAAGATAAAAAGTAAAAATTCCCCTTTCTGACCTTGCGATCTGTAGTATGATCTGTTTCTGTGGCCAACGGAAACTAAGGGTGTCATGTGGCCAGCACAACGACCAACCGCCTTTACTTTTCCCCAACTCATTTCCCCATTAGAGCTGGGTGGACTCAGAGATGCCCAAAGATCCCAAAAGTTAAATATGCTAGTCATCACCGGGATTCGAACCCGAGATTTCGGTTCGAAAGACAAGCGCTTTACTGCTCACCGCTCAGCCACCACGCCTCTCTGAATAAAGGTAATTGAATGAATTGTTTGCATGATCTTTGTTGACTCTGTAAGAAAGCATATCAAAACGCTGCAAGTATCGTATGCATAATATTGAGCTTTTGTTTTTTCCGAGAGTTAGTAAATGCATAGAGGTCTTAGTGAAATTGACTTTTAAGATTGAGAGGATTGGGTGGTTGTCACGATTTAATTACAGTTTTGATAGTGATGACTTCTTATATTGTAGGCTAATAGAGCCAAACACACAATTAAATAAACACAAGTATTCTTTCTCTTTTTATGAACATAAATAATAAGAGTACATTTCTTTTATCGACCAGAGATGCTCCGTGCCTATAGGAGATGTCACAGCCACCTGTCATCAACTAATACACAGTGCCTTGACAGTGTCATACTGCCAACAACATCTAGTCAGTGCCTTGACAGTCTCAAACTGTCAACTCCATGTATTCCATCTCTGACAGTTTTTGTCAGCAAACAAAATAAAAATCCACACACTATTAAAGAAAAGATAAACATTTCAAGAAATCTATTTACTCTAGCACGATAAAACGACTTCATATTTTTTTCCCTATATTGATTTTTCTTTAATTGTTAGCAATTAGTTAAAGTTTTTTTTAGTAAAGATAATTCATATCAATAATCGCATTCACTCTTTTAGTCTTTAAATAAAATGGTAGCCAAATAACTGAAGTACCAGAAGTGTAATGTTACTTTTTTTTCTTATTGGCATAAAGCTTATCATCTACAGAAATATATATAAATACTTTATTTAAAAAAAGCTTATAGTAAGTGTAATTGTATTTAATAATTGGTTTAGTTTGGAACAGTTAATCGAATAGAATTGTACACCTAGACACATTAAATCTGTGCGATAAGAAATATTGTTAAAAGTGTTTTTGCTTAGCTTTTAGCTTTCTCAATACGCTATGATCCTTTGACTTGTCTAGACCAGTTGTGAAAGGGGGAGGGAAGAAGGGGGTATCTCGGTGAATGTTTACATGATGGTTTTGTAAATGCATTAAAAAAATGTTCACTCGGGATCAAGAGTCCTCAAATGGACTAATTCGAATTACACTACCACATCTGTCAGTGTGAATTCTTGCCCTTGTTCAAGATACGAACCAAAATAATGAATTAGATATAATTAACTCATTGACTATTTCTTTTCTTTTTTTTTTGTTATTGATTCTTGCGTTATCGTGTAAAAAAAAAAAGTAGTTGCGCTACATCTCAGCTTAATCCGAGATTGGGTGTGGGAGAATTAATGTAAACACATTTTACCATACATACAGACAAAGTGAGTTGATTTAAGCTTTGTAAAAACTGACATGTAGCTTATCAATGAACATTGACTTGTAGCCTATCATCTAACATAGACATATAGCCTATAATCTAATAATTTCATCTAAAATTGACATTAAACTTATTATCATCTAGCATTGACATGATCTGATATAAAGCTAGATAAAATAAAATTGGGGGAAAAAAACTATCCTCCATATTTGTTTCCAACTCGACATATGATTTTATTAGTCGTAGGGAGCTAAGGTTTCTTTTAATTTTTTCATAAGATTAATTGAAAGGGAGTCTCGTCACTGCAAGCCCATTAATGGAATCGTTTGAAGAGCCCTGGGTTCCTCCAATAGAGCACCCACGTCACAGAGACATACAGAAGTGATGCGAGAAACACTTTTTTTTATATAGACATTTGAAGGCGACCAAAAGCGCTGTTGGCTTTAGCCAGCCGGTCATCTATTTTTTTAGACACTAACTCAGCTCTGAACACTGCGGCTGCCCCAATTACGTGATAGAAGCTGGTGTGGACAGCAAAGATGTACAACTTACTATTTATAAGATGCGTTATCAACTATTACGTATTGGAGATGACCGTAGGCATAAGGTGTTGTTGTTTTTTTTTTTTTTGTGATTAAAGGGGGACGGCGTGAAAAGTTGACAGCCGGTAGTGGTATACGAATCAAATCAGCAGCCATTTTGCCCTCTTTGGCATAGAGGAAAGCAGCTAGTAGCTGAGAGCCTTCAATGAGACAGTTGGAAAGCTCTACAGAAGGTCGCGGGGCATTCATTCCAGACCAAGGCCCTGGCCGAAGACAGGCTTGGACGACGAAAAAAACCATTTAAATAGACTCACCCCTTTGTGGACAAAGGCTCTCTGAAAGTGACGTAGTATTATTATATCTTATAAGCTAAAAACATCTTGACAAAAATTTAAAAAAAAAATTGCTCCGAATTCGAAGCGTTGGATTGAGACAGATGAATTGAAAGGGGCTCTGAATTATGGAAAACAAAAATTTACAAAAACTGCAAACTTTATTAACCTACTTTCAATGCTGTATAAATTCCCAGTCAAGAAGACTTTTTTTTTTTTTTTTTTCTCGCCTTGAAAAAAAAAAAAATGAAATTGACATTCTATAATTCTTCATAGTCTGTCCCCAGGGCTATTTAACTTTTCTCCGTCGAGATCAATTGTGACCAGGCTGCGCTGCAAGAATGGGCTTGGCCCAATGTGTTCTCACATTTACATAGCTTGCCCAACGTGCAAATCCCTCCCTCCCTCACCCCTGTTATGTCCTTTTATTTTCTCTCTAAACAACGAAACAAAGAATGCGCCGAGAGAGCTCACACATGCCCCCCCTCCCGCCTGCACCTCACAGGGGACCAGATTTTGTTTATCATAAAAGAAATTATTATTATATTATCTATTGGTATTCAAATGTGAATATTTTAAGTGGGCGTGTCTGTAAGATGGAAATGGATCAGCGGCGGCACTTGTGTTGATATAGTTAGGTAACATCAAGTCAAATGTAGTCAAGTTTTCATCTATTATTGTTTATGCTTTTTTTTTTTTCAATTAATACAAAGCTTACATTTACACACTCTGTCTGTCTGTCTGTCTGTCTAGTAAACATTTGTAGCATTTTTTCTTTCATACCCGTTCTCAAATAAATTTTCAAAAATATTCAGTGACATAGACGAGACATAAATCAATTAAAAAAAACAACACAAAAACAATCATTCAATTAACTACTGGTAATTAATTATTTTGTTTGATACCGACAAGAGAAGTTAATCCTTCAGTATTCACGGATATGGCTAAATATGCAGGGTATGGTCCCCTTATATGATTGTTAACATTATTTCTCCCACACCCATTCTCGGAGCAAGTTGAAATTTTAAACAATTATTGCGCCTAACAAAACAGCCCCATGGGACTCCACAAGAGAGGGGACCCCATATTTCGACAGGTCAGCAAGTTTAAAAAGTGTCCGCTTATAAAGTGCTCATGTTCTCTTAATATACACTGGATTTACATCATTGCGTGAGCCCTAAACATTATTTTTTGTAACTAAAATATGCATATTGAAATTAATGTACAAGTAGCCTTTTTCTTTCATAGTATAGCAAGCTATTAGATATTAGTCTTTTTATTAAAGCGTTCGATAAGGTGTAGAGGCCTCCACAAACGTTTCGCCCCAGAGCCTCCAATTCAATCCGTCCAGAGGCAAGGTATATATATAATGGGAGGGATACCTTGAAGTACTCTATAATCGAACACATTCACTTTAAGACGATTATCAAAGCTCAGCTCCTAAGGCCACCCCCCCCCTGTACTGTAAGCCCACCCCCTCCCCACACCCCCTTGTCCAACAATCAGCTATAGTATTGAATGAACGAGGCATTAAGAGATCCCAGAAACGGCCATTAGAGATTGTCTTAATCGCTCATCAGATCATTGTCAAGCCTGATCTACAGGCGCATACATAAACGGCCTTTCCCATTGTGATTCCAGCGTGTTAGCTGCATTCGATGAAAGCAATATTCGAACACGCGGTATCGTCACGGCCTCTAGACAAAGTGGAGGGCAAAAAATATTCACACTACATTTGTTCTTACTGCAGGGCATAATCGATTCCCCTATATCGTCTGATATTTTCATTTCCCATATTTCTTCCGAGGCTTTATTTCACCGTTCTATCTATCTATCTACTCTTTTTCTGTTTGTTTTACTTTCTTTCTTTCTGAATTAGTTTCTTTATAATTCTGTCTCTGGCCAAGCATTTTTGTTTTACTTTCTTTCTTTTCTCTTTTCTCTCTTTTATCATTCTCTTCTTTATTTTGTAAAACTCGCTCTTTCTTTTTTTTCCCTCTCTATGTTATTCTTTTATGCTATCTGTCTCTCTTTGTCCCATTCTCTTTTTACCCATACTCTCTTTCCACAGACACTCTTTCCACAGACACTCTTTCCACAGACACTCTTTCCACAGACACTCTTTCCACAGACACTCTTTCCACAGACACTCTTTCCACAGACACTCTTTCCACAGACACTCTTTCCACAGACACTCTTTCCTTAAACTCATTCCCTCAGAATCTCCTTTTCCTCAGACTGTGTTTCTTTCAGACTCTTTTTTCCTGACTCTCTTTACACAGACTGTCTTTCATCGCACCTATTTTTTTTAAGATTCTCTTTCCCCCAAGACTCTTTCACCACACTCTCTTTCATCATACCCTCCTTTTTTCAGACTCTCTTTCCACAGACACTCTTTCACTCTTATCTCCAGGTGTATCTACTTCAGCTCTGGAAGTGTTTCTTTTATCTCACCTGCTATCAAACATACTCAGCTTCTACCTCTCTCTTTCTCTCTCTCGTTCTATCCTACCCTCACGGTCACTCTCTTTCTCTCTCTCTCTCTCCTGTCTTTCAGCTAATATTAAACTTCATTAAATACTCAAAACAAAACAAAAATAATAATAATTAAAAAACAAAATAGGTTTAAGGTGTTATTTTTTTTTTAATATTCATTTAGTGGTCAAATTATATCTCAAAGGGCAGTAACTACATCATGTGAGTGATATATTGTCTCCCTTTCAATCGCAAGATTAAACAGAAACCCCTGTACCAAAATAAATAAAACACCGCGTTATGGGATGTGGATGAATGGTCATTGAATTGACCCTCTCGCTAATGTACGAATGAGATGGATGGAGATGATAGTTTCTACTTGACAATGTCATAGCGACAATAAGCTTTTGAGGACAAGTCATTCAGTGCAAAACATTTGGTTAGAAGCCACTAAGATAGATGTGTAGATAGATAATTTTTGAGAGACTAATGGTAGAAAGTAGTGGTGAGATTATTGGTTTAAAAGGATAATGATAAATGTAATGTCGGTTGTGGCAAGCCTAGCTACACTATTTTATAGATGACTGGGGTGATTGAGGTATAAATTGTGACTAGATGCCAATAGTTAAAAGCTAACTTTGTGACAATCTTTGATGATTGATGCTTGTGGATAAGTACGTTTGAGGAAATGTCTTAGCATAGACACAAGGTAGATTCGATTCCTCGCAAAAATGTGAAAAGTTGTCGCAATGTGTAGCATGGTCCCAATGTGTGGCATGGTCGCAATGTGTTGCATGGTCACGATGTCCGACATGGTCGCAATGTGTTGCATGGTCACGATGTCTGACATGGTCTCAATGGCTTGGTTGCACTGTGTGGAATGGTCGCAATGTGTTGCATGGTCACGATGTCCGACATGGTCGCAATGTGCTGCATGGTCACGATGTCCGACATGGTCGCAATGTGTTGCATGGTCACGATGTCCGACATGGTCGCAATGGCTTGGTTGCACTGTGTGAAATGGTCGCAATGTGTCCGAAAGAAGTTCATGGTCAGCAGTGAAACATGGAGGCAAAGCGCAAAACCTGTCTTGGAGGCAAATAACGGACATTTATTCAAATGTGTTTCAATGTATATTTACAGAATCCAGGTGGTGTAACACCGAAACCCACAAAGTTGGAATCTTTTCAGATATGTTACAAAGCAGATCTACTTGAATTCTTCATGCTCTAATGGGAATGCTTAACAATCCATTGTACGGAAAACCATTCTAGTCATATATCACAATTATTGTTCACATAACACAGAAACACATTATAATCGAAATCTTTGGCTAATATTATTTGTTGTTAAGTCAAATTTGATTCGAATTTCACGATCCAGCAGGTAAAGAAATTCTATAACAAAATTCTATCTGTGCCAACGTATAATACATTTATTTCAGAAAATATAATTTCGTATTCTGAGATAGCTATTTCGTTATGTCCCTATGATGGATTAGTAACACTTGTCTCGGCTGTTGGGGATTTCATTAGGAAAAGTCCTTAAAACTTTCTCTCCGTAATTATTTACCACATTCTGGTGAAATCAACGCTGGTATCGTCAGTTGTTAAAGAGTTAAAAACGAAAAAGCAACTTTAGGGGGAAAAAAAGGGAACTATATAATTTGTTTCTTGGTGCTGATAATGTAAGATAATCTGCAACAATTGTCGATGCGTGTGAGCGCGCGTTGTTTCGGTCAATGTGTCTGGACCTATTTGAATTCATTTTAATGCTCTTAGCGACACTAATAAATGGGAGAGAATTCGAAATACTACCGACTGTACAAAGAGCAGACGTGAACACAAAATAAACTGTACTGTATGGCCTCCATTTATAATTACACTGAACTAATGGATTTTTTTTTTTTAACTGGTTTCCTCGAAGTGGTGGGAGTCTTTCTGATAGTATTTGACTACACAGCCACGTGACAAATACAATAAAATGTAAACATTGGGTTAATGAAATTACTGTATGATAACATTTGAAAAAACAACAAGCAACAAAAAACGCATTATTGTTTTTCAGTTTCAAATGCGGTTGGAGGTAATGTGAATATCGGAAATAAGATTACCGGAACAGAAATTTCTCCTAATTCAAACATGCTGCTTTTAAAATTGCTTAAAGTAATTCAGTGTAATGTAATGACTGACAAATTGGCTGTGGATTGGGTTGACGTTAGTGCTGGGAGGATGAAGTCACAGAGTGTGGCTTTCAATCGGAAGGTCATTGAGTTCAAATCACATCGGGCGGCACAGACTTTGCAGAGTTTGAAACGCACACAAATTATATTTAACTAAGCTCTACTGACTAATTTCATGATATATGTTTCGGATGATCATGTTTATTACATATAATATAAGCTCTACTGTAAAATGGGGGCTAAAAGCTTTGCACTGGGGCTTTGTGCCTCCTTATGTGGCTGGTGAGGGCCTATGTGAGTCCGGAAGTTTCGCTTATTCGAGCTGGCGCTAGCGTCATGTGCTTTTTCTCTGATGCTTTCCTCCTGCCAGCGCGGTTGTCTTGTCCTCATCAATTTGTGCGCCAGTTTTCACAGCACGGCGCCATGATGCTTTATCACGTGCTTCCGTCTACCAGGTGGCAGGGTCAATGCTGAAGGCTTTCAGAGAAGCTTTGAGGGTGTCCCTGGAGCGTTTTTTTTTTTGTCCACTTTGTGAGCGATTCTCATTTTTTAATTGACCAAAAAGTAGTCCATTCTGCAAATGTGGCCGGCCTGCCCATCGCAGCTAAGACTGTATCAGGGTTGTGTCGATGCTTTGCAGACCCGCTCTCTGAAGAAGAAATTCGGCATCAGGTATTATTTCTTGCAATTTAAAATTCAGTATTTTTCTGAGACAGGAAAGTGGTAAAAAATTTTGTGTGTATGTTTTCTTTATACTGTCCACGTTTCTGAGACATAGAGTAATGTAGGGAGGATGACAGTTCAATAGACCCCAAGATTTGTTACTGTGGAAATGACTCGTCTATTCCTCGTCTAAAACTCTATTAATTAGCTAATTGGTTTTAAAAAAACATGCTCGGAATGACGTCTTAAACCCAGTAAATCAAGTGATTGTGAAATAAAGGCAGAAGTGACATAAGTGTTCGCGTCTTCTATACATTCCCAGAACTATAAATAGCTGCCTAAAAAATGGATAATCGTGGAAACAAAGGAACTGTTCCTTACATATGAAATTCGACGCGTCCAGTTCAAAAGGGCTCATTTAGAATAAAATATATATATTTAATTCAAGTTGAGTTATTTAATTATATTTTGCTTGATATAATTTTACGCACGACATGGCCACAATTGTTCTGATATGCCATGTAATCTAAAATGTAATCTAATCTAATCTTTACTGGATTTTAATTAAAATTAGTGTCTTTATTTTTTTTAAAGAATTCGCATCACATTCGATTAAAAATAACCACTGTCCTGGCTTGGATTTTGTGTGTCATCTGTTTGAAACTACTACACATATTCTAAACGCAAGTCGGAACACATCCAAAGGACACAACTTTTACTTATAAAATTGTGAAAAAACAACAACTTTACTTTAACCAACTAAAATCAGTTACCATTAGAGTTGGGTGGACTCAGGAGCGTTCTTAAAAAATTCCAAAATTTAAAATGCAAGTCGATTCAAACTTGGAACCTCTCGGAGTGGCATTACCGCTTAGCCACTACGCCCAATAGACTACACCAATCATATATATATATATCATTTAACTTTAACAATCATAGGTGTGTCATTTGACTTCAGTTATGAATGTGTCATTTAACTTCACCAATCATAGGTTTATCATTTGAATTCACTAAACATAGGTGTGTCATTTAACTTCAACAATCATCAGGTGTGTCATTTGAATTCACCAAACATTGTGTCATTGGTATACACATACTAAGGATGCATCATAAAATTTCTTATAGACTGTAGTGTCATGGAATGTCATAATTAATAGTTTCCACTTTAAGATGTGCACATATATCAATCACCGAGCCAACACGTATACTATAATATGGTCGTCGTTTTTCTCTATTTGAAATTGACACTAATTGTCGTCTTATTTTCATTAGTCTAAATTATAAGCAATGAACTGAGGGACATAGCAGTACCAAATAGTGTACATTTTTGTTAGGATGATTATAATAGACATGCTTGAAACAGAGCACCTACACAGTCTGTTCACATTAAGCCGATTGATCATAAAGTTACACAGTAGATGGCGCTGTCGCAAGTCTCGCGGGAAGTAGATAGCCATGAATTTTTAACGAAGACATCTTCAGGCCAAAAAGACAAAAGTTCAAAGTCCTCATTGTCTTTTGTTTTTTAATGACCACATCTGGATCTACAGTACCATCAGGAGAAAGAAAAAAAAAGCCTCACAGGTGGATTAGTGGTTAGTAATAAATTTAATTCATTCTATGTTGTTGTTGTTTTTTTTTATTTAAAATATTTTTTTTAATGCATTGACACAAAAAAATAAGTTTATGTTAAAAAAATGTTTATCAATTATTTTTTTTCCAAATAATTTATTTACAAATGTAGTTTTCACCTTCTAATGCCTTTCCTTAAACCTAAGTTGGGTTTTAAACTTAGAACTGTTAAGCTAGGAACATGAACACATAACTTAAGCAAAAATATTATCCGCAATTTGATTGGAAATGTTGAAAGATATGTCAGTGTAATTATTTAATCACTCTTCAATTTTAAAACTAAAATTAAAGTACATCTCAATTAAAACTTTTTCTGTCTATAAAATTCTATTGCATGAAACGTCTTTAAGAAATAATTATAATTCGCAATTAAGTGTTATAATAACCGGCTGATCCAATTAACCAGATTTGACTGTATTACAAAACAAACATATCCTATACTTATAAATGCAAAATGCCCGGACTCAGAAGTCATCACTAATTCTCCCACTCGTGGTCGGCGAAAAATGTTTAAAAAATTTAAATTGCCATTACTTTTCGTGTCAATAGAAAAACTTAGCCATTTTCATGTTAGAAATCACAGCGATTAAACTTCCTGAAAACGATATTGTCGATTTGCAGTTTCACCCCAAAATGTTTCAATAGAGCAGCCAGTTTCATGTTACAAAATTAAACTTTCTCCTGCCTATTAAGCATTATTGATTTCTTTTTTTTCCGTGCGTAACTTTCAATAACAAACCTTGGCGCGTAACTTGCATTAGAAGACGTTTTATAGAAGCACTTTTCATGCTAGTCAAAACAGATTCGATGTGTGGCCATATGATAGTATGTGAAATAGTTATTGTTGCCAACTTAGTTAAGAAATGAAATGTTGATGGCTGGCTCCTATGAATACGCTTGTGAGCTGATGGAAGCAGTTGAACTCTTCCGATGGTCTCATTCAAGTTTTTTTGGGCAGAAGATATATATGTATTTAAACGATGTAAGAATTAACATTTGCAGGTGTGTTTACCAACCAAATAATAATACAAAAATATTACCTATATAAAAAAAATAATTAAAAAATTGACTAGTAGACATACTAATACATGATAGATCTTAAATCTGCTTATTATGCTGTACTAAAGTATGTATCATTGTCATTTTTAGTCACCTTTTATGGTTACAATACCCGTAGAGGTGACCAGTACTTGGATTTACCTATAGTCTACATTAGCTTGGGTCCCCCGCCTGCTTGAGGGCCACCTCCGAAATGGATCCAGGGATATTGTTAATTATTTTGATGTTGATTACAAGGGGCCTCATATTTCAAAAAGCTTAGGGCCTTATCCAGTCTAAATCCGGTCATGCATGAGAATCCTAAATAATGATAAAAATTGGCAATCGATCACCATTGTGGCGAAGATTAACGTTTCTCATTATGAATGCTGCGATGCGGTGCTCAATGACGAAACCTTTCTGGGAAATTTAACAATAACAAGATCACGTGACGCTCATGCGTCACTCATTGTGTACAATTAATAATAGATATGATTTGTTTTTCTATATTTACCTGATTAAAAACAGCCCACCCCATCCATTTTTTTTATCAATTGAGCAAAATCACAATGTTATGGCACGATTAGGAATTAGTTTTTTGTTTCGGAAATAGGGGAAGTTTTGACTTAGAGACAATGACGTGACTTATAAAAACAAGACTAGGTTTTAGGCAGAGCGAAATATCACCCTATGTAAATAGACTACTTTAGGGACACCTTAGATAGGAAGCTTGTTGGGAACGTAGAGAGTTAGCTGACATTCGATGGTTCCCTTCATGGCTATTAAACTTCTTGTTCAGTATCAGCGTCGATGTGTTCATATTGATTGTTCGGCCTTTCGCAGGTGTTAATGGATTTCGTAGAGTCTTACCTAACAACATGTTGATCTGTATTCTACAAGCATAGTCCATAATACTTATATCTCAATCAAAGCTTCATTTCGTGATGTGATTATAGATATAGAAATATAGCACTAAATTAAGCGATGAATAATTATGTTCACGATTTTATCTCACTTTGCTCTCTCTATATATTGATGAAAGCGTTTTGAAAAAAAATGAGATGCTAAAAATGACAAAATTTACATTTTAAAAGTAAATAATTATACATTAGAAAAAAAATGTTAAAGCAATGTCTTGTCGATGTTCTAATCATTAGTATACATTTTTCGGGCCGCACATGTCCAGTTTTGACCTTTTCAGCTTACTTTACACAAAGTCCAGAAGGAAAGTCTATGAGATAACAGAAAATGTATATATCATCTAATAAATATGTCTAATTGGCGAATTTTCTTTTTTTTTTCATGTAACATAAACAAGTAAAACTGACTTGTCTCCCTTGCCCTTAAGTCGGCTATAAAAGTAACATAGAGAAATAACCAAACGACCCCTGCGTGGCCCCACTGCTAATCAAATTTATCGATTAAGTCTTTATTTAAGGAGAATGCTCGGCTATATATCCTGCACTTACGAATTCCGATTAAGATCCCGGATTATTTATAACTCTCCGCGCCCATCTGACAGTTCCGGCCAAGGGGGACAACTTTATTACACAAATGAGTAGACTCCCCTTTGTTCTCATTTTAATCTGTATCTTTTTTTTTTTTAAATCCGTGGACATTTTTGTGTTTGTTTCGGCCTGGATTTAGTTTGCAAACTTTACATATCACTTTGAGGCTGATGGCTGATCAAATGAAACATTGAACGGAGAAAGTTGGCGATTGGGAAGAATAAAGTTCCAGAGAAATGAAAATATCTCACAGGACCGTGGCAACGTAGATTGGTGGGAAAATGTCTTTGAGAGAAGTGACAGAGAAAGGGAGAATGTCAGAAAGAAACAGAGAGAGACAGAGAGAAAGAGAATAGGTAAAATATAGGCTAATTGTGGAAATGGGTGTTAACTTGCTTAACAAGCCAATTTAATTCTGTTTTCCTGATATTTTAATAGCATTTTTCTTCCCAGAAGTCTAGAGTCAAAGTAATATGTGAGAAAATGGCAAAACTAGTAGTGGTAAACATCGACCATCAGAAGCCAATTAGATGTCAGAAGCAACATCGAACACAAACAGACCTGACAATAAAAAACGTATACATTAAATTAATGTTTTAAAAAATATCTGGATTTATGAAACTAAAATTTTTAGTCCGTAGAGGTTTGCGCAGGAGGACGTTGTTCCGAAATAAGGAACTTTATGAAAAGAAGAGAGTGAGAGAAAGAGAGAGAGAGAGAGAGATAGAAAGAGAGAGAAAGGAAAAGAGTGAGTTTGTATGTGAGTGAGACCTGATGTTTTTTTTTATCTTTGTTTAGTTTTTTAAATATAAAACTATTATTGCCAATAGATTCAGTAGTTTTGAAAAAAGGAAATAGACACACATATCACACACATCTCTATTGTATCTCACACATATTTTAATATCTATCATACACAATGATTCTTGGTCTTGGAGTATGTGCATTGGAATGTCGTTCTGGTTGTCTAGACCGTCCCGGGTTCATACCCTACCCGCTGCCATACCCCGTCGTCCTGCGGGAGGTTCGGGCTAGGAAGAAATTATCTTCAAATTTGAAAAAAACATTCGAAACATGTAATCGAAACAAACAATTATAAAAAGTTCAAGGCTACATATGTTTGAAAATTAGCAATATTTATCATCATTGACTTAATACGGAAACTGTATGTCTATGAAATAAAGGAAATATTTAATTCACGAGCAACAGCTAATTATAGATCTGTCTATCTCGTGGTAATCTAATTCTTTACAGAACAGACATTCATCACAGAAGTATAACCTTTACATTTCTGATTGTTTACTCTTTACTGGCATTAAAAGCTCTAGTGTGTAATCGATAAGTAAAGTATACACTTAACTTGTACAAGAACATTCAAGGGCATGTGAAATTTATTTTAATTATCTTTTTTATTTAAATTTATATGCTTTTGAAATATATTTGTCCTCGTTTTAACTTAGTGTGTGCTTTAAGGATTGAGCGGTAGATGATTTCAAATGTAGATTGCTCACACCTTTCTCTCTCTCTCTCTCTCTCTCTCTCTCTCTCTCTCTGTCACGTGTTTTAGAAAAATCTAATGAGATGGCTTCTATTTACTCATATTCTGATTTAAACATTAAACAAAAATTAATTACATCTACACGTATTTACAAAGCTCAACGGCATAAAGTTTTTCCTCAAAGACAAGAGATAAGAAGCTATCTTATTATATAGCTGTGTTAGTGGTTAGCCTTGACGAAATAGTCTGAAACGGGTTTGCTATATATAGTGTGATTGTATTGGCTTACATGTGATAAGAGAAGTGACAAAAGGTGTTTTATGTGTATTAATAGGATTTTTTTTTATTGAGTTGAAATAGCTCTCTCTCGATATCATATGTATCTAGATTTTTTTCCTTTTTACTCAAAGAGTTTTGTATCAAAAAAGTAGGAATTGGCTCGAATAGCTGCCTGGAGCTAAAAGAGTAAGTAGGAATTATTGTCTGTAGCCACAAGATTTAGTAGGAATTACTGTCTGTAGCCACAAGATTTAGTAGGAATTACTGTCTGTAGCCACAAGATTTAGTAGGAATTACAGTCTGTAGCTACAAGATTTAGTAGGAATTGCTGTTTGTAGATATGAGAGTTAGTAGGAATTGCTGTCTGTAGCTACAACAGTTATTAGCTACAAACCAACGACCACCTTATTAACAGTGTTTAAACTCAATACGTTTCCATAACACATGCAAAAGCGATAGAATATTGGATAATAAACCTTTTTTTTTTAAAAGTTAGAATAGTCTAAACAAGTTACGCTGTTTAAAAAAACAGGGAGGGGTGTAAAATGTTTCTAGCTTAACGCCACGCTTACATGAAGCTGAAATTCTCCACTCTCTGAGATGATTGTTTATAAAAAAAATATTTGGGTCCGTCTTGATCAGCGAAAACTAATTAAAAGGCCTCCATGTTGAGCAAAGAAATGTAGACTGTCTTTAACACATATTTTAAATAAAAAAAACAAGAGTAATTAATTTCTAATCAAGTATTTTTTTGAAGCCAAATGTCATCAGACATTGACAACCCCTTCTCTCACCCAACCCATCATGGTTGACAACCCATCTTTGCAGTTTTTTTATTTCTTTTTTGTTTCTATGTAATGAAAAAAATTGGGAGACAAAAAGATGTAAAATTTTAATCAGACAAACTGCTCGCTTACTGTCGCGAGCTGTGCAAACAAGACACGGATTTTTACGTCATTCATATTTGTCTAAAACGTCATAAAACCAAGCCAACACGCGTATCCTTGGAGCCATAGCGCTTCTTGTGTAAACTGTATCGCATAGAAAAAAAAATAGTTTAAAAAAAATGGAAGCGTTTGGGGGGGGGGGGGGGGTGACATTTAAAAAAGAAACAAAACAAAATAAATAGCGTTTAAAAAAAAACAACGCATAGGCAATCTCGGAATAATGATTTTTGTTTAAAATTGAAATGTTGAAACTAAAAAAAAATGTTCAAACTTAATTGTCTTTTTTTCCCTTTTCTTTTTTCAAAACGTCAAATCCATAAATGTCATTTTTAATTGATCTGACAAATGAGAAACTGGCTGTAAGATAGTTGCCTAATGTCAATGATAGTTGTTTAGAACATAGACATTTCGTGGCTAACATTTTGGCTCTCATTGTGGCTCTCATATTCTCTACGTTGTCTCTGTTTTTGTGGTTGGTGTTGTAGCCACTGTTGTTGTAGCCGCTGTTGTTGTAGCCACTGTTGTTGTAGCCACTGTTGTTGTAGCCGCTGTTGCAGCCGCTGTTGCTGCAGCCGCTGTTGCTGTAGCCGCTGTTGCTGTAGCCGCTGTTGTTGTAGCCGCTGTTGTTGTAGCCACTGTTGCTGTAGCCGCTATTGTTGTAGCCGCTGTTGTTGTAGCCGCTGTTGTTGTAGCCACTGTTGTTGTAGCCTCTGTTGTTGTAGCCGCTGTTGCTGTAGCTGCTGTTGTTGTAGCCACTGTTGTTGTAGCCACTGTTGCTGTAGCCACTGTTGTTGTTGGAGTTGTAATAGAAATTTTTTTATTTATGTTTTTTTTTTATTCGTCGCAGGGTTTATATGTATTTGTACAATGCGCGCGAGAGAAACAGCGTTAACAATCATTGAAGAGGACTAAGCATTTACCAGCAACCAATTGAGTAATTGGCTATTTTATTATTATTATTAGTCTATGCCCCTGAATTATTGTGCGAAGTTTCAACTTGATCCAATAATGTGTGTGGGGGAAATAAAGTGTACGCACCTTTTAACAGATTTGATATAAGATTTGCAAAATTAACAAGTATTAGTCCCATATGAGATCAAATTAAAGCATTGATATACAAAACTATAAGTATAAATATTGTTACAATATTTTGAAACCATAAGCAAAAGAAGGGGGAACATGGCGGTCTGTATAAATAATTTAGATTCGCCCATCATCGACACGCATTCAGATATGCAAACACTTCAGCGCGCGTACAAAGCAGCGACAGTGAAATGTTATTTCCTTGCAACAGATTCACGCAATACCTCTGCAACAATACAGCCATTAGTCGACAGTCTCCAGACTCTCCTGACCAAAAAAAGACAAATTTAACTCGCGTGACAGCGAAGTGGTGGTGGTGTTTTATTTTTATTTTATTCTTTCTGCCTTCAAACATATTCAGCTTGAAAGTTAAAGAGTTGCCTCTTGTTCACGATATCTTCCCCTCCCTTAAGTAAGTTAGGGTTAACTACAATCACGTTGAATGGGGGAAAAAAAGGATTGCATGATCAGTGATTTGGTAGAGCGTGTTTTTTTTTTGCCTTCTGTGTAATGGTGTCTGTGTGAGTGTTATGTTATTATATTACCAACACCTTGTGAAGACACGTTATCAAACTACATCATCTAGCAAATGATTGAAAACCATTTATTCAACATCACGATGTTTCGAGAAATGGGGGGGGGGGGGGGGAACAACAACTCAGGCACAACAAGTTTCGATCTTTGTAAACTGCAGACGATCGTGCACACGACCAATTTCTTGTTTCCCGCGCACGAATTGAGATGCAATTTAGTTTTGCATACTCTCGAAATCTTGAGGAAAAAAAGTGTTTAAAAAAAAAACAAAGGATACGTCATTACGAGATAGATAAAATAAAATTCGCAAACGCAGTTAGGTTATTGAGCGTTAGTGTGGGCAAATCTAGATCTACAGTGCTACTATCAATACTATACAATTGTTTTGTTTTTCTAAGGTCGCAGGCCGATTTAATTGAAAAAGATAAATAGCATAATTAGAAATATATCGATTTACAAGCGAGTGGGGGAGTTCATTTCGCAAAAAAAGAAGAAAAAAAAAGTTTTCCAAAACAAAACACAAACTACTGACACAGAAATGCTTCAGTAGTTCTCAATATATTTTAGTGATTTAAGCAAATTTTATTGTTATAATTATACAAACTGATAAAAGATTGTTGAACGGAGGTATTGAGTCTTATTACGACTTATACAAATAGAGAAAGGATGAGGGGGGGGATGTAAAAATAGACTTTTTTGCGTTACGTAATATCCGAACCTTCCCCAACCCCCTTTTGTTTTAGTGGTTTGACTTCCGTCGCACGATGATATGTTTTAGGCTCTAGTCTAGCAAGTTTTGTCAGATCTACTTTATTTCTTTACAAATACTATAATAAGATTTATGTGCACTAAAAAAGCGCTTATCAACCTGGACAATTGCATTTCTTGTTTTCACATATCAACTTAAATATCTTTTAGTTATGTATATATTTTGAGGTACAATTGGCCTACTCCTTTTATAATGACTATGATTCCTCTCTAACAATTTTCATGTGATTTTGGAGCCCTAATTTGGAGAGACACTCCCGTTCACACATATTGCAGGTTAAGGTGGCTTTCGCTTTGGTGGTAGAGGAGCAGGCCATTTTTCATATGGCACGGTTTTCTTCCAGAGCTGAGGCCCATGTTTTTCCACTGTCCATTGCTTTCTTGGTCACTATCTCTCTCCGTCTAGTGCGGTCTATTAGTTTGGTAAAAGTAAAGCTGGCCGCATGACAGTCTCGTTCACCGTGGGCCACAAAAACAGGTGGCATTTACATCATCTGCCCCGTAGATCGCAAGGTCTGAAAGTGACTTTCCCCCATTTTGACTTTGAAATTGTATAGCGAGGCGTGGCTACCATATTTGTACACCCAATAATTGGTGCGTGTAGACGTCTGTATCGATATATTACAGCTTAAAATTGGTTGCGTGTAGACATTTATATAGATATGTAACATTGTTTACGTATTTTTATCGTACAATTTTATATGTTGTGGCCTAGAGGAGACATAGATCTCTAAAAAAGATTTACTATTTGAACTAAGTTCTACATTTTAATAGTCTTTCAGTAGAGACTTATTAAGGATGCTGTGTAGACTAATCTATTAAGTAGGTCATAATGATCTTTCTTCTTCTTCTTCGTTCTCATTTTTACATGTCGGAGGGTTCAGATCAGTAATCCTATATATGAGATGAACTGTGCAGTGGTTTCCAGATCAGGCAGTTATCCACATAGTTTTTGTTCTTTAGGAAGGTTTCGGGGCCAGAGCCTTGTTCGGGCCTCTTGATATAATAGATAATGATATAAGTGAACCAATTCTCAGACACAGCGTCAGTACAGAAAAAGTTCAAGCATGAAACCTGGAAGTAGAATTTATTTTATTTTATACATTCATTACACACTGGTGTTGCTCGGTAGATGGATTGTAACCTCAAACAGCTAGTACAATTAAACCGATGTAGGTGAATTACATGTAAAATAAAAATGAACAGACGTCTTGATTAAACAAAAACTTTATGTAAATGTTATCAACAAAAACATGTTTAACTAAGAAGATATAACTTATTACTAAAACACGTTTTTACGCTCTCGCGTCTCTGAGTCGTTTCCGTTCTACTCTCACACACAGCTGACTTCTATGAACATTCATTATGATAGACTACAACCTTTGACTTAGCAACGAGCTGTTTGTCGTAACTGGTTGCGACGTTGCAGGTCAGTGTTCAGGCCTTGTTCAGCAATAAGTCTTGTTTTCATCAGCTTACATCAGCAAAAAATAAACGCACCTTTTCCTCGTCGCAATCACACACACACGCACTCACACACACAAACACTCCATAACACATACGCTCCTTAAATATTACTTACGTTTTTTTATTTCTTATACAGACAGACAGACAGACAGACAGACAGATAGATAGATAGATAGATAGATAGATAGATAGATAGATAGATAGATAGATAGATAGAAAAACTATTATTCAATAATTTTAAGTTGTAACTGAAATTCGTCATTTTCAATATGCCTGTTATATCTATTTTAACAATTTCAGCGTGTGAACTGTCTCTTTCCATCTCTGGTTCCGGTTATAACTTTCTTCTACATCTAGCCCTGGTTTTACTTTTGAAAAGTTAATGCTAACCTCTCCTGACACCTCAAATGGAAATCTATAATATTTACTTCTGTGAGCGACGTCTGCATTCAGCCATTATCTCTGCAACTTTGTGCCCATTTAAATGCAATTCTATACAGGCCATCGCCCACACAGAAATCTCCACGTTCTTTGTTTAAAGTGAATCAATGCGTCAAGCCTTACGCGCGACTCTCTAATTAACGCTACCAAATTTCTAGAACCATTTGTTAGTCAATATGAAAAGTTTCTGTTCAAGAAATAAAATGGAGGTATGTGTACGTGTGTACTATTTCAGAATAGAAAGAGAAGAGTAGAAATTCGTCATTGAAGACATAAATACCAATGACAATCCTGGTGTGGGCATCTAAAATAGATTTAGATCCAAAGATACTATTTTGGATGATAAGTTTAATATACCAAAAATCTGGGTCATTTAGTAAAGTAAAATGTAATTAGATTTGTCTTATTTTATTGTGGTTTTAAATGATTTCTGGAAATTGTAGTTGGCATAAATTCTTGGAAAGATGAGCTAACTATTGTAAATATAATTGTCTTAATGTGTTTTTATATTTATCGTTGTTGTCTTTTTCAACTAAATTTAAAACATAATCTACAAGTATTTGATTAGATGGAGTCCTCCACATCCGGTGTGGTTACTTTGGTCACTCCCTGATTGCTCCCTAAACAGCTTGAGTTATTATCATGTCCCAGGAGCTTGTGAGTGACGAAATCACAAGAAGCAGAACAACAGGATACAGCCACAATAAACAAAATATATTTCGGAACAAAACTCTCGATGAAAAAAATCTGTCTTTAATGTCTTATATCTAATATATAAAGTAGAATGTAAGGAGTATGTATATGTGTATGTATGTATATAGGCCTATCATAGAAATCAAAACCGTTTAACCAATCTTGATAAAACTTGGGATAAATGTTCCTTAGATTATGGCGGAAACCGTAATGCCACAACCGGATTGCCCAAAAATGAAAAATAAATTTAAGAAAAAACTAAATTTTATCCCTATTAAAAAACGAAACTTGTAAGCCCGTTTTAAAAGTATTTAATATTTGATATCAATATGTCGGCTAAACTTGTAAACCCATTTTCAGCACTCCACCTTCGTTGCGAAACATAAATAAAAAAAAAAACAACAGTATGTTTACTTTATGTTTCACATTTGATGTCGAATTCGCTATATCAGCAATACCCAAACTAAGACCCGCGGGTCTAAGTCGGCTAGTATTATATAAAAGTAATTATACCATAACTAATTCATATTTCTAATAACATTTTTATCCCATTTTTGCTTTTGTTGATCTTTCTTCTAGCACAGCGGTTCTCAACCTTTTACGCTCGGCGACCCTTTTTACAATCCCCCACTCTGCCGCGACCCCCCCCCCCCCACACACACACATATACAGCAATAGAAGAATAGACAATAACAGTCCATATTTTCGACGGTCTTAGGCGACCCGTGGCAAATCGTCAATCGACCGCCAAGGGGATCGCGACCCACAGGTTGAGAACCCCTGTTCTAGCAGAAACTTTGGTATATCTCATCAAACACGATTTATTTATTTATTCTTTATTTGAGCTGATATCACATAAAGGGCACCTAACATTTGATTTAAGTATTATTTTTTTTCGCCACCTGAAAAACAAATTGCTTTTTTTTTTATCCATATGCCAGACTAAACTTCAAAATATTTATTTTTTTTAACTTTAAAAATCTCTTTCAGTTATTCATGACCTTTTTCCCATTAATTCGGGGGGAAAAATGAATAATAAAAAAATTACAAATGTATTGTCAGTTTCAAGTTTTTATGGAAAGGGAGATCATTTGACGTCTGCGGTTCTTTTTTTTTTCACATGTTTGAAAAGAGATAAAAATGTGTGCGAGTGTCTATTTGTAAAGACGGAGGTAGAAATAGAAGAAACCCAATAAAATATTCAGAAAGACACAAAGATAAAAGGCACACTCCTAGGACATATCTAGGCCTGTACTAATTCTCCTCCCTTCCTAGTGCTATTAGAGCTTGGAATGGGTTGCATGAGTCTGCGAGGAAAAACAATGACTTGGCAAAATTTCGGTCATTGATAGCATGCATGACTAGATTGACCTAGTGACATCTTCTTTTTAAAGTAACGTCTGTATTCCATAAGATAAGATAAGATAAGATAAAGACATTAGTAATCACCTTCATTTTATTTATTGTACAACTGCCTATTAACCTTCCAGGAGCATTCTAGTACACCTACCATCCATGTATTACTCGCATAGAACTCCACTTAACACTGGATCAGACCTCACTTTAGTGAAAACATACACCTACATTTCAAACTCAAAACAAACAATTTCATGTATTTATTTGTTACATCTCCGGCCTTGTTGTGTTTTTTTTTTTTTTTTTTTTTTAAGTTGGCATGTTAAACGAGTGTTCAGCTTAAAATGACATTTGACAGCTTTAAATCAGCTATATTAACAGCCACCAGCTAATGCATCTCGAGAGTGAAGAAATAAATACGGTAGACATTTTTTTGTTTTTCGTCCCAGGAGGCTAACTGACAGAATTGGTCGCTGCGCATATCTGCCAACTAACAAGTTCACATCTTAATAACAAAAAAAAACTAGTCAATAATTCGCAAGTAACACGACAAAGTCATGTTAGTAATATGAACGCGGTAGTCTATAGAGACCAGCGTCCAGACAGTCCAGTCCCAGGGAACAACTTAGAACACTTGATAACATGACTTTTAACTTGACCTAAAACATACATTTCTAGTTTATTTAGACTAATTAGTATTCATAGTACAGAACAGGTTTGAAAAATAACATTTTTGTTGTTGTTAAATCTAGACTACAGTGGATACATTTTTAGGTTACAATTTTGTAAGCATTTCTAGGCAAAGTGTCTAATGTGTTGGACACCGTTACTTGCTCATTACATTCTAATGTTCGGCATTAGAATTAAAGTTCTATTTTCTAACATTATATTATATTATACTTAATCTTCCTATTCTTTCGAATTAATAAGTTCGGTCCTGTATTCCTGAGATGAAGTGTAGTGAGTTCCAGATTTAGGCAGCTGTCCATTAACTTTCTTTTGTTTCCAAAAGGAGTGTCATATGACCAGTACTTTGTATCGGTCATTAGCTAATAAAATTTGCAGTTTGAAAAAAAGTGGTCAGCTTTCTGGCCACAAGTGCCAGCTCTACTGGTTCCAATTCTTCTGAAACAGGTGTCGACTCATTCTGTCGTGTTGACCTAGACGGATTGTCCGAGCTTTAAGAATTTAGAGCATATATATATAAATACATCAATATAATATAAATTTATTGTTGACGTTCAATAAACATATATAAGTATTTTAAAATTTTCGCTAAGTAGAATCCGTTTTTTTATTTTGGTGTTGTTGCTTATGTTGTTTGGAGACCGTACGGTGGTGCAGGAATTGACATATGTGGGAACAACAATAGCCAGCAACCTAGATTTAGACACTGAGCTGACAAAAGAATAGGAAAGGCTTCTGCAGCAATGGCAAAACTTTCCAAGCGTATGTGGGAAAATACCAAATTGACTACGGCAACAAAAATCCTGGTCTGCAATGCCTGCGTTCTGAGCACACTTCTTTATGGCAGTGAGAGCTGGACAAATTACATGCGTCAAGAACACAGATTAAATAGCTTCCACCTACGCTGCTTGCGACGCATAATGTACATCTCCTGGAGGGGTCGTGTCACCAACCAGGAAGTTTTGAAACGGGCCAACATGCACAGCATATATGCTCTCCTTCAACTGAGAAGACTAACCTGGATCGGTCATGTCACGCGCACGCCAGATGGAAGTATCCCTAAAGACATCCTATACGCTGAGCTTGCAGAGGGAGTCAGACCCAAGGGCCGTCCAAGACTAACCGACAGAGATGTCTGAAAGCGAGACATGAGAGCCACGGACATTGACTAAAGTATGTGGGAGGAGATAGCCCAAGACCGGGCAGCATGGAGACAGACTGTGACCTGCTGGCACGAACTTCGCCAAGTGCAAAAGAAACGAAGGCTGCATCAGCCAAGAGAAATAAAAAGAAAGCTGCTCAGTCAGCTAGCACTAGGACAGATACATATAGATGCACGAACTGTGGCAAACTCTGCCGCTCCAGAATTGGCTTGATCAATGACACTAGATTCTGCCCCATCTCAAGACGTAACCAAAGCCAGTGACTCACCTGGGCGCATCCATTGTCTTCCGAGACAGAAGGAGCCATGTATACATATATATAGGCCTATATGTTTGGAGACACTTGCAAGTATTTATCCGAACTGCGATAAAAATACAAATTTAGACTACGGATGTGTTCATGCAACAATTTTTGTGTAAATACAAATGATATGGGTTTTTTTCCCCAGAAAACACTCCATTGGCGCTGAAACATAATTTTCCGTACAAATTTTGTTGTCTACACTCAAAAGCACACATACACACACACATATCTAAACACATTAAGAATCCATCTTTCAAACTCGCATTAAGTATTTTCATTCTAGAACTTTCTTTTTTCTTTAAACGTGTCACATGACTTTTTGTTTTCAAAATTGTAATTAAAACTTTTATTTTTCCTATTTTACGACCGAAAGTTAAGGTGACTTTCTCCTGGTGTGGCAAGCTGATGAACGCAAATAGTTGAGGTTAAACGTGCGAATGGCATTTCGTCCATATAAAATGAAAAATAAAGTGTTAAATGTAATTAGGAAACAGAATGAAACTCAGTATCTGATTTGTTAAATGATCCTCTTAATTAAATAATTTTTAGAAAAATTTTTTATTTGGGGGGCGAAACATTTCTTTTGAAGTTCAGAAAACTAATTAATGTTTTGGATCTGAACTAAAGTCTTCTAGGAAGACCCTGACATTTAACTATTAACAAAAAGAAGAATGTTTAATTTGTTTGTTATTTTATTGTCAGAGAGCGTATGAGGCATATCATGACCTGGCACTTTTAAGCCGCATCATTATAGCCAATGATCAGACTTTCATTTTAAATAGTTCTTCATAAAGTGTCATCAACTTGTTTAAAAAAAAAAAGAGAGACAAAAGATAGTATATCGTCTGCTGATCTAAAGTTTAATGCAGATAATTTGGCGTCTGCTGGGATAAAGTTTAATGTTAATGTATTAACTTCTCTTATTTTGTATCCAATGTTGTAAGACGATTTTTGTAACTGCCATGTCACTTTGTCTAGAAAGAATTGGAAATAACAAAGTCATTTAGAACATGGGCAGCTCAAAGTATATGAGAGCTTATAGATTCCTTGGCCAAAGATTTACAAAAATGTTATTTGGCCAACTCAACGAGCTTCTAAGTCAAAAAGTCCAGAAGAGTTTAGGTACAGATGGCGACATTATCCCTTTCACCGTTGGAGTGGATTTTATCCAACAGCCAGACTTTCACCGGGAGCCTTTCACCTTAAAGTCATGTCTGAAGGTTCCACAGTGACAGCGCCCATTGCTACAATTGGTCGGCGGTAGTGGCACCCTACCTCTGTTCCTGGACCCAGTTCTCTACGAGTCTCTGATGACGCCTCCCCCCCCCCCCCCCCCGGTGGATCGGTGTGTACTGGGTTGTCAGATCTCTGCTTCGTCCTCACTTCGGAGCTAGCTGTTTCTCTTTCAACTATCACTACAATTATTATTCTAACCAGCTTTTTTATTCTCCTGTGCTTTAAGCAGCTTTGCAGTCTGGTGTCAAGGTAAAAGTAGCGTGATAATTTCCCTCTGCTGTTCCACACTGCCATACTGAGTGTTGTCATTGCTGAGCTTTCAAATATGCCAGTCTCTATTGTAGGAAGTTTTAGCGAAAATAAATTGAATCAGGTCCTTTATTACAAAAGTTTTACACTAGAATAAAAACATGTTCGTCTTGTATGGCGTGAATACACTTAATGATCCAACACAGTAGCGGCAATACACATATCAGACATTTTGTGCACACGTTCTCGTTACAAACACAGGGAAACAGTAGGAACATAAACTTGGATTTTAAAAAAATCACATTCATGTCAACCTCTTTTTGTTCGTTAATCCAGTCACTGAATTAGGGATTTATTTTGCTTTGCGATATTGTTCCAAAATTCAAATAGGCAGTGGTCGTCCACTTAATGGCCCCTGCAAACGCGTAAAGAAGCTCTACAAAGAAGAAGAACATACACTAGATAAATGCATATGGAGAGCAAGCGTAAAGGATGAGTTCTGGATTGCAGATGAGAATACACAACAGAAGTAGAAAGAAAGGTGAAAGTGTAACAGCGCCTGTAGCCGCAGCTGTATGTCAAGGATAGGCCACACTTAAGTCACACCAGGAGTTGCAAAGGGGAGACGAAAGTTTCTCGATACGTCAAATGTCACAGAGGAGTGGCGTACAATGTACGCAAACATGGCCCATCACTCCCATCGTCTGCTCTTAAACTTCGCCCACATTGCAATATTTGACCAGTGCTGCTTATCTGTACTTAGAGAAGCACATTCTGACCAAGGTATTATAAATCTGATACTCGACTCAACTCAGAGATTTAAACGAATATAAAGTCAAGCTGAACAAAAATATTCATGACAGAGAAATAAATTAAAGAAGTTTTAATTCAATAAAAACAAAGCTATATTTTAACTTGAAATTATAGAAACACATCTATTTCCGCTTCCAAAGAGCACAATTGCAACCATAAACATTCAGTGTGTTATTTAATAATTTTAAACTTTACAGGTATAAGTATGATTTTCCGTTATATAATAAGTTTACTTTTGAAGTAACGTCTGTATTATATAAGATAAGTAAATATAATTTTAAAAAAAGAGTACCATTCTTTTCTTAAGGTTTTAATTCAAGGCAAAAATACAAGCATACATATTTATTTAGACATTTTTTTTATTGTTATGTTATTGTGCAATTACGTTTATGTAAGAAACATATTCCTTAATACTGATTTTATTATAGATAAATATTTCTACAATGTTAAAAGAATAAGATCGAATCCTAGGCATACAGTGGGATGATTATATCTATGTAGGTCTAGTTCAACACCGCCACCCCTCCCCCCCCCCCCCCCCCCCCCCCCCCAAAAAAAAAGCTGTGAAATGTTTAATTAATTTTCTTTAGTTGAGTTTAACTATCTTTTGAAATTCATGATAAACTAATACCGTAGTTTACTTTATTTTAGTTAAAAACTATTTTTAGTTTAACTTTTAAAAGTTAGTTTAGTTCCCATCACTACCTAAACCTAACTGCCTATAAAAAACTTGGCACATATTTTGACTGCTCAACTGTTCACGCTAAACAGCGAAACGTCTGCACAGGAAATCATTCACTTGAACAGTGATGCCCAACCTAATTCGACCTGTGGGACATTTTTATTTCCGACGCTCGTGTCGCGGGCCACATGAACTAAAACGTAGGCCTACAAAAACGATATTGACATGAAACCCGTAGATCCTGTGCTTTATAAATTAATGGGATATTTGAAATTTATCTTTTTTTTTCCCCGCTTCAGAAGATGGCTTCATTTCTCTACTTAAAATATCAGCAACATTGGGCTTCATTCCTTTGCTTAGAATATGAGCAACATTGTAGCTAGCTTTACATCCGAGTCATTTTCCTGTCTCTTTTTGGTAAATATTCCCATCAATCCTCCAATTTCTAGGCGTAGTTTAACAATCTTTTATTCGCGGCTCAAACCAAGAATGCCGTTATATTTGTTTCATAATGTCGCCTATATGTTTTTGTTTGTTAAAATAGCCACACTTTCTTTATAAAAAAAAATATGTTGGCTTATATTCCTGTTCCACAAAAAGTAAAGAACCGTGTCACTTTTCTTGGTACAAAACGTACATTCTACACTCAGATACCCATTTCATAAACGCACAAATGTTAAATGACATGGAACCAATCAATCAGGAGACAAATCGAGGTCTCTAAGCGCCTAATGTAAATATAGATACATTTTTACACCTTCTAATTTTTGGAAAAAAAAGGGGGAATTTTCTACACTTTGTGCCAACATTTCGGCGGGCCGGAGGGAATCACTTCGCGGGCCGGATCTGGCCCTCGGGCCGTACTCTGGGCATCACTGCCCTAGAACATCAGAAAAACATGAGATAATGTCTTTATTTGGCGGAGTTTGGACGCTTGAAAAAAATCTGTTTCGGACAGGGGAAGAATTAGAAGGCCTCGTTTTGACAAATTATCAGGGGTAAAGAATGAGATAATGGACAATTAATAAAATATATAAAAAAAACAATGGTAAAACAAATAATGAAGACCTCGACCTTATTCAAATTTTTTTAAGAATTGGAAAATTATTAGCGCATTTAAGAATTTAATTAACGTGCAACAATCTAATTGGATCATCTCCCCTGGGCGAGTTCTTAGTTAAGCTTGTACTTTAGAGTGCTCTCTCTCTCCCCAGAATGTGCTATTCAACTTTTTAAACTTCCCAAATCGCGCCAAAACGGTGAACCAGCTGAGGAAGTGGAATTGAAAGTATTAATAAAAGCAAAGGGGGTGGGAAACACTTACTTTATGTTAATGAGGCCATCACACATTCGTAGCAAAGTATTACAGAGCAATGCTAAGAATCGATCTCTTATAAGTCTTGTCTTCCAGTCCGAAGATCATTGAGGACTGCAATAGTTCGCGAGACATGCAGCCCCAGGTGCAACATATACATTTTCCACTTCCAAAGCAGACATAACCATTGTCTGACGGTTGTAGATTTAGATTTTCTTTTCGCCTGTCCTCGGCAGTTGATTTTATTTTGGTCTCAAATGTATCTTGCTCCCTTTGTAAGTGATTTACAGCTGTCAGGTTGTGAAACCGCCTGCAGCCAGGTGTCATCCTAAGTCAATTAAAGCAAGTTGGCGCATAAGCTTTAACTTTAAAGCGTTTCCATGGAGCACCTCTGTTACGTCGACCGCCTTTCTGCTCACAAAAAAAAAAAAAAAAAAATCATCTGTCTTTGGGATACGTTCGTCCCCCACACAGTATACGTGCCCTGCCCAGCGTAACTGTACCTCAATGCTACCCACACCGCGTTCGCAAAAACATCGCTTTTTGTAGTGCGATCTTGCCAACATAATAATTATTTAATAAATAACAAAATACTTAGAGAGGTTGTCATATGTACTTCTGATCGAGCAACATGCATCGCTATAAGCATTAAACATTCTTAATTAAACAGGTGAGCTAATGATGAATAAACTATCTTGCCAACATAATAACTATCTAATAAATAACAATATACTTAAAAAGGTTGTCATGTTTACTTCTGATCGAGCAACCTGGATCACTATAAGCATTAAACATTCTTAATTAAATAGGTGAGCTAATGATGAACAAACTATCCATTTCAAAATTAGTCACGTGAACACTTTAAACGTATTCAAGTATATCTTTAATTTACTACAAATTGCTTTAGTTCTAATGTGACCACTATATTATACTAATCAGAACAACACAAATATAAAGTCACAAGCCTTTTTCCGTACTGGCTTAATTCCAGAAAAACAAAGATTACTTAAATGTACGACCTGGGTAACGAATGGCTATGCGTAGAACGCAATAATTTTCCTCTGCCAAGGAGCGTCTCTTTAAGATGAAATGCTAAGATGTTGTCGATGAGTTCTTCAACTTCCAGGATTCTTAAGTATAAAACAAAAGGATAGTCAAAATCACCAATTAATCTAAACGGAGAAAAGAATATAAGAGTCATAAGGCGAGATAAAGATGCTCGATGATCTAGCAATGAGACTTATTAATAACAAGGTTACAAAGACAGTTTGTGTGAAAACATAAACTCAAAATCCGCCCTCGAAACGGTCCACACAGGCAGGTAAAAAGGCATGTATCAATAAAAATATAAATAGTCATCTACCTTAAGAAAGAGCCTCCCGGCCTCCCGTGTTTGTTACTATTAATAGTGAATAGTTGTAAAAGTGGTGTATTTTATGAAAACAAAATGCTTGCAAAAGTGATTTAAAAAATTAGATATTTTGCTTTTAGAAAAGAAAAAAGAAGCCGTTGCATCAGAACTTTGAATAAACTAAAATATTATGATGTCGGATTTTCACTATCTTTTCTAGTTTACCAGATCTAAACGAAACGGATGGACGGACAGACATTTCACAGAAAACTAATAGCGTCTTTTCCCCTTTTGGGGGTCGCTAATAAAAATCACAACTAGAATGGCGTCATTCAGTAGTATTCTCTAGTATTGCTAAGAAGATAAAATTTGCTTATGACGTCATTTATTTGTGTGCTCTTTCGCACATGGAATAAGGTAAAAGGATTCTTGTCGTCTGGTAATACCATCAGACTCGTGGAGGAGTATTTAAAGGAACACGAGCATATTATCGAGGTTCACTGATTCCGCTGTTGCACGTAATTGAAAGTACTATTTTAGCTTCACAAATCAACTTTAGCTTTAAAAGTTAGCTTTAAAGTCTTTGGTATTTCAGTTCGCAGAAAATGTCTATGCTTTATTCACTACGGAGTATGTCGTCGTTGTATAATGATGAAAATCGATCTAAATCTAGAAACTGGAAATATAGACAAATTATATTAACACAACACAACAATATGTATGTCCAATTTTGAAATGACGACGTCCAATCTCTTGAATAATAGAGATATATAATAGTTATCATGTGACCAGCATGAACAGATTTACCATTCACTGTGTACAGGAGTGTACACATATTAAGTCAATCTGACTGACATCATTCTGTGTTCAAATCTTTTTCCGTCACTTCAAATTATGGTAATGTACAGAGCAGGAGTTTAGCTAGATTAACTTCCCCTGATGTCCCACTTATTTTTTGTTAGAAAAAAAGGGAAGCTACTAGGAGAACGTTGGATGAAAAAACGGCCAGTCATGGAATCTATAAAGGCATAAGGGCTAATGTTAGTCTAAATGTGCAGGAATTCAATATATATCTAAAATAGACATTTGCACAAATATAAAAAGAAAATGGTTTGTGCAAATATATATGTAGGATAGTTATACAACAACAGCAAAAAAAAATAAAATAAAAAGTACAATAGTTCAATACTATGAATTAGCAGTAACTTATGATATCATTTATGAAAGTCAACAAAATGATGACATGTTATTGGTGGCTACCGAAGAGATGCCGTCAGTGTTGTTGTTTTTTTGTGTGACGATACGGCGTACCAGCACCTTTTTCAATGTGGAGGAAATTTTTTTACTTTTCTTGTATTTTAATTGTTATTATTACTTTATTAGTAATCAAAAGTTAGGCAAACCATCACTGAGTACCGGTACATATTATTTTTTTTAGAAACAAAAAGCACTGGATACTGTTATATATAACTTCACTGTAAGTAGAATTACCTAAAATCAAAAAGCCTTTTTTTATAACCAAAATTCATCTCTTTCAGTGGAAATACAAAAACACGGTAGTATTTAAATAATGGGTGTGTGTGTGTGTTGACTGATGTAATATATGCTCTATGACCACCTTGCTATTTTGAGAAAGATGTGCGGTAAAAGACAAGGTGGCTGATGTACTCGTGGAAATACGAGTGCCGAGGATGTCGATTGAAATAGTTTGAGAAATAGTTATGTTTTCTATGTTACTTCAGGTACATCGATATTTCATTTAGATATTTTTTTACAATTTATTTTTATTTCTTAAAGAAGATTTTGAGCTTCATTTAAAAGATTGTGCCAAGTTTAGATAGACGCCTACAAGTGGGACTTGGGATTATTTCTCTGGAGCTTATCTGAACACTACACACACCTTCAATCTATCTCGTCTGCGCTGTCTCTCTCTCTGTCTCTCTCTCATTCTCTGTCTCATTCTTTGTCTCTCTCTTCTCTCTCTCTGTTACTGTCTCTGTCTCTCTCTCTGTCTCTCTATCACTCTCTGTCTCTTCTCTCTCTCTCTCTCTGTCTCTGTCTCTCTCTCTCTCTACTTGTTTCATTTTCCTCTAGTATTGAAACGTTTGCATAGGATGAAAATTAAATCATTTGTGATTTTAATAACAATCAAGAACTACTCTGTTAAGTCCGCGAAAGTCAAGCCAACCTAATCATTGGCCACATCTCCATATATCTTTCATGACTGAAAGGACTTGCCTACCATGCGCCATTTTTTTTCCTGTCTAAATGAACACCTTATGCACTATTAATTTTACACAATGTAAGCTAGTACTTACTAAAATTACAAACTAGATCTGCGAATAGTGTCAACTGGATTTATATCTAGTAGCTAGAGTTAGAATCCTGGAGTTGTAATCTGGGAACCGGAAGGTGGTAAAGAGTTAAAGTGGTTGAGTTTAGCGAGAGGAAATGAGATTAAAATCAAGTGGAAGTAATAGGGTTTTTGATCACGTACGAGACTAACTGTGTCTGTTAGCTAGGTCCACATTTAAACGTCAAGTTGATATTGCCCTCAATGTCTTCTTTTCTTCGTCGTTACCATTGGCTACCTGTGATTCCATTTATTGTATTGAGAACCTCATGGGTAAAACAAAACCACACAAGAATAGAGAATAAGAGATACATAAGACCGAAAAAAAATTATTCCAAATCACGATCACACTCTCAACCCCTCCATATTCTATATCAAAATTTAGCTTACAACAAAATATATACATATATCAATACCAATCATTTGACCATAGTTATACAATTATTTCATTAGACTATTGAATACTAAATTTCAGAGCTCTATCTCTGTTGTTTTTCAATGCTGCTTTTATAATGTTTGGTTGTTTGTGAAATGTTTAACATGTTTCGGATTATTCTTCAAAGCTGAAGATAATCTACTTCCTAGTCCAAACCTCTCCCCAGAACGTCGGATATTGCAGCGGGCAGGACATGAACCCCGGACCATAGAGACGACCAAATGAGTCTAGTACACGTACCGCAGGACCATATAGCCGCATACTTGAATGTTTATTTTTATCAGCCTCGAAAATTTCAGACATGGCCGCATGGTTGCTGGCAAAATCATGGAGTTCAATAGAACCGAACCAATATTGTTGACCAAAAAAATGCAGGTCCGGATTGCATTGGGTCTTGGGGCCTCATATGCCATGTGGGCCTTAGGTTATACATAACCGATTTATATGGATGTGAGAATATAAATGCGTCATATAACCATTGAGCTAGTCATTATTGACTTCAAGTTGAGAGAGAAATATGACATCTCCATAGATACATTGGATTACTGTTTGTTCTCTTCTGTAATATTGGAAAGTGCTGCGCTCACAAATAACAGGGCAATTTCTATTTATCACACGTCGACGAGTCTTACTGACCCAGTGAATCATTGATATTAGGTCATACAGTGTTACTGTGAGCAAATGAAACGACCCTTGACTTTGACCAAATCTTTCTACCCGTCCCTCATCCTCTTATCTTCTTATCTTATATAATACAGACGTTACTTCAAAAAAGAAGATGATTACGTCCTACGCGTCATGCATTTAGTCATGCATATTAACCAATGACTTAAATTCTGCCAAGTCACTGGTTTTTCTGGCTAGCTCAGGCAACCCATTCCATGCTCTAATAGCACTAGGGAAGAAGGAGTATTTGTACAAATTTGTCCTAGCATATGGGACGAGGAATGTGCCTTTATTTTTGTGTCTTTCAGAGTATTTTATTAAATTTTGTTTTTGTATTTGAAGATTATGGTTCAGTGTTTTATGTATAATTGCTACTTTACTTTTGAGTCTTCTGTCCTGAAGGCTTTCTAAATTTAGTGATTTTACTAATGGTGTTACCCTAGTCAAATGTGAATATTCGTTTGTTATGAATCTCACTGCTCTATTTTGTGTTTGTTCCAGTTTCTTAATGTTTTCTTGAGTTGAGGGGTCCCACACGGTGGATGCATATTCTATTATTGGCCTAACCAAGGTTAAATAACATTTTAGTTTTATGTTCTTATTTGATTTATAGAAATTTCTTTTAATAAACCCTAATGCTTTGTTGGATTTTTTTATAGTTTCATCAATATGTGGATTCCATGACAGTTTTTCATTTATTATAACACCTAGGTATTTTGAGTTTTTAGTCTGTGTTACTGGTTTGCCATGAATAAGATAAGTGGAATTAATTTGTTTTAGTTTTTTTGTTACTCTTAACAACTGACATTTTTCTGGGTGGAAAGACATGCTCCAATTTGATTCCCATTTCTGTAATTCATCTAATTCTCTTTGTAAAATATCTGTGTCTTGTTTTGTTTTTATTGTTCTATATATTATGCAATCGTCTGCAAATAATCTGACTTTTGTTCCTGAACTAATGCAATTTGGTAAATCATTTATGTAAATTAAAAATAGTAGTGGACCCAAAACTGTTCCTTGAGGTACACCTGAGTTTACTGTTATTGGTGTTGATTTAGAGCCATTTATTATTACAGTTTGTTCTCTCCCTATCAGAAAATCTTTAATCCACTGATGCAGTGGACCGTTAATGCCGAAATATTTTAATTTTTTAAGCAAACTATGGTGGTGAACTTTGTCAAAAGCCTTGGAAAAATCTAGTAAGATAGCATCTATTTGTTCACTATTATCTAAACCTTTTGAAAAATCATCAATTAGTCCTATTAGTTGTGTTTCACATGATCTATATTTCCTAAAGCCATGTTGGTATGGGGTGAGGACATTATGTTTGTCTAAGTGGTTTATGATATTGCTACATATTATGTGTTCTAGTATTTTACATGTGATGCTGGTAAGTGATACTGGTCTGTAGTTTCCTGGATCAGATTTTTCTCCTTTTTTAAATAGGGGGGTGACATTAGCTTCTTTCCAGTCCTTTGGTACTCTGCCCTGGTTAAGCGATGCTTGAAAGAGTATTTTGAACACTGGGGCTAGCTCATTGCTTAGTTCTTTGAGTAATCTAGCTGGAATACCATCAGGTCCAGACGCTTTATTTGGTTTGGTGTTGGCTAATAGTTTTTTAATTCCATTTTCTTGTACTACTAAATCTTCTATGTTGTCTACTTGGTTCAAATTAAGAAATATGTCTTTGTCTCCTGGGGCTGAGAATGCTGATGCAAAGTATTTGTTTAGGATGTTTGCTTTAGTTTCATTATCATTATGTATTATGTTATGTTCATCTTTTAATGGCGCTATGCCTGTTGTTTCCATTTTCTTAGACTTAATGTATGACCATAGGTTTTTGTTGTTATCTTTAGATATTACATTGTTGATGTATTCACTCTGCAGCTGTCTGCTTACTTTTTGGGTTAGGTGTTTAATTTTTATATACTTTTTGTAAACTCTTTCTGCCTTGGTTGCTTTAAATTTTCTATATAGGTTTTCCTTCTGTTTACAAAGCTTCTTTAGTCTATTATTAAACCAGCATTTATTTATTTTGTTTGATGTGTATTTAGTTGGTATATGATTTTCTATAATGCTTTTAAGATGGTTTTTAATGAAATTCCAGAGGTCATCGACTGGTTGGTTAATGTCTTTTTCTAATAAGAATGTTTGTTGAAAGTTTAATGCAGCTTGGTGTAGTTGTGTTAGGTTACATTTATTCCAGAGTAAGATTTTTCTTTTGGTTTTTGTATTGGCTACTGCTTTTATCTGACTGTGTATTTTTATGATCTCATGGTCTGATAGACCAGGGATAATATCATAATCCACAAAGTCCAAGCCCCCCCCCCCCCCAAACCATTGTGCAGCCTTGGTCCTAGATAGATTAAATGGCCAGAAAAATGGCTAATTCTATTTGTCTGTTCCTCCAACGTTTTAACGTCCTGGGCGGACGATTTTAGGGGTTGGAGGATTAGGCGGGCACGTGACTTGAATAGGCTAATGGCAGACCGGAAGTAGTAAAACAGTACAGCGCGATTCTCTGGGGCATATACAAAGTGATAATACAACTTGGCCGGCACGTTTTGAACGGGGGCAGTGTATCGTAATAATGTCTCGGACATTGTCAGACAATATTGTCTCTACTAAAACGTCTTGCCAATATCTAAGATAGTTCTATAATTAGATTAGTGAGTCGGAGCTTGAAGCAGGCACAAAGGGACTAGATTTGTCATATACTAGGTTGTTGGTTTTTTTTTCCTCTTTTATCCTTCATGAAAACATCTTTGGTTGTATATCAAATTAATACTTTTAATCTGGGCCGGATATACCAATAAGCAATACACAAAGCTACAGCTTAGGCCCTCCCCCCCTCTTCGATAAACATTTTGCACAGACGTATAATATCTGGACATAAAAAAACCCTCCAATGGGAAATAGCCCATATTTCAAATAGGCTTGTGCCTTTTGCAGTATAAATGAGTGGAACTACGGCATTGCTATTAATGTTAGCTAATCCTAGTAACATTTTGTGTTACTATTTGAAGGCAGGCCAAAGAATAATTGGGGCATGATACTACAGACAAGCGTCATGTTGTTTAGCAGCCACCTAGAGTGGAAAAGCCGCAATTTTTTTTGTGTGTGTAGTCTGTCTGTCTTTCCGTCCGTCCATCTGTCTGTCCTGTTTAGATCTAAAAAAAAAATAAAGTTAATCTAAATTTGATATCAATAAATTTTAGTGATCGTTCTTTCTCCCCATTTTTTGGATCAAGTTGAAACTTTGCTCAACTATTCAATGTCCCTAACAAAGCATAAACCGATTAAAAAACAGATAATTGGTGATAATCTATTAATTTAATACGATATAGAAAAGGGAGATACGTCGTACAGAATTGAGAGTTATGGCTGCAAATTTGCGTTTATTTCCATTGTAAACGCCTTTTTCTAAAAGAATTTTTATTTATATTTTGCTTCTTCGGTATATTTTCCAAACATTTTACGGAAATTTTTTTTTTTTCGTTCTTTTCAAGAATAAAGTCGTATAAATATTTTATTGGTATTTTAGAAGTTTTCTCTTACACAAGGCACTAACACATTTTTAAAAGTTGTTATTTTGGGAACACGCTTCCCAAGAGGCTAAGTGCGCTTGAACTTGGATTGGCTTGGATACCTATGAAGGGGGCTCGAGGTTCGACACCCGACTCGGAAAGAGTTGTGTTTACTGAGCGCCTAAAGGCAGCACGGAAAAACCTTCTCCTAGATACCCCTCCTCCCAACTGGTTCACAATTTGCATTAGATGATCCTTCATTAACATCAGTTAGGCCAGTAAACAGTATGAATTTTAGCGATGTAAATATTCTAGACCAGTGTAATGTTTAACACATTCATAGCTAAATGATACGATAATAAAAGAGAGGGTAAGCTACACCACGTGATGGCCCTTATCCGATAACTGTTTGTATCACTATAAATAGTGTCTATTAATACTTAAATAGTTTAATAAAAAAAACAGTAAACATATAAATCTATAATTAAAAATGTTATTATTATTTTATTGTAATATTTTAATTTTGTTTTCTAAAAATATATTTAATTAGATCGATTTAAAAAAAAAAAAATTTAGGATAAAAAATGTGACAGTCAAGTCTCAGCTGTCACTCACAATGTTTTAGTCTTAAATGTTAAGTCTTTGTGATGTTTACTTTTTACAAAGCTTATATCAACTCTGTCTGTCTGGTAAAAGGCGTGTACACGTTATTTCTCCCACATCCATTTTTGGATCAAGCTGAGACTTCGCACAACTATTTATTGACAGAGACAAAACGTGAATTAATAAAAAACAAAAGTTACCAATTAGACTATTATTTACTAGTAATTCATTATTTTGTTTAATTGCAACAGGGGGGAAAATAAACTTCAGTTTTAATATATATGTAACTAAATTTGTTGGGTTTAGTCCCCCTAAGTAATTGTTAACGCTATTTCTCCCTCACGCATTCTCCGAGCAAGTAGATAACTTAAGCAATTCTTTATTGTACCTAACAAAAAAATGAATCGATAAACAAAAAATACTCAATTAGCCCATTAATTATTGGTAATTAATTATTTTGTTTGATATCGAAGAAGGGCAACATTTTACATCGTACATTATTGGTAGATAGAGTTTTAAGAACAGTTCCCTTCACCCTTTTAGATAAGATTCGCTTTTCTTTAAAAATATTTTTTTAAAAAATATATTTTGCTATATAGTAGATAAACACGCGAAGAAAACAAAAAAAATGAAATTGTTGTCTCTTGTTTAAAAGTAGTAAAAAAAAAAAAAAAAAAAAAGGAAACAAGCGATGAGGGCAGGCGTTTCTATGTTGACGGTGGGAAGATGTTAGAGATTGGTTGTGAATAATGCAACATAGGTGGCGTTGTCGTTATTTGGTCTTAGGGGAGACGACTCGATAACAGAAGACTGTAGTGAGTTAGATTTTGTTAAAAAAAATATTATTACTAAAGTCTGCTACATTTATTTCATTTGATGACAAGTTGATTTTGTCGATAGGACAAATAAAGGAATAAAGTTCTATTTAGTTTTGTTTACAAGAAAGTTATTTGAAGCTTTATTACTTAAGATATATTTCGTCTGCACCGGTTTAGTAGTTTACCAGCAGTTTGGTGATACAAGTCAATAAGCGTCAACATGTCTGCCCATAATGGAGTACAGGTACATTTGTTAAAAGCATTTGAGAAACCTCACATGCATTATTTATAGAATAGTTACTTCTTGAAGCACAAGAATGCAGGTCTAAAAGCCTACAATAGTTACTTCTTGAAGCACAAGAATGCAGGTGTTAAAGTCGACAATAGTTTCTTCTTGAAGCACAAGAAAGCAGGTCTAAAAGTCGACAATAGTTACTTCTTGAAGCACAAGAATGCAGGTCTAAAAGTCTACAAGAGTTACTTCTTGAAGCACAAAAACAACAATTTAAAACTACTGTTAAACATAATTTTGCAATCCGCCTGAAGTTCTTTTACTTCCTATAAAATGAGGGGATTGGTTTTATCAACGTTTATAGGACACACATTGATTGATGTATTTTCATGCTAAATCAGCGATTTTCTAACATCTGGAGAAATGTAAGCTATGATACCGAGATAAATCAAAACTGAACAACTGAATTCCTCTAGCTTTAGATTATACAAAAACATCGTTGTTAAATGATGTCGACCAATGATGGGGTGATTTCTGCATAATAATGTTTGCAACATAAATATTACTTCTGAACGTTGAAAACGAAACATTAAAAAGCTTAAACGAAACTTGATAAAAATAACCACAGCGAATTTAGTAAAAAAAAAATTATTATTAAATTATTAGAATTATTTTAAAAGACAAGCTAATTCCACTATGGTGATAGTGATAGTTTGAAATAAACATTAAAGGATAGATTTGAAAATCTTTAATAAAATGTCCGACTTCGACATCCCCTCTCTTGGCAGCACGTAGCGCACCTCTTGGCGTGACGCTTCACTCGCAGCTCCAACCACAAACGTCCAATCTACTGGCATCATACAAACGTACATATTATGTGACCTTTAGACAACATACATAGTCACGCCCAAACTTACAAATTCCAAATCTGAATCCGCCTTACATAGTATCAAACAATGAGGTATGTTTAATAATTCAAAGATGAACCAACTGACAGAAATGCTAATATAAATGTAGATGCACTGATGAATGTAGCCAGTTTGCTTTCTAAACAACTGTCTATAAGAGTGTTACAAGTTTGAACTAATTTTTTAAGAATTTTGTAAATACATTTATTAGACTTCGAGAAATATGACTCTTTTCTATTTCCTTATCAGCGTAGGTAAGTACCTTAAAATAATAGTGTCATTAAAGCACGTGAAAAAAAATATATTTCCAAGGTGAGTTTTAGTATGAAATTAACATGCCAGAAATGGATAGAAAGTAATTATTAGTGACGTCTGCGCTTAAAGCAATGCTCCAATGTGTTGTATTTGTGTGTGTGTGTGTGTTTTGTGGACTAGTGAAGGGTGGGGGAGTGAAAGGGGGGGGGGGGGAGGGAAGGGTAATTGTGCTGCCTTTAAAAAAGTAATTTAAAAAAACAAAGTATTTCGGCTCAAGTCGAGATTTGGTTTATTCAACTCCTTGATTCAACTCCAAGTAGCATTTTCTAGTGTTAGACTATTATGTTATCCCTGGACTATCTGACCAAGTTATCGTCGTTACAATACTGAGTCAGATAAAAGCATTAGCCAATATAAAACCCAAAAGATAATGTATACTACGAAACAAATGCAACCACACAGAACTACACCAAGGTGCATTAAACTTTCAACAAACATTCTGTTCAGAATAAGAGATAAACCAACCAGTTGATGACCTCTGAAATGAAAATTTCATTAAAATCTATATTAAAAACATTATAGAAAATCATATACGAACTAGATGTTATTAAACAAAATAAATAAATGCTGGCTTAATGGTAAATTCCAATTAATGACAATGTCTTCGATTCCGACGATTAAGGATGAGTGCAGTGTTTCATATGACTAAAATAAACATAAAGTATCCATTTATTTTTGTATGTTTGTTTCACGAATTTAGGATGTTCCTAGAGAAGCTAAGACTTATAAGGCAAAGGATACCTTTGTAATTATACTGTGATCATGAAGAGTGGTGCGGTGGCTGAGTGGTAAACCACAAGGCCTTCGAATCGGTAAGTCCCGGGTTCAGTATCCACTCAGCTTTAATGGGTACCTGACAATAGTTGGAGAAAAATAAAGGCGGTTGGTCGTTGTGCTGGCTACATGACACCCTTGTTACATCATCTGGCTCATACTTTACTTCACTGATTTTTAGTGATCATGAACAAGCATGAGTGAATTCCTTTTACATGAGCCAATCTCTTAGTCTGTTAGACATTTGACGCACAACACGTGACCCATTATAAAGCAATTATAAAAAAACATAATAGCTGCCAAATATATTCTGTAGAAGAAAAAAAAAAGCAAGTGTTATTACTGAAAAGTTGTTTTTCTAATTGTATTTTCTCAGGTTGTGTTCTTTCCTTTCCGTTGGAAGAGTGTGACATGAAGAAACTTCACTTGAGGTTTGTCGTGGACTGCCGAGATGATATTGAAGAACAAATGAGCATATTTCATCAAACACAACAGTTTTTTATTACTTATAGAAACTGGAGTATCCCAGAATTCACTTTAATGACTTATTCACATGAAGGCATCTATCAGATACAAAATGTGACAGATGTTGAGAAAATGAACCAAACATGTCCTGACAATATGACACTAGAGTTCATTGCCAATCAGTCACTTGGATGGGATGAGAATGAAGATAGGAGTGAGTTACATTCAAACAATATTCGAATAACTGTGATGATGCTCTCCTATTCTATTGATTGTGATAAACTGAAAAGCACTATGAACAACCATTTAAAAAATAGCCAATATTATTTTTTCATTATATTCAAAGGATCATTCTCTTTTTTCACTAACTGTTCCGTAGGTTATTCTTTGCTGCCTTTAATAGGTTTCAATAAATTTAACAGTCAAGTATTTTATTCAAAACTATGCTACAGCAAATGCGATCCACGAGTTGATAGTTTTAAGATAGAAAATTTTTTAATATCATCCTATAATAATTCTGAAAGTTCAACAATGTCCAGCAATGAAGCTGGTCAGTTCTGTGCAGGGAAAAAGGGAGCATATTTGGTTTCTTTGGAAACTTCTGAGGAACTCGAATTTATTTTTGAAAAATTTGGACAACAAGGATTTGCCTTACATATAGGACTCAGAGTAGAAACTGAAGGCACGCCACAGTGGGCATCGTCGAACCCGTTCACATTAAAATACAATTACTCTCCGAAATATACGAATAAGGAAAAGCGTAAAAAAATTAAGAAAAGTCGTACAAAAATAAGATTTCCACTACATTATACTTCGTTTAATGATGATACTTGGCGTTATTTGAGGGATAATGTTTATACTTATCAAGAGATATATTATGATTACGAAATAGAAAGCATACCGCATCTAAAGAAATGTTTTTTTATTAGTAAGGAAAACAAATATGTCAGTGAAAAAATTCTACACACTAGCCTCAGTAGCACTGGCGTTTTTCACATTAGTAATGAAGATTGTGATAAAAAGATTGAGAACTCACTGGCTTTATGTGAATGCCATTTTCCGATTTCTATGAATCAAATTTCAATGGAAACTAGAGAAACGGGAGACACTTTTGTAAAAGAAAAGTATATTTCAGATTTTCGTGCAATGATTAGTTCACAAAAAAACTCTTTTCAATTGATCAACTGTCATCATCCCATGAATTCCTCTAATCATAGTGGAGCACAAAATGTATGCAGCAAATACGTACCTCACATTGTCCAACTTCACCCGAACGTAACTAGTGATTGGCTAAACATGCTTTTGAAAGCAGAAAATGGCCTAAATATTCTACGAACAGTTAACATCTCCAGCTGTACGTTTAGAAGCCAAAAACAGCAAAATTGTCTTAAAAACATTAGCTCCTGCAAACACTGCTTGGATGACTGGGATACAAGTGTCCAGCGACCAAAATCAATAAAAGCAAATTTAAACACCTTTAATTGTGAATCTAGTGGGACCGCATATCAGTGTATTCAATTTGCAACACGTTCAGTAAATTGTATAGACAATTCTCATTTACAGCAATGTGAGCGCTTTATATGTCCTCCTAATTTCATGAAATGTCTTAACTCTTTCTGCATTCAACGTGACATGATTAATGACAATGTTAAAGATTGTCCTCATGGAGAAGATGAAATAGACTCGCCAAAAAATGACACAGTGAAATGTTTTGGGAATGTCACAGCGTATGTTAAGGACCTTTGTCTTAGCAATCTTTATCCCCATAAAGTACCAAGTAATCAGTATCATTGCTCCCCTGCTTGCCCCGAGAATTATACTTGCTTTTCAAACAGACGATTAGTTAACAGCACAATGTCAATCGACATTTACACATTTCGTTTCCCAGTCTATGTCAGTTCTGACTTGTATTTCTCAGAAATGATTTCAGCTTATTTTCCAATTCTAAATACAATTTCTATTTCTGTTCAAAACTGTAAAATAGAAAATTTCGACTCGACATTTAAAAACTGGAGACTTTCAAATCTACAGGAATTAGATTTAAGTTTCAATGACTTTAAAAGTAGTAATAATATGAGTCTGTTCCACGATATGATAAAATTAACTTTTTTAAATCTTTCAAATAATCCAAGACTCAGAATAAATCAAAATTTCACATTCCCAGAAAATTTGGAATCCCTCGATCTCTCTCACACTTCATTTAAGTCCATTAGGGGGAATACATTTCTTAATTTAAAAAGGTTAAAATATCTAGATTTAAGTACTACAAGAGTTGTAACATTTAAGGACTTGGGAATACCGACGTATTACACGTTAGACACCTTGTATTTGAAAAATGTCACAATCTCTCAAATACGCAAAGATTTTTTTAAAGGGCTGACCATTCGGACTGGATTGTGGACAATGGACTTTAGATTGTGTTGTCCTCAAATTTTAAATGCCAATATATCTGTGCACAAATGCCATGGACCTGCTGACGCCATCTCCTCGTGCAATCATCTCATTGGGGACGTGTTAAAGAGATTGGTCATTTGGATTGTCGGTATCATAACAATAGTAGGTAACGGGATAGTATTAATCTACAGATTCGTGTGGAATCGAGAGGTATTCAAGAAAGCTTATGGTCTTTTTGTCACAGGTCTTGCATTATCGGATTTCCTTATGGGGATATATTTGATGATTATTGCAAGCGTTGATATTGGCTATAAAGATACGTATGTCTTGGAAGAGATAAAATGGAGAAACGGGACGTTGTGTCAGATCTCTGGGTTTTTATCCACTCTCTCCAGTGAAACATCAACTTTCTTCATTTGTTTGATCACTTTGGATCGTTACTTGAGTATCAATTATCCGTTTGGTGAATATAAATTAACAAAAACGTGGACTCGTATACTATTTACATTAGCTTGGTCAGTGGGCATTGTCCTGGCAGCTATTCCTTTAGTCATTTCTAGTTGGAAAATTTATTCCACTAACGGTCTGTGTTTGGCTCTTCCCTTTAGTTCTATTCGTTTCAGCGGCTGGAAGTTCACAATTGTCGTTTATGTTGGAGTTAATTTTGTTTTATTTTTACTTATCGCCTTTGGTCAAGTGGCCATCTTTGTCAACATAACTCGAAGAAAGCAGTCTATGCCGAGCTTAAAAAAATGTCCCAAAAGAAGATTAGAAGATTTAGCTGTTGCCAGGAAGCTTGCTTTTGTTGCTATGTCTGATTTTCTGTGCTGGTTCCCTATCGGAATAATTGGAATCTTTTCAATGAAAGGACACACATTTGACAGCGATGTTTACGCTTGGTTTGCGGTGTTTGTCTTACCCATAAATTCAGCGTTAAATCCAGTCATCTATACCATCCCTACTTTATATGCCAAATGTAAACCAAACCAGCAAAATACTACAAAAACAAATTCAAGTCAATTGTGATTATCTCTCCCACCATTTGTATTAACGAAGTCGACTCTTCTTCTTGGAACAGGTCATTGCGAGGGAGGGGTGTGGAAACTAGCTGCTTGAGTTGCTCCTAGGAGGAGTTGTCGAAACAAAGATCCCATGTTTCGCCCTTGCCAGGACGTCCATTATTTCGCTATTTTTAAAATTTACCATTCTCTCCCTTTTTAAAAATTGTGCTCCTTCTTGTATCTAAAATTGTTTCTGCACTTTGTATTCATGAGACAACAACCTAAAAATAACATCATTTTCTTGACAATAAATGTTTGTCATGCAAAAAATAATGAAATTGAGAACATACTTATGCATTTATTGACTTTTAGTATAACTTATCTATTGTTAGAACATTATTACTTTTATACGCAGTTGTGTATGACTAACCTCAAACACCGGAGGATGTTACATTTATGTGTATGTATGATGTGTGTGTGTGTGTGGGTTTGTTTGTTTACTTGTTGTCTCCCTTGTCCTACTGTTCAGTATGTTCACGTGCTCGCATGTTTTTCTCAAGTATGTTATTAATGTGTATTAAAGTCTCCTGTTAGTTTTTACTGTCTTATCGAGTCAATAAAAATGGAGTTGTAACTTACAGCAGTGTTGTTTTTACATCCTACTGATAATATAACAGTGTATGCCATATCATATATCAAATATAGTGAATTGTATTTTTATTTAATTTATTATTGTTATAACTGTGCCCTCGCGCACCTCTTTCGTCACGCACTATGTACGCAGCATTTTTATCAGGCGCTTGTTTAAAGTAGGCACTAATTTCGTCATGCACTAGGTACGCACCATTCACAACGGATAAGAAACACAATGGTGTGAAACAGACTTGAACACGCGTGAAGACAAACGCGACAGTGTCATGGCATGTTCTACGTCAGGTAAACAAGGATCGTCACCGTTAACTCGAAGTTGTTGTTTAGTGCGGTTAGGTTTGCGAGTAGGGCAGTATATCTGGAATTGGTTCCACTGTAGAGGAAGACTTTGTGTTACAGTGTGTGGAAGCCGATGTCAGGATAATAATAATATGTTAGCGGTGAAGGCAATTGAGAAACCAATACAGGACTGTGTCGGTATATAAGAATTGCTTACCCTGACAATATTTCTCAGCCTCAAAGTGGTGCTCGGTTGGTAAAGGTCGTTAAAGTAGACGATTAGGTCAATTGAGAAGAAAAACAAAGTCACCCATTGGTTTCCCAAATCCATTGCTCCGGCAAACACTAGTCACACGCTGTTCTTAAAGAGCCCGGTGGACACCCACACTGAGAGGTATGTTGGAGAGGCCGTGTCCCTTGCATTCATTTCTTTACCTATTATTTCTTAACATGTAAAAAAAAAAAATTGCTATCAGATATTCACCTTCCCCTACACCTATTCCTTAGAGGTTAGACTGTTAGGGCACCACACAAGAATCCGTTGACTATATTTCTTATTTCCTCTCTGTCTTTTTGCCTTGGATACAGTCTCTTTCAATGGCAGGCCTCGTCCATTCTTGCATGTTTCTTGTTCCCATCACTTTCTTCTCTTTCCTGATACTATCCCCTGAAGGAAGGTCTTTGCGAGCCCTCACGACCTTGTGAGTTTAGAAGATTATTATTTTTTTTTTTTTTTTGACAGTAGCAGGTCATCGTGGGGGTCCAGTCGCTGTACTAATCCTGACTGTAATCTCTTCGTTAGTGATGAGATCTTTGTATGTGATACCTAGGATCTTTTTGTAGCATCTCAATTCCCGCTCTCTAGTTCTGCACTCAGCGTCTAAGATTCGAAAGATCTAGATCTAGAATTAAGAGGTCGAAGAATAGTTTCAAATTATATATCGAGCAAGAGCCAAAAGTGTAAAGATAGGCTAGCAGTGTAATACTGGCCGTTACACAGAAGGAGGAAAAAAAAAGGCTCAAAACATCAAACGGTTTATAGCTTACGATCTCGTTTAATGTATAGAAACATGAGTAACAGGGATACTAGAACTCAAGGGTAAAAAAAGTAGTCGTAGAGAAGCTCAATTTTCACGAAGTAGAATATATGTTCATTCAAAACACTATTTGAATCTATGATCATTTATATCGGATTAAAGTTTACATTATTGACATTGTCGACATTTTTAGGTACTAACAATCAATGGTAGAGCAAACAAAGAAAGAATATTTTTTCCCCAACAATATCCTTCGTTATTCGTTATTTCAGAAGAGTTTTCAAAACTGAAAGATAGGCTAAACAGGTTTCAAATATTTTGAAGAATTTGCCAGATTTGTTTTATTAATCGTTGCTTTTCAGTGTTTGGGGTTTTGGGCACATCAGCACAATTTATGCCATGTCGTCATTGCTTTTCATTAAGTTTTAAGTTCTCTTTCTGGTCTCCATACTTATAAGATAAGATAAGATAGCATGCTTGTCGCGCTCTTCCCTTCGTGCTACTGCGCATGCTCAGCGCGCGATGGTCCAGTCTCTTTTAGTGAATATTGGAAGCAGTTGACTTGTTATGCCAGAGACCAAATATTCAGGCCAACTAAGCCAACATTTTATTGCCAGATAGTCATTCACTTCAAGCCAAACGATTAAACAAAACCAACGAAACACTAAGTAGAACCCTAAATTCCACTAAAACCACTGAGCTGGTTCAACGTCTGTGTAGCTACAACGAACATATTGGTTTTGATGCTGTTGTTATAATCCCCAGCCTCATATTAACCTTACCACCTCTGTTAAATTCTCACGCGTCTAGCATTGTCCAAGCTGTCTAATGACCTCTGGTCAATATTTAATAGCCTTGAAACATTTCGTCCAGAAAGATCCGACTGTTTAATGTGCTTTGCCGTGATTTTAGCGGTTTGTGTTTCGCTGACATATATTTATATGCATAAAACATTACAAAAAAATAAAATTAAAATGCTTGACCCAATGACCTCTTAACGGGGATTTTTCAACATAAGAATTAGTCCTAATAATCTGCTCTTTGTTTACGATAAAATACAGTGAGTACGAAAAAAAAATAAAATAACAATATGAAGAAATGTGGTGGACAGAAAAAAAAAAGGGTAAGAAATTTTTAAAAAATGAGATTTTAAATTAAGAAGAGAAAATAGCAATGTCAAGGACGGCATATTAAAATATCACAGTTGCCAACTAAAAATAATAAAACTTACTTTGTGTTACCATCATGTCTATTCTTAAGTCCATAAGTGATGTCCGTTGAGATAATGCTCTTCCAAATTAGGAAAATGGAAAAAGTCACATGGACTGCGGTCAGCAATAACGTCCCCCATCGGTGTTTATAATTAAGTAGGTCACAGTAATTTAATCATTAACCTTTAACAACGCTGTTCATTTTTTTTTAAGTAATACAAAAAAAAACAACAATACAATACAGTAAGAGACACAAAGAAGAAAAGATTTGGAGAAATGTGGTGTCAATAAATGAAACCAGAAGAAAACTTAATTAATTTTCTTTTTTTTTTTAATTGAAGATTGTTTCTTCATTTTAATTTTTTTTACCAAACAAAATAATGTCAAGGACGATAAAGTGAAAAATCTCTACTACCGACTAAAATTTGAAAACATTACTGCGTCCAACAAGTGTGATTGTTTAGTGCTAAAAGTGCGCGCACACACACACATACACGCAATTTCTTTTTTAAAATTATCAAAGTTCTCATCTTTATACACCGGATACACCAAAGACTCCATTTCTTAAGAATCCCCAAGAGAATTGATTTGATTTCTTTGAATATATACTAAAACACTGTAAATTTTGTTTTCTGGACAATCAACGAGTATTCGTTCTATGAGGACACCAGATAGTTTGTTTAATGCCAGTGTGTGTATGTCAATGTGTGTGTATGTCAATGTGTGTGTATGCCAGTGTGTGTATGTCAATGTGTTTATGCTAGTGTGTGTATGCCAGTTAGTGTATGTCAATGTGTATGTCATTGTGTGTATATACCAGCACGGATTAGAAATATGAGGCCATCTTTGGGCGCACTATTATTTCTTTCAAGTAAATCTCAATCCCTTTCTGTAAACTCTTTCTATCTGGATGACTTACAATTGCTAACTTTTTTTCGTATCCTGTTTCTCTCTCTCTCTCTCATCACCTTCTCTCTCTCCCTCAATATCTGACGCGCCCACACACACACGTTGATTCACTACTTCTCTAACAAAACTGACTAACATAGATAAAACAGTAAAGGAACAGTTGGTCTTGTCTGTCTCATTTTTGTTTGTGCGTGCGTGCGTGTCTGTATGTATAGCTGTAACGAAACTCCACACAACTCGTGGTCCTAACAGGAGTCATAAACCTTATCCTAAAACATACGCACACATCAACACACTCCTGAAGACACACAAACAGACTCCCGAACACACATAAAAACACACACAACGATACACTCCCGACGACACACTCAACTACAAGTTGGTTGAAATCTATCACTACTATCAGAATGCCAACAAGTGGCGGGCCTAGAGAATCAAAAATGTGTGTTTTAATACTTTCTCAATAAACTCGCCGAATCTCTTTCTGGGACAGACTCCCAGAGGCGTCTTTCGTAAGTGGCCTAATTTTTATCCTAAGTCTATTCATCCCTAGGGGCTATTTTTTTAAAGCTCTGTTTCTCCGTGTATGTGTGTGTGTGTGTGTGAAATATTAATTATGAGAGTTTGACTCCTAAGCAATGATGTAGGAACAATAGTTGAGATTCCAAATGATGGCCTTTGAAAAGCGTTGTTAAAGAAATCTATCCATAATTAATAAGCGGAAACAAAGACACAGGCCATTTTACTTTAAACAAAAAAAAGTAAGTTTTTTATCTTAAGTTGTTTTTTTCTTTAAGCTAGATCTATAGTTTGTAAACATTTTTTTTTATTTGAAATAATTTATTTGTATGTGTGAGTATGTCAATGTGTGTGTATGTCAATGTGTGTGTGTATGCCAGTGTGTGTGTATGCCAGTGTGTGTATGTCAATGTGTTTATGCCAGTGTGTGTATGCCGTTGTGTGTATGCCGTTGTGTGTATGGCGGTGTGTGTATGGCGGTGTGTGTATGCCAGTTAGTATACGCCAGTTAGTGTATGCCAATGTGTATGTCATTGTGTGTATTTACCAGCACGGATTAGAAATATGAGGCTATCTTTGGGCGCACTATTATTTCTTTCAAGTAAATCTCAATCCCTTTCTGTAAACTCTTTCTATCTGGATGACTTACAATTGCTAACTTTTTTTCGTATCCTGTTCTCTCTCTCTCTCTCTCATCACCTTCTCTCTCTCCCTCAATATCTGACGCGCCCACACACACACGTTGATCCACTAATTCTCCACAATTTTCCGAATGGAAAGAAAATAAAAACGCTAATCCTAATCACGTTTATCCTCTTGAAGTTCATAACGAGGCTGACCTTTTTTTTTCCCCTTGGCTCCCTCCCTGCCCCCCCCCCCACACACAAGGCCCCCATCACCAATATTTCAGCTTCTGTGCGAGATGACCGAGCCAGATATTTTACTACGCAAAACGACCTTCCCCTTTATCGAAGCACTCACCCACACACCCGGAGCTACCCTCCCAAACTCAAACCAGCTCACTCACATGTGTCACCAGATGCCTTCTACGTGAGTGACCTCCACAACTTAAAGTTCAATTCTGAGTTTTGAGTCGAGGCTCTATTGCTATGTAGGGGTCACTATTTCGTTGAGTTCAATACAAATTAAATATCTCCAGACAAGGTTGTAAGAGCGGTGGAAAAAGAGAGAATACTATTAGAAATTAAATAAGGAGTATCTTTTAAAATCAAGATTGTCTTTACATAGCATTTTGTCAAAACAAAATATACTATATCAGGGGAGCAACTAGTAATTTGACATTATATTGATCCCCAGTGGATTGACCTCTTTGGAGGCCCTAGAGTTTAGCGTAATATAAAAAACACTGATTTGGGGCCCCCTCCAAGTGGGGGTCCGGGGGATTTTCAAATTCCCCATCTTCCCCACCCAAGCTACGCCCCAGTACTACATTAAACTATACTGAGCTACTGATTGTATTGTTTTCTTACTTTAAGTGTAAGTTAATATTTAATTAAGTTAAAAATAAAGTTTCTCTTGTAGACCTTGCAATCTAATATCGAGTACCCATTACATTGAGTGGACTCAGGGGTGCCCTTAGGATTCTGACATTAAAAATCCCAGTCTTCACCAGGATTCGAATTCGAGATCCCCTGGTTAGGAAGCTAAGCACTTTACCACGGCGCCTCTAATATTCATTAAAAGCGACGAACAAAAGTAAAGTTCCCCTTTCAGACCTTGCAGGGGGCAAGATGATGTAAAACTCATCTGCATCTGTAGCCCACGGTTAGCGAGCGAGGATGTCATGTGGCCAGCACAACTACCAACCGCCTTTACTTTTCCCAAACTAATGTCAGGTACCCATTAGAGCTGGGTGGACTCAGAGGCGACCTGAAGATCAAGAAATTTAAAATACCAATCTTCACCAGGTTTCGGAAGCCAAGCGCTATGACACTCTATTATTTATTAAAATTGATATATAAAATGAAGTAGCTAGGTTTTTAATTGCCACGATGTCTGCGCTTCTCTTGCAAGCTGGGTTTTTAATTGCCACGATGTCTGCGCTTCTCTTGCTAGCTGGGTTTTTAATTGCCACGATGTCTGTGCTTCTCTTGCTAGCTGGGTTTTTCTAGTGATTTAGGAGTTGTTGTGTTTGTCAAGAATGTCTTCTATCTAGTCTAGAGATCGAATCTTCGTCATTGATATCCAGCGTCTGTATTAGATAGTACATTTTGCTCTTAGCAACCTCCCTTTCTCAGCTCGTTTTAGCCACATAAAGAAAAGAGATTCTTCTTGAGATCGCACCTATTGCACAATATTTTAGTTACAAGCTTTCCTTGTTCTGCTTGCTATAAACCCTCTTTCAAATAAAATTGCTATAATTGCAGAATATAAATTATAATAATAATAATTTTATCTTTTATAAAGCGCTACTTTCATGTTTATAGCAAGTTCAGAGCGCTATGGACCTCATATGTGTACCAGTGGGAGGGGGGGGGGGGGGGAGAGGGGTATCTGGGATTAGGTTTTTCGGTGCTTCCTTTAGGCGCTCAGTGAATACAACTCTGCTCGAGTCGGGTGTCGAACCTAAAGCCCCTTTCATAGTTAGCCAAGCCAAGCCAAGTTTAAGCGTACTTAGCCCCTTGACCACGCTGATATAATGATATATAATGATATAGTAATCCCAATTACAAAGTACTTAAATATATTAAAGAGAAAGATATTGCATTTAAAGCTTGATGATAGCATAACAATACCATCATTCAACGTGAAACCATATTTGCGAAATCGTTACATTCAAACATACTTTTTAATAGTGGCAATAACATCGGCTCTGTTAATATGTATTGGAAGCTTACAGGGCCTGTAACAAGAGACTTAATAACCAACACCGGTGTCTAGACTTATATGTTTATAATGTCACTTGTGATGTTTTTGTATAAAGAAAATTTTTTTTTCTAGTAAAATATTTTTCACGTTTCGGCTGTTCCTTCAGAGCTGAAGATAATCTACTTCCTAGTCAAACCTCCCGCAGGACGACGAGGGATGGCAGCGGGCAGAGTAGGAACCAGGGAATAGAGAGACGGCCTAACGACAGACCAGCGCGCATACCGCACGACCAGGCAGCCATGCATATTTAAAATATTATGCAAGAAATAAGAGAATTATTATGCTCTTCAGTATCAGGATTACCAGTATTACCAATAAAATCATCCTTTCATTCAAAAATAAAAGCAGCAATAAAATATCAGTATGTCGTGACACTAATTTAGAAATCTTAATTTAAATTTAATTAAAATTAATTTAAATTGACAATGAGACGTTAGCTTGCCAACTTTTAAGGTATTAAAATCAAATTGAAACAATAAAAGCTGCACACACAAAATAAATAATACATTCTAAATGATCTTTTTTGGTGAATATAAAACATGCATTTTGTAACTATCAATGTATATATTAACAAGTTTTAAATGTCAATTCTTAATACAAATATTAATCTTAGTACGTTCTAACAAACTGTCTAGATATTTTTGTGACACAGGCCTCAAGGGGAGCTAACAAAAAAAATAAGTGAGAATAAGGGGAAGTAATAAACTCTTGAAACGTGTCCTCTGGCAAGGAAGGGAGCTAATTAGATTTTTTTTTTTAAATATGATATTTTAGGCCAGGCTGTGGTTTTATCTTCTCCCTCTAAACTAAATGCTTCCTATTTAATAAAATCTTTGCGAGTTTTGTGTTACGTCCGTGAGGAGTCTTCCAAGATCAAAATAAGATTCAGCCTTTTTTGTGTAAGAAAGAGTTTGATTTCTTTAGATGACAAGATGCAGTTGACATTGTACTTTCAACGATCACAATAGGACAAAGCCTTCGAGTCTGGAGACCGAGATCGCATGATCTTGTTGTTGTTTGTTTTTATTTGAAGACTCATCACTCAGTGACCTATGTAGTTTGAATCATCTTATAGACAAAGACTTACAAATACCTCATTACAAACGAAGAAATTGGAAACAGGATGAATACAGCTATTTGACCCCCACGATGACCAACTCACTGTAAAAAAAAACAAAAAAAAAAACAAAGCAAACCTAAACTCTACAGTCATATCACAAGGGCGTCTGGGTTTGCAAATACTTTCCTGCAGGGAACAGTACCAGGGAAAAGAAGAAGTGGCAGACAGAGAAAGCGATGGGAATTGAGAGGCCTGTCCTTGAAAGAGATTCTATCCAAGATTCTATTCAAAACTCTATCCAAGATTCTATCCAAGATTCTATCCGAGGCAAAAGACAAGAGAGGAATGGAGAAAGACGGTCACACAGATCTTGTGTGGTGCTCCAACGATTCAACAGAGTTAGGGATAGGTGATGGTCATCATCTAAATGACATGCTTGTTAAATTCACATTTAAATTGTCTTAACTCTAATGTAAACGAAATGTTACATTTCCAATAACTTCCAACCTTAGTTTCGTATACCTACATATCCCTCTCAAATTTTTTTTTTAAATCGCATAGCACACACAAATATACACCAGTGTCAACTTGTTTAAATTCTATGTATCTATTAAAGTTTGCCGAGAACAGACGCAGACGGCGAAAAGAAAATCTAAATCAACTACCCCGAACTACCTGTAGGTCACAGCTGGGGCTGCGCAGTCACGGGAAATACTGTATTCCTCACTAATCTTCGGTATTCCTCACTAATCTTCGGTATTCCTCACTAATCTTCGGACTCGAAGACAAGCATTATTATTATGTTAGAAACGAACAAGTAGTCATTCTCTGGTGCTGCCAGGGTCGAGTTTCACTAAAGAGAAACAAATTCATCGTAGTCCCTTTAACAGTTTCCATGGAGGAATTTTCTGGTGATGTGGCAGGACTGCAGCCATACCGCCCTCTGACAGGCAACGAAGATCTTCTTAGGCCTTGAAGGTGTCTGTGAGGTCAGTTGTTATAATCCCCTCGGTTGAAATATAACAATGGGGTATATTGTTATTTTGGACAATTTCCATAGACGCTTAATCTCCAAACCTAGGTTCCCATATTTTCTTTGTTTTTCTATCTGATACAGATGTCCTGAAGGTCCGAGAACGTCCAGTTCCCTATTAAAGGACCTCTTGACCAAGGAAAGGCTTTTATCCATGGCCAGGATGAGGCATCGGCTCTTCACCAATCCCTCTGTCCGAAATCCCGCCTTATCCGAAACTATCATATATTCACGTCCAGTATGTCGCTGGACACGACCCCCTTGAGCCAAGCACGAGTTCCTCCTCCCGTGCGAGGCCGGAGGCCGAGCCGCGTGGGGGCCTTTCGTATGCCTATAATGTCCCATCGAACCCGTGCGAGGGTCCATCACAGCGCGTATGGCCCCCGATGGGGAACGAATCGATGGGGGGTTGGACGGGTTAGTGAGCCTTTGTTACCTCCCTACCACGTGCAGGTACAGTCTCTCGACCGTACATGGGTAGCCCACTGAGAGCTATGTGCGCTACCATTCTTTGCCCATCTGTCTCCCCTGGCAGACGTTTCCACCGGAGGTGCCACGCTGAGGCGACGGTAGCTGGAATTCCTCCGGTTGTTTTTCTATCTCAGTTTTTCTTAAATTATGAGACAGTGGTGCGGCGATGTCGATAATGGTAGCGGTTTTTTCTTTTTTATCAACGAACAGCAGATCAGGGCGATAGAAATCTACCATTTTGTTGGTCGGAATAGGCCTATCCCAGTACAGCAGATGTTCAGTAGACTCGAGAACCTCGAACTCGAGAATTATTATTATTATTATTATTATTATTATTATGTGTTGAAGTAGAACTTTCCAGTAAGAAATATGTCAATACAATCCATATCTCAATAAAATATGCTTCCCCCCCCCCCCTTGGCTTCATGTTTCTCACAGATAAAAATCAAAGCTCCTTCTTCACGGCGTCCTGTATAGACTTACAAATAATAACAAATTGCATTTTATGCAAGACAAGCAGAGCGGATAATAAGTCACAAATGTTCAGATAAGTGAAAGGAGGAAGGGGAAAAAAAACACAGGCACTGGCATATGTAGGAAGAAAAAAATACATTTAAAAAAAAACACATATCTATCTATAAAATGGATTACCCACGATCAATCTAAGTTGAAGATAAACTTTAAAACTCTGTGAAATCATCGAGGCAGAGATAAAAGAGAGAGTAGGGTTGGAGGAGGAGGTGTCGCTGCATTGCTATAGATGAACTGTTGTCCCTGAATATACATAGGCACAGGGGCGGGGAGTGGCAAAGGGAAGTAATTTGAAAAAGGGAGATAAAAACGTCATGAAATAAAAGATTAAAGTGTACCTTTGGGCTGGGTTATTGCTCACTCTTTAGGCTACAGACATTGGACGAAATTTCATAAGAGAAAAAAAAGATGGATTTGAAAAAAAAAAAGATGTGTTAAGCTTAAAAATAATAATTAAAATGCATGAAACAGGAACTTAAAGAGCAACAACCCTTAGCAAAGTCAAGAGTCTCTTAAATCATTTTATTTCAAAGCAATTTGGAGTACTATTAGTAGCCTAAATATGATGACCATTTCATAAATATGGCAGAGCCACAAATTCTTTAACATAATAGGTGGTTAAATCTCAGCTTCACATCAACGACATTCAACCTTTTGGTTAAATGAATATTATTTACCTACGTTCTGAAAGGAACATCTGAGATGACAAATGAACACAACAACAATCACAACAAGGATACAAAGACTGTGTGGAAACGCAAACTTAAAATCGGCCCCCGAAGTGGTCCACCCAAGCAGGTAAAGAGGCAGGTTTTTGAATATTTTCAGAAAGAATATCAGAAAGAGAAGAATGGAGAAAGAAGGTTGACAGATCTTGTGTGATGCCCCAACGGTCCAACAGACCAAGGGATGGGTGAAAGTGAAGGTGAATTTGGAAATCTTTACTAGTTTACGAGATCAGTGGGGTTGTTGTGAGCGTGAAAAAAGTGATAAGATAATAGTTATTGGTCCAATCAAATGGCAATTCAGTTTGACTACAATTGACCATCTCAGCGTCACTACTGTAAAAGCATCAGAGAATTAAGTTCATAAAATAAAGTATATTTGTTTATAAAACTCATTCTTAAAGAATTGAATTTCAAAGCATTGGTATGAACTAGATTAGGGACAGGCGTGAAACTATTAGCTTACTGCTGTAGCTACGTCAGTCATATGACCAAAATACTGTCAGTCATATGACCAAAATACTGTCAGTCATTTAACCAAAATACCTTGAACAGACACCTTACAATTCAAGTTCTCAAGCTGGTTTTAATAAATATATTTTACGAGTTTCGGACATGATTGTCTGCTTGGTGATATATTACATAGAGAAATTATGTTTTAAAATACATTAAAATCATTGTTAATATCCTTATTGGAGGGAGGCCGGTGGCTGAGTGGTTAAGCGCTTGACTTCCGAACCCGGGGTCCTGGGTTCGAATCTCGGTAAAGACTGAGTCCACCCAACTCTAACGAGTACCTGACTTTAGTTAGGGAAAGTTAAAGGCGGTTGGTCGTTATGCTAGCCATATAACACCCTGCTCGTTAACCGTTGGCCCAATAAACAGATGAGCTTAACATCATCTGCCCTATAGATCACAAGATCTGGAAGCGGTACTTTATCTCATTAGCGGCCTAGCCTCCTACAACACACACACGCACTTTAAAAAAAAGATATTAATATTCCTCTTAACTCTTTCTCTCCGTAATTATTTACCATATTCTGGTGGAATAGCTGATATCGTAAGTTAGGAGAAAAAGAGTTAAACTGATACCCAACTATATCTATCTTTATCTACATCTATCTTTATCTACACATATAAGAAAATCCTAAATGCTGCCGGTAAAATCATTGGCAAACCCATCCCCCCCCCCCCCATATTTGGGCAGTTGTTTGAGACAAACATCTATCATAAAAGCTAATAAGATCCTCGAAATAAAGAATCACCCTTTGTGTCAGGGTTTTGTGATTTTACCATCACAAAAGAGATACAAGACAACGATAGCAAAGACAAACATACACAAACACTCTTTTGTTCCCCTGGCAATCAAATCATTAAATAAGAACAATCTGGTATAAACTTTGTCACATGTAAATTAAGAGTGAGTCTGGTGTGAATGTACATTTTGGTTTCTTATAGTTGTAATGTTTTTTGTTTGCTGCAATGCACAAATTGTAAGACAAATTTCCATACGGACAATAAAGATTATTATATTACTATTATATATATAATCTTTCTCAAAAATAGTTAGCATATCTCCAGACAAAAGTCTAAGTTGATTGGCTATATTAACTAGAAATCAATCGCATCAGATATCTTTCAAGTCAAATATTCGCTTTTAAATGCGTTTCAATTGACTTCTCAGCCAGTCAGTCAGAGAGGCTTTGTGGCTAATACTCGCTGTAAAGATACCAGATTAATTATTCAACGAATTTTTTCCATCGTACTTTGATCCCAGTGTTCTCAGCAGGGCTGAAACAGATCCGTCAATTTCAGTTGTGAATAGCACTGCAACAAAGGGGGGGGGGGGCTCTACGCGGAAGCCGTCTATCTAAAGAGCACTTACAAATATCAATTATATCGAATTCACAAAATGTCATCTCGAATACAACTCTTTATCCTACAATGCGATAACTGAACTGTTACAATGGAGTCGTTCATTATACAAGAACGTAGCACATAGAAAGAAAAAAAAATTGTTAACCAGTTTTATAGGTTACAACTCTTATTACGGTAAACTTTGGAGGCAATGGCAATAGGAACGTTGTTTTAAAGAAGTTAGAGCCGATGAGTCAGTTTGGATGGGGACAACTTTAAACAAGGTTTTGAAGGCAAATTGATCAATCAATGGTGTCAGAAGTGAGATAAGCCAGCTACTTTTAAGTAATCGGAGTAGGTCAAGGAGATGCAATGTAGAATTTACAATACCTCTTTAAAGATAGATACCTTGAGGAGCGGAGTCTCTTTCAAAACAGACATTGTTAGATAAAAAGGTCTTAGTCAAGACTTGTAAAGTAAGATACAAGGTCTAAATCAAGGCAGACAATTAAATTACTAGCAATTATTGTATTCTTAATGATGGTAACCAGGAACAAAATCCATTAAGGTGCTTTACAAATCATTTGTGTTGTATTTTGATTAAAGATGGGCCTACCTTTGTTGCTTGGTTAAACGTGTGGGATATCTAGGTGTAATGCATAATCATTTTAAATAGGGAGATTGAATGCCCCGAATTTATCTAAAAAAAAAAATCTTTATATTGAAAGAAAAATGTGTACATAAATAGCAGAATTTAAAATTAATACATGTAAGTTTAAATATCCTCTAATAATGATAGTCAGTAAATTCTCTTTGCAGTTGAGTCTTAAGAAGCTCTTAAAATAATCTGATAAACAAGCTTGTATATATATATATATTGATTTCCTTTGCACCTTAACAAATAGGTCTAAAACCTGATCAACAATTCTTTTAAAAACAAAACCAATAATTGTTGTGTTTTCTGTAGCCGTGTTCATAATGAATGTGACCTTGTCGCTAGGGTTTGAGAACCGTTGCTGGACATTACTATAGATATTTATAACGTACGTGTTCTATTACGAACCAAAAAAACATGACATAAACAAACCAAGGCGCGCATAGATTCAACAAGAGGCTGACCTGTTCATAAAAAAAAAGCAAAGGTCATCACTCACCCAACCTCTGATGTGTCCCTACAGGGGCATTAACTCTTAAACAGCCCAGCTCTGTCTGAAGTTTCAAGTTTCTTATTAGAACTACAAGTAAGAGAGACAACTAACAACCCTCTAAAGAATTCATCTTTCTTTTTCAAAGTTGCGGGGAATCGTTCCTCCTCTTAACTTTAAAAAAAAAAAAAAAACACTTCATATCGCCACTTTTAGTCTGTAATTTAGAAAATTACATTTCTTGCTTTCTGTGAGATTACAGTAGAATCCTGTCTCGGAGAATGCATTCTAGAAAGTTCGTCCTTAAGTAGAAAGCCAGATATACGATCTTCTCTAGATGTGTAGAGTTAAAATGGACGCACACAGTCAATAAATGTTAATCCCGCGTAAAAAAAAAAAAAAGAGTTACCTCGCTTGACAAATCAAAGAGGAAAGCTCCTCTTACTGATCTGTCTGGCCGTTAATGCCAGCCAGCTTTTTTTTTTTTTTTTAAATCGGCTTCTGCACCATTTACCATTGAACGCTGGGAGTTTAATTCCGCCGCTCTGAGCACTGGACATGTTAGGGGAAACAATAAACACATTATGACTGGACATGCAGTAAGTCGATGTGGCGAGGACTTAAAACTTGTACATGACGCATGTGTATAATTGGTTCGATATTGGAACGTGTGTAGGAAATGAGAGTTTTAAAAAGTTTTACTTTCCAAGACACCATCATTGGCCGGTAGTTCTTTTCTAGTTACTCTTATCTCTTCTTCTTCTTATCTTATAAAATACAGACATTACTTCAAAAAGAAGATGATGACGTCCTTTGCGTCATGCATCTAGTCATGCATGTTAACAAATGATTTAAATTCTGCCAAGTCATTGGTTTTCCTGGCTATCTCATGCAACCCATTCCATGTTCTAATAGCATTAGGGAAGAAGGAGCATTTGTACAAATTTGTCCTAGCATATGGAACGAGAAATCAGCCTTTATTTTTGTGTCTTTCTGAGTATTTTATTAGATTTTGTTTGTGTATTTGAAGATTAGTTCAGTGTTTTATGTATAATTGCTACTTTACTTTTGAGGCTTCTATCTCTTCTAAGAGATCTATGATCATATTAGAAGCTGCGTCTTAGAAACATAGGAGAAACAAAAAATGTACATTAATCCAACAACAAACTGGATGAGACAACTGACCAGCAAACATCGTTCTATAACTCTGTAGACCAGATACTAAGAAATCTGGAAGAACGCAAGACCAACAAATGATTGGAGTTCATTAAAAGCGTTTCAAAGCAAAATGTTACTAATTAATATTTTGACGACAGTACATTAAATACAAACATTTTGTTTCGTCTGCTAACAATTTTCTCTCTGTATGTCTCTCTGTCTCGTGAAAATTCCATAACTTGATTTTTCAAAGAATTATTTCTCTGTCGTAGTGAATATGTACATTTTTCTACAACATTTATGTATAGAGCTGTTCTTACAATGGTCACTATGTGTTAACTATAAGAATACACCTACTATAGCCATACTATGGTAACAAAACTATAACTATATTATAAGCAATTAAATGCACAACGAAATCTCAAAGTGAACTAAAATCAAATAAACTAAAACAAGTGCTTTTTGGTGTACTAAATCTGGGTCTGATAGAGGAAGCTGTATCAAAGATGAAGCTTTATGTATGGTACGGGAACTCCCATCTTTATCCCTTGTAAACCTTAACCACTTTCTCATTACTTTGTACTTTCAGGAACATACACGACGCTAAGGAAGAAAAAAAAAAGTAGTCGATAATGTTTTTCCCCTGAAGCTAGAGTGGCCATTGGTGGAATAGGAACAGATAGTTGTCGTGCATGTTGATTGGAATATCGAGGGTGTTGTTGGCGTGCAAATGGGGGGCGATGTAGGGTGCCGGGTAAAAAAGTAGGGAGTAACTGAAGTAGTGGAGGAAATCTTTTTTATGTCTGTAAACATTTACAAAGAGCGTAACATCAAAGAGTTTTTTTTATATATTTAAGTTGGAGTTTGACAAATAAAATGGCGCTCAAAGTTTTGTATCGAATAGTTATTGAAATGGTGCTTAATATAAGGAAAAAGAGACAGAGAGCGAAAGAGAAAGAGAGAGCGCGCGTAAGTAAGAGAATAAAAGAGAGATGATTGAGAGGGTGTAAAAGATAGCAAGTTGCAGAAAATGGAAACAGAAATCAAGAGAGAGAGAGAGAGAGAGAGTAGATAGGGAGAAAGAGATAAGAAGAACACGATAAAGATAGAGAGAGAGATATGATACGACTAAGAAAGGACAAAGAATAGAATAATTTTTTCAAAAATTCAGAGTTAATGGGAAATAACTCACAAACAAGACTAATAATGATACAATTCAGGTAGCGACGTGCATGAATGGAAGACATAAAATTTTACAGGAATATTTCTTTAATGTCTGGAAAAAAAATCTTTTTCAGTTTAATTCAAACTAAATATACTGCTTCCGTGAATTCAAGATTTTGGATAAACCCTAACATCTAAAATTTACAAGAATAATAATATAGCTCTACTAATTATCAAACATATCGACAACATCATACTGTGTTGAATTGAAAGGACAGAAGGAGTAGTTTGATAATGTCCAAACAATGATTGCTTATTAAATTTCGACAATCTTCTCTTGGACTTGGACTTAAGGGAGTCGTTCAGGACGATCTCCACTTCTGCTGCTCGAGTTTGCTTCCCCTGATCACCGCAAGGACACTTGTAATCTAACTGCGTAGACACTGACGAATGGTGCTCTCCCCTTTAATCAGGAAATTGTGCAACTCAAGGGAGTTAAGTCGCAGACATTTTCGAGCCACCAGTGGGGACAGCATTGACCCCTTTACGCAGCAAAACTTTTGGTTCCTGAAATCATGGCTTTTGTCTTAATTATCAATTCTAACACAAGGTCATTGTTTGTATATATGATTAAATTAAGTATATATATATATATATATATATATATATATATATATATATATATATATATATATATATATATATGCATTTATTCATTTACTAAGAAAGTTAGATTTATGTCATATAATTGTTGTATATATACTTCATTATTTTTTTATTTGTACAGCGTGCAACACATGCAATAACAATATTCCTAGGACCTCTTTAAGATGTCGTATCGAGTTAAATTACAATTAATCTGTTACATGTAAGCATTCTTTAGCATCTGTATGACCTGCATATGAAAAGGTAAAGCCCTAAAAGGTTTCACTTTGAACCCTTGAGAATGCGAAAAAAAATGACTCAGATTTTATGAACGGAAAAGCTTGCGTATTAGTATAAAAGGGCGATAAATGGCAAAGCTAATTCTACATTTTCATCTATGTTGAATAATTATAAGTAGCTAGCTGTTTGGCTTATCCAGTGTACAGAAAAACGTATAATGTAATTTAGAAAGCATATGATTAATTGTGTGCATTTTTTGTCCATTAAAATCACATTTCTAAGCTGGTTCGATATTTGCAAATAATAATAATAAATTAATAATAAAAATAATATGAAAGTCATCTCAAAATAACAATGTTCTTACAATCATAACTCTCCTCACATGTACCTTCAGGGCCCTTGACATTCTTAGGAAGATTCTCGTTGCCTTTTAGAGGGCGATACTGCTGTAGACCTGCCACATCATCAGAAAATTCCTCAGTGGACTACAGTGAATTTTGTTTCTCTTTAACGAAACTCGACAGTGCCACAAGTGTTCGTTTCGAACATTTCCTTTCGGCTGTTCCCAATGACTTTTGCCACCCATACAGCTTTTCCTTTGATGGGTGACAAGGGTCTCTACTCTCTTCTCAAAGTAGCAGCTAAGAACATGTTTTCACCTTTGACCCATTGAAACTGATACCGTAACGATTTAGGCACATTTTAAGACCTAGCAGCCTTCTCGGTGAAGAACTGATTGGTTTTTGAAACATGTTTTCCGGTGGTTAAAGGTCGTGCTGGACAACGACTGACCTGCCATACGTAATACTGGTCAAAACGATGAAACGAAGCACGTGACAAAAATGATTTCTTCACCTTTTCCCTATCCTTTCTTTGTAGACGATATCACAGCTACACCTTTCAATAATCGATGCTCCCAAACCATTTTGGCTATTATCTGCTTGCAATGTAAATGCTTCGTTTTGGTCAAAATATCTCAGCGTGCTATGTGTAAATATTTCGTTTTAAATCTTGTTGAATTTGGACAAACAAACGCAGAAAAAAAAAACTTGAATGACCACCGGTGGACAACGGTTTAGCTGCACGAGAAGCGGGAAATTATGCAGGTCGCAACTGGATTTGCGTAGTCAGCCTAAATCTTCAGAATTGAGGACATTGTTAGAATTTATGAAATGAAAAAAAAAACACAGAAAAACCCAAGATGTATCGAACCTGAACGCCAGCATTCCACTATTTCTAAACGTTTTCCCCAAAATCGACTACAAAGACTGGACCTTTATGTCCACATCGCGTGCTCGATTCAATCAGTTCCCGTGGTCATACTTTCGTTATGATCTGTAAACTTTACTTCTAATCGATAATTCTGTTCCAGATCACTTTTGCCAATCTTTATACTTTGACTAACTTCCCTTTTGTTTTATTTGTAAACAAACTATTTTATGTAGTATCGATTCAATAGGATTTTTTTTCCTTAGCTATAATTTGTAGAACCTACAATGGTCCTCATCACAAGTTCTGTGTACAAGAGGTGGTTCATGTCTCTGTGTACAAGAGGTGGTTCATTTCTCTGTTTTCCAGAGGTGGTTAATTTCTCTGTTTTCCAGAGGTGGTTCATTTCTCTGTGTACAAGAGGTGGTTCATTTCTCTGTGTACAACTGGTGGTTCATTTCTCTGTGTACAAGACGTGGTTCATTTCTCTGCGCACAACAGGTGGTTTGTTTCTCTGTGTACAAGAGGTGGTTCATTTCTCTGTGTACAAGAGGTGGTTCTATTCTCTGTGTACAAGAGATGGTTCATTTCTCTGTGTACAAGTGGGAAGCGTGGTCGAGAGGCTAAGTTTCGACACCCGACTCGGGCAGAGTTGTGTTTACTGAGCGCCTAAAGGCAGCACGGAAAAACCTTCTCCTATGTACCACCTCCCCCCACTGGTCCACAAATAAGATTGGATCAAAGCGCTCTGAGCGTGCTATAAGCATAAAAGTAGCGCAAAATAAAAAACATAATTTATTTATTTTACAAGAGGTGGTTCATTTCTCTGTGTGCAAGAGGTGGTTCATTTTTCTGGGTACAAATGGTGGATCTCTACATTGTGTATCACTGATGATTCTATTTAGGGTTTACAATTGATATTTTCTCTTGCCGTGCAAGGGATCGACCTTAGTGACGTCGATGTAATTGGGAGATTCTTTGGATGATTTAAGAACTCATAAACCAGATAAAATGTATTATTATCTAGTTCAGTGAATTGTGTGTAAATGTAAGCGTGTGACTGTGTAAGTATGTGAAAGCGTAATCACAACTAATTTCCATAAGGATCAATAAAGCAGTCTTAGTCTTACTCGAGTTTGTTTGTGTGTAAAATACTTAGAATTCAAGGACTTAAAGCATTTCTGAACTTCTACACCTAAAGACTTTGCTCTGTTTGACCATTTTTTTTTCCATTTAGACCCATCTGTAGTTTGATTTTGAAAGTCTCGATATTAAGTAATTTGTTTGATTTTTACCAGCCATATATATATGCAGATTTTTAAAGAGTTATATAGAAATCTGTGTTGTTGTTTTTTAGATCCAAACCTTAAAAAGTTATCGGAACTATGGGGAAATACTTAAAAATAAAGAAAAACCCAGATAATAAGTAAAGCATTATGTATTATTTCAAATATGTTGGTTATCTACAGAGTCCTTGCCTCTTACATCACATGACTTTCTTTCAAACAGGCTGAAATTGTAAGAGATTTTGAATGTGGATCTGACTTTTTAATTAATTGAAGTCCATGTCAAACACGTGACACCTAGACTTCGTTAAAATAAATATGTCGTCTGCTAAAAAAAAAAAAAGATCTCTTTAAGGGCGCAAAGATCAACGGAACGTATTCGAGAGAGTTTCTTAGTCTAAGAACAAAAGGCAAGACATTAACTCTTTAAATGCCAAGCAGCAAATAAAAACAATTGAATGACAAAAATATTAGACATGTATCTACGATATTTGTAATTCGTATTTATTTATGCAATTATTTTAAGGGGGGTGGGGGGGTAATTTTCTGAAATATTTAACGGAATTTTAATTTCTTTGAGTATCTAAAATTGCAAGGATTAATTTTCATAACATTTTTAATTATGTTTTTTTTTTTTAAATTTCACTTTGAAGTAGAGTTGTTTTTACTCCTCAGTAACATTTTGGATTAGTTTAATGTTAAAAACTTACTTAATAATAATAATAAATAATAATCTTGCAACCAGAAGTACACTCGCTTAATAAGTGCCCTAATTAGAATATGTTGTCACGTGGACTAGCAAGGTACGTGTGGACTTACGTTAAAGTATATGGTGGTAGGTCCTCCCCCCCCCCCGCCCCACCCCCCATAGAACCATGCCCCACCTCCTCTCCAAAAAAAAAAATTTAGAAGATTTAGTGTGACAAAGAACACATTGAGTCATCCTGTATGTGTAAGTAGATTTACACAACACCATTCCAATGTATGCATTACCTTTAGCAAAAAAAAGGTCCATACATACAGTTCTAGTATGTCCTCTTCAAAGCTATAAACGACTTTAAAGGTCCCTGTTGGAGCGAAAATTGTATACCAGCAAGAGAGTTAAAAGCAGGCGACCCAAAAGGCAGACCACAAAAACGATGGATTGATAATGTGGAGGCAGATCTTCAACAACTTGGGGTTCGGGCATGGAGACTCAGAGGAGATCTGAATGGAGGGCTTTGGTGAGGCAGGTCAGAGACCTCCAAGGGCTGTAACGCCACTAGGATGGATGGATGGTGGGTACCTTTTAGTCAGGGGCACGGGACTAAGACTGAGACAGCTTTACTGATCCTTGTGTAAATTTGTTGTGATTACAAGGACTCTTTTCTTATATAAAGACAACACAACAGAAACATACACATAAAAAGAATTGAATGAAATCCTTCGATGTGGTTGCTACGCCCCTGATGTCGAGAACAGGGCATATTACACGAAGACAGAGATGCCTCAAGTGGACGTAGGTCTGTAAGAGTAAAGATGAGTTTAACTCGCATATAGTTCTCAAGTTCCAAGTAAAAAGCAGAACATTTGCAGACAGTGACAAACGGCATGAAGTTGTGAACATGATACCAGCGGTCTCCCATCGATCCACCAACCTTTCAATCTACCCTCTTAAAGATTAACGATGATAAACTTTCACCATTGTATACGAGTATACAACACCCGAACTTCTAAATTTTCTACCCACCTCATTAAAGCTTGCTATTAACCCATTAACGCCTGACCTACCTATGTGCGGACTGTTCACGTGACAACGTACTTCTGAACTCAAGACGAGAGAGAGTCAAATCTTAAAAAAAAAAAAAAAACTTTCTTCACTGCCTGCCATCCTCTTCTGGCTCTTTTTACCCCGATCACTGGACCGTCATTTCTCCCATAAAGCATCAACTTAACCTTTCAATATTATTAATATCAATTACTTCGTGTGCAATCATCGTCAGCGTTTTTCCCCCAGCCTCCCCCCCCCCCTTTTTTTTTTGCCTCTTTCTCGGCAGTTTTTTAAATGAGCCTCCATTTCTTATTATAGTTTGGGGCCACGCCCACTCTCACACATACGCGCGCACGATCTCAAACAAACTTACACACATGATTTTAGTGAAAGGCGGGAGCTCATGAACATTAACTATTCCCTTTCTACTCGTTTCATTTTCTCTGTTACCTCCCCTGTCAACAAAAAAAAAAGCTCATTGAAGGCAATCCCAATTAATCACGTGAACGAATGTTAATTACTATCGACTGGGTGCACAAATAAAGCCCACTAAGCCCTCCCTTGGACAGCGTAATCCCAGATAAGCCACGGCATGCACACCCGAGCAACAAAATCACATGAACCACTGCTTTCAACAGCAGAAGTAAAATGGTGGCATTTCCCGCCTTATCTAAGAGCAGACTTTTGCTGGTGCTCAAAATCTAAATTTCAGCATAGCGACGGAGCGACATTGAAAAGAGAAATTAGTGTATAAAAATAAAAATGGACTTTTTTAGCAAAAATCTCTAACGATGGCGGCTCTTATTACTTGGATCTATATTTATGCATTATACGTAGAGGCATACTCTATGATTTCTTAAATTTGATAACAAAATGACACGCTTTAACAATAACTAATGTATTCTACCATATTACCTTGATATAAAATGTATTGTGAAATTGGATGATTAAGCCTCTTCAGATTTAGACAATTAAAACGTGAGAGACACGACAGACGCCGACGGAACAACCGCACGCTTATGCCATTTTCCTACAAAAAAAAATAATTTCTAAAATAAAAATAGGAATACAGTTAATATGTAAATATAATACGTTTTATATATTTGGAATGCTCTTGTTTTGAGCGTATCAGAATCCATTTTATTCACGCCTGTGACGTCTATATCACGTAACTGTGAGTTTGTACATGTCATTTTGCATCACCAGCGGCTGTAGCTATCTGGTGTGTATGGCCGTTCTTAGGTCCCAACTGTAAAGTGCAAGCCAGGACGAACGACTCGGTCAGACGAAGTCAAACATCAGCAGACGTAAAGTTTATTACAGCATATAGATATAATGTACATACATCTATGTGATGCTCCATCTATGCATGGTGGGTATACAGCAACTAGCCAAATTTTTACGAAAATATTACACTAGTACAAGGCTATCATAAATACATGCGATATTGTATTTTAAAAATGTATATTTTAATGTTTTACTTGTTGAAGCTTAATCTTAGATTACTGTCACAATTAGAAAGTTACAGGTTGTTGTTTTTTTTTGTTTTTTTTTACAGTAACTTTATTAGCATGAACATTGTTAAATAGCACAGAAGATTTCCTAGGGTGCTGTCGCCACTGGAGGTTTTACAATACCCGGGTTCGCTGTTCTGCCTCATCGTGGCACCCGGGTGGAAACGGCTATTTGAGGAGATAGCTAGGCAAAATGAATGGCAAAACATAACTCCCGTGGGGATGCCCACGGGTAGACGAGAGTCCACCCCTTGCACGGGCGGGGTTGTAAAAAAGTCCTCACAAAAATTGTCACACATCCATGCGCCGTTCCTCAAAGGACCGTCCCATAAATGGCGAGTCCCCCACGGTTAGCTTGGTACAAAGAAGGAAGATGACGGAGGCTCCCAGTGCTCCTAGGCCTTCGGCCATGTGTCGGAGACTAAAGACATTGGATATAGCAATGCTTTATATAGGCATTGACTCGGGTCGCTCTCAAACAGAACTGTGTTCCCACAGGTTTTTTTTTTTTTACTGTTACGGCTGGACGACCTAACAGGTTTTTTTTCAAACTTTGAGCTCGAAGAGCCTTCGGCTCAGCTCAGACGACAATCAAAACGGTTTTACAATATAAAGTGGCCAGATATTTGAGGAACCAAGCGAAACACATTTATGTATTGTTAGCTTCAAACTTTAAAGAGGCGACTTACAAAGTATATAGGGGGGGGGGGGGGGGGCTAATTCAACTCATACCAGCCAGCTTATCGGTCAAGTACGATTTCTTTCCCATTCTCGAGACATCTAACAATATCAATTACCAATTATCAAAAGTTAAGTAACTAATTGGTTGATATTTTTTTTTATTGATTTTTGGTTTGTCAGTTAAAAGAAATAATTTTGCACTATTTCAGCTTGATACGAAATTGGGTGTGGAAGCAAAAAAGTGTACAAACTTTTGACCAGACAGACCAGACAGACAAAGTGAGTTTATATAAGCTTTGCAATACAATGTGCCTCTCTTAAGGGTATCAAATTCTAGGGTGGTTGACTACCAGCCATATATAGAGTAAATGTTTTTATAGAGTCAGGAAGATTGGGTTTGTTAAATATACATTCAGATATCGAGTACTGAATAAAAAAAAATCATACAGAAATATACAATAAAAATGTATGTAATAAATACGCTTTTTATTTATTTATTTTTTTCCTAACGAGTTCTGTAATGTGTTTGGTGACAAAATGAAGGCAGTTGCGGACTGAGAGGGTGAAAGCGACACATCAAGCACAAAGTCGGTTACGTACACCTCTCCAACCCCCTCCTGTAGGTAAAAGTGAAGATGGAGTAGTTAATCATTAGGCAGTGGCGTAGCATCCATGACGCGAAGGGGTTTAATGAACCCGGGCTCACAACCATTGGGGTTCCAAAGTCCGTAACATAATTACCATGGCAAGGTGGGGTTTCATTGCGTTTGGGCCCATGGCTCTTGATCAATTGGGAACCTATTTAAAACTTCTTGCATTTGAATGTCTTTTTAAAAATATTCAGACTACTGATTTTTTTTTACCAACATTGTCTTGAAGCCGGGTCCCCGAGTACCTTGGTACAACACTGCCATTAGGAGAAACATACAATCAAAACTAGACGTATTATTATGTTAGAATACACTTGAAAGGATCCGTGGTTTTATTTGTTTAAATTTTGATATAAAGGCTCATGAGAAACGCACAACATTGCAACTCATTAAATGTTCTAAATAATGATATGCTAATTATAACTAATACATAAACACAGTGGCGTAGCTAGGGTATTTGACACAAGGTCTGTGGTGCCCTCAAATAAAAAAAAAAGAAAGAAAAAAACGAAACAGCAAATGTTTCATGGTGAAAGTATTGCACAATATTAATTTCATAATAGGATAATATGTATTAATCTTACGTGCTATGGATTTGGGGACCCGCAGAGCTTGACCTCTTAAGGGTCCCCAGAATTTTGACATTCAACATCATGACATAAGATAATGGCGCAATATTTAATGTAAAACAATTGGGGCCGCTCCTCAAGTAGGGGCCCAAAGATTTTCCAATATGAACCCTCCCCCCTTCCCCCCCCCCCCCCCCACCTTAACTACGACAATGTACGTGCTTTCTTGCTGGCAAAGCTATTAATAATATTATTTCTTTTCTTTGAATGGAAACAATTGTCAAATTAGTGTATCGGAATGGTACCTATGAAAACCTACTGAAGACATGAACAAAGACATTTGAAATAAATAGTTAAAAAAAAAGAGAAAGAATAGGAAATGAAAGAAATATGGACAGACATAAACAAAAATTAAGTCCATTCAAATTTTCTTTTCAGGGAAAGGCAGCAGGCCTGGGTTCAAACTCGGGACCACCGTGACGAGTGTCCAGAGCGCATACACCTCGACTGTGTCCTTGACATACTTACTATGTTTACAGTTTATGCAAAATCTTTAACAATTACCCAAAAGGAATGATTACCGATACTTCGCACACGAACTGTCTACCGACTGGACCCTATGACTGATCATTTAGCACTTAAACTACCAGCACCAGAAACTAAGACCCAGGACAGCAGCGGCGTCGCTTGACACTCAACGATAAACAGCCTCCGCTTATCACACAAGAGCTCCCTTCCATCACCGTCGGACCCGCTAGATGAGGAAACGCCCGCCCCCCGTGGGAGCTCGGTCTCTCCAAAACTCATAGCAATCTATCATACTCTTTTCACCACTATATTTGTATAATTTCACACTATAAAAAAAAAATTTGTGTGAAACATTCATCAACCGCCAAGCGGTATCTTAATAAACTTGTGAGTTCAGAACGGACCATCTCGCAGCGTAAGTGTCAGTGATGGTGACTTTTGTAGTTCGTAGGTTTGATTCCTAGACTCGTGAGTTAAAGCGAATGAAGGAACTAATTTAGTCTTGGGGTGAAACTATTCCCGAAGGAGGTAACTCCAGTCTTAGTCAAAATGAGATTATCTGAACTTTATTAAGCAGTAATGACACATTTCTTAATGCTGCTAAGGTTGGAAAAGTTTTCCATTGAGAATTTAAAGTACTAAGGACAGGTGACCCGATCTACTAGAGCAGCGGTTCTCAACCTTTTGTGATCGGCGACCCCTTTTTACAATCCCCCACTTTGCCGCGACCCCGACCCCACCCCCAACCTCACACATACATACAGCAATAGAAGACTAGACAAAAACAATCCATATTTTCGATGGGCTTAGGCGACCCCTGGCAAATCGTCAATCGACCCCAAAGGGGGTCGCGACCCACAGGCTGAGAACTCCTGTGCTAGAGTGTTAGATGAACAGAAGAACTTAAAGTGTCATAGTACGTAATATCAGCCAACAAAATGGCATGTACTCATAACAAGACTCGAAGTCTCACTACAGTAGCATGGGCAAGTACTAACCACAGCATGGTAGAGTCATGGCTAAGCATGACAAATAAGATTTTCACTATCGATGTTTCTGACAAACTTTTTAAAGATAAAATTAATCTCTATAACAATATTTAAACTAGTTTTCCGTTCAAACTTTTATGGCTGTCTAGACCCAGGGCCGATCCTACAGATTGCGGGGCCCTAAGCGAAACGGATTGTGCGGGGCCCATTCAGGGTTGAGATAAGGATAATAAGTGAAAATGTATTTGAAAATAGATTCGTCTTTGCATTTTATTCATACTTTACTAATTACAAAATCACTGTCAAATTAACTTTACGAGCCATATATCTACAGTAGTTTTCCAACATAAAGCCGATAAACATTCAGATCTATCTAGCAAAATATCACTTTTTTGAAAAGAGGTCGAGATAGATTTAGTTCTATATTTTTGTATGCCTAAGACCGGCCCTATGTAGAGTCGAGCTCTGTCGACCTTGTATATCGTCAAATAATCGCAGTAATCTTGAGTATGGCTAGGAAGTTTAACTCCAAGGACTACCCTTGTAAAAATTGTAAGAACTTTTGGACAGTTGAAATTAACACACTTTGTTACGGCTCGGAAAAGGGCATACCAAAAGAACCCAAACAATCCAACACTCAGACAGAAATAAAACTGACTCAGCCTACTAGTCAAAACGTCTGTTAACAGAGAAAAATCAGCAGAGTTCCTTAGCAGAGCACTACGGGAGACCTAGGTCTCGCTGCCTTGTCACCAATCGGAGTTCATCTCAGGTTAACAAAGAAAAACGAGAACGTTGGACCAACACCTGTGCACAGTTAGACCTAAGGGATATATCTGGATGGCTGCCTGGTCGTGCGGTTTGCGCGTTGGACTGTCGTTCGGATTTATTGATGGTCGAGGGTTCAAACCCTACCCGCTCCCATCCCCCGTCGTCCTGCGGGAGGTTTGGACTAGGAAGTAAACTATCTTCAACTCTGAAGGAACATCCGAAACATGTAAAACATTTTACAAATAAAACATTTTACAAACAATCTAAGGCCTGAAGTCTTCTGAGCAATCTCGAAAATGCTGGGCGTACGAAAACAGCAATCCCATTTTCTTCACCCAGTGCAGTAACCATTTCATTAAAGAAAAAAAATTGCCACCGTGTTGAGGTATGCGCTCTGGGCTGTCATTCGGTGGTCTCAATGGTCCCGGGTTTGAACCCTGCCGTCCTGTGGGAGGTAGGGGCTAGGATGAAATCATCTTGAAAAATCTTATGAACATCCAAAGCTTGTGAAACAAACGAACAAAATCATTTGTTTGTCAAAACAATAAGAGCAGGATTTCTTATGTGAAAAATAAAGTCAAATATAGAATGTTATAATAAAAGAACATTTCACACTTCGCCTGGCGGCACTAACTTTGTAAATGTGTGCCATTGTGTCGATGACTATTGTTTGCCTACAGCACTTATTTAGCAACTAAAAGGATCTCTGTAAACAAAAAAAATCGGTTTTCATTTTTCATCTATGTTCTTTTTTTATATTAAATACTTAAAATGATGCATTGGCCTCTTCAAGCGCTACACACTATTCGAAAGAAAAACAACAAAAGACAATTTGACAAAAGGTACTCTGTTATACGAATGAGAATCATTGGAGATCCATCGAGTTTATTTGTTAATAACCACTGATGCAGAGATTTCTAAAAATATTAGAACCTCAGTCGCAATGAGTTATAGGACTTTGAAGCCTTCTATTGTTTGAACGTAATGCTTGGATCAAATATTGATAGGATATCGATTATTGTACAGAGCACAATGGAGAGGATGGAGCCAAGTGGCCAGGGAGTGGCCTATCGTTTGCTTTTTTGGCCAAACCACACATGGCTAATGACAAGCCGAGCCTGGAATGTTTTTACTAGATAGAGGGGCAAATAACTCGTGTGTTTTTACTGCCCAGATCCATTCTCTAGATATTGGTCGCTACTGACCACTGACCCTGACATTCACCTCCATCTATTTTATACTTTTTATTTTTCATCTAATTTTCAGGATTAACTTTTTAAAAAACTAATTTCTATTATTTATAGGATGTTCTTTGGGAGATAATGTTGGTCTGTGACATAACTGAAGCCTACTTCTGTATGCGTGGGGGTGATAGATAGATAGATAGATAGTAACAGGGATGTGAAGATATTATGAGAGAGAGAGGAAGAGAGAGAGTTTAAGAGAGAGAGAGAGTGAGAGAAAGGAAGAGGGAGCAAAAGAGAGGATGGTTTAAAGATTGAAATAGTGAGAAAAGAGAGAGGGAAAAAGAGAGAGAGTGAGAGAAGGAAACGAAAGGGAGTAAGAATGATCGAAAGATGGGGGGAGAGGTAAAAATAAGGCAGACGAAGGGAGGGGAGAGAAGAAAAAAGTATTAGGAGAGACAGAAAGAGATTGAGAGACAGAAAGAGATTGAGCGCCTAAAGAAAGTATTAGAGAGATAGGCGAAGAAATGATATCAAGGTACATGACCAAAAAATTGGACAGAGAATGATAGAGAGATGAGCAGAATGAAATAGAGAACAAGAGATACAAGGAAACCAAAGATAAAGAATGAATTCCTCTCTATCCATCGCTCTGCGCTTAGTTCAAATGTCCACAGTTTAGCGATTAACACCAAAATAAAACAGGCTTAAAATACAAAGAATTCGTTTTAAAAAAAAAAAAATTATATACGGAAAAGAACTGCATATTTACACTCAAATATCTCAATACACTAAGATTTATTTCCTGTTTTCTATATTGAACAATATTAATTCATTATCACTAGATTGAATAAGAAGCTATTGGAAATTTCACTTTGTACAAACAAGTGTACAATCTCAAACACAATTTGTTTGAATAGGATACTTTATTACATGTATTTGATATGATTTGAAGAATGAAGCAAAACATTTTTTTAAAAAGTGAGCCACATAAAAGTTCTTGCAACGTGAGGAAACGTCTTTACTTGCAACTAAATCAGAAGCCCCTGTTCATAAATTCAGTAAGAACCATTTGGACAGTTGTTGCAAGACGGCTCTCTTTACTGTCACCTCCAGCACCTCCATCGCTCCCCACGGCGATCACCCACTTATATTCACAATGTCCTATCTCTATCCATCAATTCTTCACATAAATTGTTAATGCCAATTTCAGATAAGCCAAAGTGAAGGTTATTTATAGTCTCCAGACACAACTGTTTTGTTATCCGATGCTGATTGACGTCACTTGTTAACATGCGTTGGAAGTTGAAGACGCACATGTATAACATCTATATTCAGGAGAAATCCCGACAAGATCAACGTCTAATCTTTCAACTCAGGACCGGACGCAACAGAATGAGACAACATATGTTCCGAAAGCTCAAAATAGGAACCAGTGAAATCTGCCCATGTGGAGTGTCGCCAGAGAAGGCTGACCATTTTATTAAGAACTGTGATCATTACCATGAGGCCGATACAAGACACTGGCCCCAAAACACCTCAATAGAAAGAAAACTATATGGAGAGCTCCCTGATATGGAAACCACTGCACAGTTCATCTCATGTATTGGTCTACTCATCGGAACGTTCCAACAGTTCATCTCATGTATTGATCTAGTCATGGGAACGTTCCAACAGTTCATCTCATGTATTGGTCTACTCATCGGAACGTTCCAACAGTTCATCTCATGTATTGATCTAGTCATGGGAACGTTCCAACAGTTCATCTCATGTATTGGTCTAGTCATCGGAACACTCCAACAGTTCATCTCATGTATTGGTCTAGTCATCAGAACGTTCCAACAGTTCATCTCATGTATTGGTCTAGTCATCGGAACGTTCCAACAGTTCATCTCATGTATTGGTCTACTCATCGGAACGTTCCAACAGTTCATCTCATGTATTGATCTAGTCATCAGAACGTTCCAACAGTTCATCTCATGTATTGGTCTAGTCATCGGAACGTTCCAACAGTTCATCTCATGTATTGGTCTAGTCATCGGAACACTCCAACATAAAAAATGAGAGCGAGGAAGAAGAAGAAGAAAGACAAATTTAAGGGTACTGCATCTTCGTGCAGAGGCGGACTGTCCATATGGGCCTTCGGGTTACCACTAGGACACGTATTAAATTGTTAAAGGTTTTATAATGTTCTCTTGTCGTGTCATAAAATTTATTTTTTTTTACATACTCTACTAATTTAATCGGACACATCTTCCAAACTAATGTTATAGTGTACACCCGTAGACAGAGGAGTGGTGGCTCAGTGGCGTAGATAAGGTGGGGAGAGGAGGGGGGAGAATTCGAAAATCCCTCCGTGCCCCCACTTGAGGGGGGCCCCCAAATGAGTGTTTTCTACATTAAAAATTAAATATTACGCAAAAGAGGTCAATTCCCCCCGGGCCCCCAAACGATGGAAAATTCCTAACTACGCCCCTGGCTTGGCTTACAAACCGAGAGGTCTCGTGTTCAAGTCCTGGTGAAGAGATCTTTAATTTCGGGATTTGCCCACAGCCTTAATGGGTACCTGATATTAGTTGGGGACAAGTGAAGTTTGTTTGTCGTTGTGATGGCCACATGACTCCCTCGTAAATCATGTGCCACAAACACACCTTAACATTATCTCTGCATAAATCGCAAGATCCAAAAGAGGTACTTTATCAATTTTTACATCATGTTTTTGAGGACATGTAGAATCGGGTGCCCATCATATGATATGAGTGTTTCTCCAGTACTGGTATCAAAAAGTGTCACATTAGGTCAAAAATAAAAAAGGAAATTTTTGGTTTCATTTTAAGTGTATTCATTTCTTCACCCATTGCACTTTAAGAATTTATCAATAGAAAATGAATTGGAATACATACATTTCGTTAGCAGTGCTGGCAAAAGGGGTACCCACTATTGCATTTCAGGTGAATCACCGGGACACCATTGATGATTTAAGTACAACCAACTGTTATTTTGTTTGCTTTTTTTAGCATAATTTGAATGTTTCTATTGTATTAAGCAGCTAGATAGAGAAATTGAAGTTTTTGAGCACTTACGCTATATTTGTGCTCAATTTAAAAAATGGAACACTGTAGCACCTGTAACACTACTGGTAAAAGTTTTTAAAATAAGATTTTGTATAAGAAAATAGAATTTATGCTATACTTGCATTGTAGCTAAATATATAGGCTATTACTTGCTGCAGTATCTCAACAATAATTCAAGCATTTATTATAACATAACTATTATATCACAAGATGTTGCGGGTGCTACAATGGGACACCAATATGAAATATATAGGGTTTTTTTTAATATTTTTTTAAAGTCTGTAAATACATTACCAATTAGTCTTTTATCAATGATTTACAAAATAGTTTTCTATAACCACAAATGAATGTACTAGACCTTTGTGTGTGTGTGTTCAATAATCATAAAAAAATATATTAGACATAACTGCCTCAAACATGACCTAATCATAGACTAAAAGGTGCAGCTTTCTGACTTTCAATGCACCAAAAACAAGATCCAAAACTAGTCTTACATATAAATTGAAATATACAGTAGATTTAAATCTACACAAGACCTATATATCTAGATCAAGACAAGTTTAGTGTCCCGTGAAGCACCACAGACAATGATAAAGCAATAAGGTTTACATTAACTTAGATTAAAAAATAGTATTCTATGTATTCTAGATCAAACTTGATAATAATAAGCTTAATTCTTATTATAATTCAAAACAAATATTGTTCTTTTTGTTGAGAGCGTTTGAAGTGCTTCACCTGGGACACCAAGAGCTATTTTACTAAAATTATATAAATTTTTACATTTTTTAAGAAAAATTATACTGTGTAAATTAATCATAGATGCTTTTAGTAACAGAAACACAATTGGGAGCAGAATCCTTTACTTTGTTTACAGTCGATAAAGGTTTAAAATTCCAAATTTAGTGGAACACCATGTGATGCACCTGTGACACATTTCTTACGGCGACATCTAAGTAATACCAAAGTAACTATAGAAAAAAAAATATAGATAATGCAATAACATTATATTGTTAACCTATTTCAACAAAAATGTCTGTTGAATAATCTTTGCTTTTAGTAGAATATTACTTCAACCTAAGCCTGGTATTCCATGTTACATCAAAAGATGCCATTTTGTGTAGTATTTCACACATTTTCTACAATTTAAAAATTCCACAATGCACCTTTCAAGCTCAAAATATCACAATTTATAGATAAACCATTTCTAAGTGAAATGAAAAGACAATTGTGACATTTTAATAAGAAGTTTTTGAGTGATATACTTTTTAGTGAGCCAATACCTATTTGTCACCAGTACTGGAGAAATACTCATATACAAATTAAGGGCCGGATAATATCGGAATGCCAGAGCAGATTTGGACACCCAGTCTGTCTTTGTCTTCGTGAATATGTGAGTTAGTGCTGTGAATGTTCCTTTAATCCCTTCACTTGTGTCCGCTCTGACTTAAGAAATAAAAAACTGAACACTTTTCTCCTATGTTACTAACAAGTCAGAAAGAATTCTACAATCCATTTCGTAGGGGCAGCCACACGAGAGTCAGTGTACCATCTTACGTTTATGGAGCACATCTCCTGCTAGGGTCTCGTTCCATACCTGTCAATCACTATATGCAAGCAGCAGCTCCACAGCATACAGTTGACCTTTCCTGGTGCACGAAACACGCGTCACGTGATTTAGTATCACGTTTTCGACTTAAAGTAAAATTGTTTTCATGTCTGACATATAACGATTTTATTAGAAAAAAACAAATGTGTATTTTAAATGGCATGTACTTGATGTTATTGAAGCAGTTCCTGAGATGATTTGTTTTAAAAAATAGGGAAAAGTAAATCGTCATTTATGAAGCACAAAATCGTAGGTGCGTAATTTTAATTACGTGGATTTAAACATTAAGCACATGTTTTTTAGCGTAATGGCCCAGGTGTCGGTAATCTAGATATGTTAGTTTTTGGGCAACAGAATTTGTAATGATAACACCAACAACTTTACATTGAAAAAGTTGTATTGCTATTTAAAAAAATCGAAAAATGGGAAGGGTAACTTTCTTTTCAATTTGCAATAAAAAATCATAATGACGTATGAATATATAAATACTTTTAATTAAAGTTTCTTACAACGTGTAAAAATAGGGAATAAACATATTTAATCCCGTTTCCCCCCCCCCCCCCCGACCACTTGTGTGTCAACAATATACCGGTCAGTAGAGAGTTACATAATCTCCGCCAGGTTCACCCGTAGGTCAGTCATATCAACACAATATTTCTCACGCCTAACACCTCCCAGGTGCGAAGGCTATGAATTCATTAACGGGAGTGCTATACGATCCTGTAAATTGTGTGTACTGTTGATTTATGAAAGTTAATTTAATTATATAAATTAGGTATTAGGCTAACAATTTAAACATGATTAACAAATATTAACCTCTGAGGTCCCGGAAGGACCTACCTTTGGTGTTTTAAGGGTTAAATGCATTCGCTTACAATATAAAACTAAATTTCTCGATAAAACAGTTCGCTGTCAAAAGACCAATCGACAAACAGACAGATAGAGCCAGCACAATACTAACTTTCCTTATAGTAGAATTTCTAAATTATCTTGTCAAAATTTAAAAAAAAAGAATCAAAACTTCAATTGAAAAAAAAATCGCACAAGCACACAAACTATTTTCTACCTCTATGTTCTTGTATGACCTATATAACCTTTTACAAACTTTAAAAAAAAAAACGCAAGCTAAAAATCTATGGTCTTGCAAAGACCTTCCTTCTGAGAACAGTACCAGGAAAAAGAAGAAGAGGCAGACAGAGAAAGCGATGAGAAGACAACATAAAAGAATGGACGGGCCTGCCATTCAAAGAGGTTCTAACTAAGGCAAAAGACAGAGAAAAATGGAGGAAGACGGGCGACAAATCTTGCTTGGTGCCCCAACGGACAACAGACTAAGGGATAGGTAAAGGTAAAGGTACATTGTTCTTGTATGACCTGCTGTTCTTGTCTCACCGAGATGTTCTTATCTGACCTCTATGTTCTTGTATGACATGTATGTTCTTTTATGACCTGTATGTCCTTGAATGACCTCTATGTTCTTGCATGACCTCTATGTTCTTGCATGACCTGCATATTCTTCCATAACCTGTATGAGCATTATGACCTGTATTTTTATGTATGACCTGCATGAGTTTGTAACCTCTATTAGATCACTTCTTATTGACGTTATCTTTCTTCCTCATACGCGTAGACACTGAGGGAGAGAGAGACAGAGAGAAAGACAGAGAAAGGGAGATAAAGAGGGAGAGAGAGAGAGAAAAAAAAACAACCTCTCTAATTATTTTGTCTGCCTACCCTGAGGGCAGACACAGAAATTAGCGAACAACAAAAAAAAAATCCAATTTGTTTCAATGAAGCGACTTTCGTACTTTGCAAAGTGAAGAGCTCCGATGTTATCGTCTGTATTTACATGGAACTCTCGAGACCGGAAGAACACAAACACGTCTGGCTAATAGGAAAAGGGAGGCTATATTGTTCTTTTGTTATTGGCATGTATTTTTTTTTTGATTATTTATTTCGTGTTTGTAAACTTTGTTTATCTATGTTCCTCTTTTCGTAGACAATCTAGATTTACCTCGCTTTAATTTGAGTAGTCTCTATCGCGTGATTTAATCTCCTTGTCAAAAAATACAATTACAGCGGACGAGTGGATGATCCTATTCGAAAGGTCTCCAGTCGGTTTTTGTGCCTTTAGACTGATTTCTAGATTTTTGTGAAAGGTCTGAGAGATTGTCGGTTTCGATACTTATGTGGTAGACTGGTAGACACTCTGTCCTCCATTGGTAATCCAGATGATGGATCTAGATGAATGTCCATTTGTCTCACTTGTTATATTGGTCTTATATTTGTTGTTATATTTGTTTACTATTAAAGCTTCTTGTCCATGTTTTTTTTTTCTGTATACAGACATTTTAGATTGACGCTCTGTTTTATTTTTCCTTCTTTTGTTCTATATAGTGTCATTTTTTTGTTTGTTTGCTGTTGTTGTCAACAGTTTGATGTTTGATTGAACAACGAAATGCAGAATAATAAATATATTCATTTTTTTCCCTTATGTGTTGATGGTCTCTTTCAGTCGTAGATCGACTATGGTTAATCTTGTACAGCACTTTTCCAAGTAAATAGCAAAGCCCTATTCGAGAGAGATATTCCCGTTCATATGCAACGCATTTAAAGGTGGCATTCGCTTTAATGGTAGAGGAACCAGCCAGTATTCGTTCAGCTCGCTTCCAGAGCTGAGGATAATATTGTTTCACTGACCATATCTTTCTTGGTCATCGTATCTCTCCACAGAGTGCGGTCTCAAGCACTGCATCTTTCCAACATCGGCGTGACGACTGCTCTGAGTTGCCGTTTTGATTACATCCACATATCTGAAGTTGGTTGCTACCATGGCGGGTTGTTCCAAAAAGACGACTGTTATCTCTCCTGGCTGAAAAGATAAACCAAAGCAAATGGCGCTGCCTGAGCGAAGTATTGTCTGTATTTTTCCTGTTTGGTTCATTCTTATCGTATCTTATATAATACAGACGTTACTTCAAAAAAGAAGATGATTACGTCCTACGCGTCATGCATTCAGTCATGCATATTAACCAATGACTTAAATTCTGCCAAGTCACTGGTTTTCCTGGCTAGCTCAGGCAACCCATTCTATGCTCTAATAGCACTAGGGAAAAAGGAGTATTTGTACAGATTTGTCCTAGCATATGGGACGAGGATTGTGACTTTATCTTTGTGTCTTTCAGAGTATTTTATTAAATTTTGTTTTTGTATTTGAAGATTATGGTTCAGTGTTTTATGTATGATTTCTACTTTACTTTTGAGTCTTCTGTCCTGAAGGCTTTCTAAATTTCGTGATTTTACTAAAGGTGTTACTCTAGTCAAATGTGAACATTCGTTTGTTATGAATCTCACTGCTCTGTTTAGTGGATGTTCCAGTTTCTTAATGTAGGATGCATATTCTATTATTGGTCACATGCCCTGACCACAAAGACACTGTCAGTACAGTTTGACATCCGTTCTTAAGTTGTGATTAAGAGGTAGCCATCAAAGCGCTGACATGAAAAGAGTCCTGTTTTTTTTACCATTCTGACGATAGTAGAGATGTTATAAATCAGTTATAAACATCATGCTCCATGTAAGACTTGAGCGATACCTATAGCCGTAGAAGGTATGAACATACAGACCTGTGCCATGGCGACGTGCTATTTGTCTCCACTGCACACAGGTTGCGACGTCGCAGGTGAGTCTCAAATTATCACTTCGAAAGCCCTGGAGGGAAACATTGAGGTTTCATCATACAAGAATAGAAGATTTCAGTGGCTGATTAAAATTAGTGTCGCATGGATTATGATGTGGATGAAGTGTAGTCCTGCTGGGGAGAAAGCAACCACAAAATGTGCTATCAAGCTCGTCTGAAGTGTCTAAATATAGCAAAAATAACTATTAATGTTCTTAAAACTTCATACAGAAGACTTTCAATTCAGTGAAAAATTACTTTAAAGAGAAATAGATTTAAATAAGCCCAACCATTAAAAACTTAACTAACTAGAGAGTTAATTATGTTAACGGTCACATTAGTGTTAAGATTGCACAATGACACAAAGAATTTTTAAATGAGAATTTTTAAATTGTTAAACTAAGGGAGGTAATCAAATATTTGATAATCTACTGCTTGAGCCAAAATTTAAATACATTTGCTTCCTATGTAGAAAGAAACCTTGAATTAAATTATTGTAGTTGTGGTGCATTAGTTTTAACATCACTATCATATACATAATTTAAAAATTGTGTAACGTATGCAATGAGATTGAGAAAACAATTTCAAATAATATTTTATGCTTCACGAGAAGATATGGTGTTATATCTCTGAGACTAATTCTCAATAGCAGTTAGTAATTTTTTTTTCTAATTTTTAAATGACAAAAGTCAGCCAAAAGACGTTTTGCTAAATCTTATACTGAAGACCCATCTTTCCAAGCTTGGCACTAACAGCGCAGCTAAAGACTCAAAGCAAACCTGCACATTGATCTAACCGATACGCCCATGTCAGGAACACATAATGTATCAAATATATAATAGTTATTTCGATTATTGACAGATTGATTATTTTTTTTTAAAGTTTCGCTATCTTTGACAGGAAAAAGGGAGGAATGGAGAAAGACGGTCGACAGGTCTTGTTTGGTGCCCCAACGGTCCAACAGACTAAGGCACAGGTAAAGGTAGGTAAAGGTAATCTTTGTTTTATATTTTGCTTAAAGAGTTATTTAAATTGGGCTTTTAGAAAAAAGTAAATGGTTTATTTATTTTTTTTTATAATTTAAACTGAAGCATATCTTTTATGATAAAAGTTGTGATGACTCATTGATTAACTAGCATGACTAGAATGTCCTAGAAAAACGCGTAGGACGTAATCATCTTTCTTGAAGTAACGTATGTACTTTACTACTTTATAACAATTCAGTCAAAGGGGACTAACCAAGTAAATTCTACTATTTCACGTTCAGATATGATTATCTACCCTGCGGTAGGAACTGAATTTGACATTCACTGTTGTTAATGTATGATACAATAATTATGTTTAATGTAACCTACAGTATTAAAATACATTTTTCCTTTTTTTTTTTCCAAAAGTCATCCAGAACACATTATGTTTCGATATTATGTTGCATCTATGTAGCCTAAAATCAACATATAGTTTAAAATGTCATTAACACATACTAAATGCATTCGCTTTCCAACGGTTCAGCAGATTGTTATGGAGTGTGTGTATCTAACTCACTTCAAAAACACAGCATTTCAGTCTCACTTTCTCTCCCCTAACGAAGACCAAGTGACGACACTGCCAGCTGTGTTGCATCATTCACAACCAATCGCTTACCCCTTCCCACCGTCACCACAGAAACACACACACTCCATAACAGATACACAAGCCTTTTTTGAGAGATATAGAGCCCCTCCCTGTAAACATTGCAGCAAATGACTTCATATAGGTGTTTGTATGTGTGTGTATATATATATATGTGTGTGTGCGTGTGAGTGTGAGTGTGTCCGATGGTTCTAATCCCTTGGTTTTTGATGCGGTCTTTGAACGTGATACCTAGGATCCTCCTCTCTAGTTCTGCAGTCAGCGTCCAAGACTCACAAGACATATATAAATGTGCCATGACCAGAGAGCGCAGATGTCCATTCATGGCGTTAGGCGCACAAGTCGACAAGCTCTCTCAATAGAGATCTGTCACAGGCAACTTCCACAGCCTCTTCGAAGGATTTTAGACGCCATGTTAGTCATGGATGGCCATGTTTTCGCTTTCTCTTTTGGGCTTCCATGTGGTCTCTGACTTTGGTAAACGTGTTAAAGAATATGTCCCTCGATTTTCATCGTCATATAAAGTCTTTAAGAGGCGGCATCGGTCTCTACTACCGACGGGCTGCGACGTCGCTGGTAAATAATGCCTACTAAGATGATTAATTTCGATTTCATACGGCGTTCTGTCCCCGATTCACTCTAGGGAAGAGTGCCCGTGCGACAAGTAACTACTCTATTGGTAACACGATATCAGTACTTTTGTATAGAACTAAAAGTACATGTTAACTCTTTGGATCAAAAGACACAAACATTAACAAAATGTGTTTGGTGTTGGCGTGACGTGCATTATGTCAAATATTTCTAGTGTCCTTAATGTTGCAAAACATCAAAACAAATTGAGAAAGGGTTAAACCTTCTTGCATACGCCACTGAGATCTGCGGGTGTACGCTATGACGAAATAAGTCATGGAGAAACATACAAGACGGAGGGATGCTGGGTATTGCCTTGTAGATGATGGAAAAAATCATTTGGAGAAAAGTTGTAACTGTTGCCAGCTAGACCAAGGATCTCGAGACCTAATTCCTTGTGATAATGTGACATTGGGCAAAAGAAATTAAAAATAGTAATGTGTTAGCTGACCACACAGTGACATAGAGTTAATGTTAGAAAGTAAAGAAGATTGAGGCAAAAAAAACAATTTGAAAGTTTAAAAAAGAGTAGAGGGTTAATTCTTTAAAATCTTCTTATACAGTATTCACAGTATTCATTCTCTCTTGTAAAAAGATAGCTTCAGAAAAAAAAAAGCTTCAAATGTTCTCCTGTCTATCCATCATTTTTACAGTGTCTGACCCTTCCCACCTGTCAATCTCCCACCTGGAATTTTTCTCTATTTTTTTTTTCTCCATGACCTTTTCATTTTCCTATTCACACCTTTCACTGAACAAGAATGTTTATGCTTGTGTGTGTGTGTATGAGTGTGTGCATTTGGCATTATGTGTGTTTTTGTTCATGTGTGTACATGTGAACAGCTGTGGGAATTCTCGCGCAGGTTTGCCTACACCTTCCCCCCCCCCTCCCTTTACTGTTTACTCCTCACTTTATTGCACATTGGAAAAAAAAGAGGGGTGGAGGGAGAGAAGAGGGGGGGGGGGGGAAAAGGACAGTCAATGACTTGTGTGTAGTGCTATTGTTCGAAGGCGTCGCCGCAAGTCGGCACCTAAGTGTTTAATGATGTCTGCTCTTATAAAGCATTGATCAAACGAAGTGATAAAAGGGCGAGGGAAGGGCCGATAACTCCTGGATGGCGATCGATACATTACGGACGAGGCCAGGATTTCATGTTAATCAACAAAACGGGTTGGGCGGAGAGCCTTGATAGAAACACTCGATCATTTGTTTGTAAACAAATGACCAATGCAGTATAGTAGGTGTGATATCTGTAAACAAATGACTGTCAGAGAAATTTTAAAATGTCACCTCTTGTGATTCCTAGTATTCTGGTCAAAATGTGTTAGGCAACAGATTATGCTGCACTCATCTTAAGGGCTCTGATTACAATCCATTATGTCTCCTTGATAGTGGCCTGGTAAGTAAAAACATTACACACAAGTCTCGAGTAGATTAACTTCAGTGAGCCAGTCAGACTCGTTCTTCCCAACCACCTGATAAACAGGTCACTTAAATCCTTTTAAACATTTTGCAAGTCGCTCTTTCTCGCTGAGAATCAATATCTCTCTGTCTCTGTATCTCTCTCTCTCTCTCTCTCTCTCGCTCGCTCTCTCTCTTTTTGTCTGTATATCTCTCTCTCTCTCTCTTTATCTTCTTCTTATCTTATATAATACAGACGTTACTTCAAAAAAAGAAGATGATTACGTCCTACGCGTCATGCATTTAGTCATGCATATTAACCAATGACTTAAATTCTGACAAGTCACTGGTTTTCCTGGCTAGCTCAGGCAACCCATTCCATGCTCTAATAGCACTAGGGAAGAAGGAGTATTTGTACAAATTTGTCCTAGCATATGGTACGAGGAATATGCCTTTATTTTTGTGTATTTCAGAGTATTTTATTAAATTTTGTTTTTGTATTTGAAGATTATGGTTCAGTGTTTTATGTATAATTGCTACTTTACTTTTGAGTCTTCTGTCTTGAAGGCTTTCTAAATTTAGTGATTTTACTAGTGTTACTCTAGTCAAATGTGAATATTCATTTGTTATGAGTCTCACTGCTCTATTTTGTGTCTGTTCCAGTTTCTTAATGTTTTCTTGAGTTGAGGGGTCCCAAACGGTGGATCCATATTCTATTATTGGCCTAACCAAGGTTAAATAACATTTTAGTTTTATGTTCTTATTTGATTTATAAAATTTCTTTTAATAAATCCTAATGGTCTGTTGATTTTTTTATAGTTTCATCAATATGTGGATTCCATGACAGTTTTTCATTTATTATAACACCTAGGTATTTTGCGTTTTTAGTCTGTTTTACTGTTTTGCCATAAATAAGATAATTGGAATTAATTTGTTTTAGTTTTTTTGTTACTCTTAACAACTGACATTTTTCTGGGTGGAAAGACATGCTCCAATTTGATTCCCATTTCTGTAATTCATCTAATTCTCTTTGTAAAATATCTGTGTCTTGTGTTGTTTTTATTGTTCTATATATTATGCAATCGTCTGCAAATAATCTGTCTTTTGTTCCTGAAGTAATGCAATTTGGTAAATCATTTATGTAAATTAAAAATAGTAGTGGACCCAAGACTGTTCCTTGAGGTACACCTGAGTTTACTGTTATCGGTGTTGATTTAGAGCCATTTATTATTACAGTTTGTTCTCTCCCTATCAGAAAATCTTTAATCCACTGATGCAGTGGACCATTAATGCCGAAATATTTTAATTTTTTAATCAAACTATGGTGGTGAACTTTGTCAAAAGCCTTAGAAAAATCTAGTAAGATAGCATCTATTTGTTCACTATTATCTAAACCTTTAGAAAAATCATCAATTAGTCCTATTAGTTGTGGTTCACATGATCTATATTTCCTAAAGCCATGTTGGTATGGTGTGAGGACATTTTGTTTGTCTAAATGGTTTATGATGTTGCTACATATTATGTGTTCTAGGATTTTACATGTGATGCTGGTAAGTGATACTGGACTGTAGTTTCCGGGGTCAGATTTTTCTCTTTTTTTAAATAGGGGAGTGACATTAGCTTCTTTCCAGTCCTTTGGTACTCTGCCCTGGTTAAGTGAAGCCTGAAAGAGTATTTTGAACACTGGGGCTATCTCATTGTTTAATTCTTTGAGTAATCTAGCTGGAATACCATCAGGTCCAGACGCTTTATTTGGTTTGATGTTGGCTAATAGTTTTTGAATTCCATTTTCTTGTACTACTATATCTTCTATGTTGTCTACTTGGTTCAAATTCAGTAATATGTCTTTGTCTCCTGGGGCTGAGAATGCTGATGCAAAGTATTTGTTTAGGATGTTTGCTTTAGTTTCATTATCATTATGTATTATGTTATGTTCATCTTTTAATAGCGCTATGCCTCTTGTTTCCATTTTCTTAGACTTAATGTATGACCATAGGTTTTTGTTGTTATCTTTAGATATTACATTGTTTATGTATTCACTCTGCAGCTGTCTGCTTACTTTTTGGGTTAGGTGTTTAATTTTTATATGTAAACTCTTTCTGCCTTAGTTTCTTTAAATTTTCTATATAGGTTTTCCTTCTGTTTACAAAGCTTCTTTAGTCTATTATTAAACCAGCATTTATTTATTTTGTTTGATGTGTATTTAGTTGGTATATGATTTTCTATAATGCTTTTAACATGGTTTTTAATGAAATTCCAGAGGTCATCGACTGGTTGGGTAATGTCTTTTTCTAATAAGAATGTTAGTTGAAAGTTAAATGCAGCTTGGTGTAGTTGTGTTAGGTTACATTTATTCCAGAGTAAGATTTTTCTTTTGGGTTTTGAATTGGCTACTGCTTTTTTTTGACTATGCATTTTTATGATCTCATGGTCTGATAAACCAGGGATAATATCATAATCAACTACTAATCCAGGTCTGTTGGTTAAGAAGAGATCTAATGTCTTGTTTAATCTAGTTGGCTTTTTAATGATTTGATCTAAACTTAGGTTGTGTAAAGTTTCTATGAAAAGCTCATTTATGTCCTTAAGGTTTTTGGTGTTTATCTATGGTTAGTGTTTTCCAATTTATATCAGGTAGGTTGAAATCACCCATAATCAAAAAAACTGCATTTTTATTTGTCTCTTTAAGTGTAGTAATCTGATTACATAGTTCCTGCATGTATTCTAAACTAGAATTTGGTGGTCTGTAAATGCTGCCTATTATTAGGGATGTTGAGGTCGTATTAATTTTACAAAATGATGATTCTATATTTTTTGCGTTAGGTAAGGTAATTTATTCTGCTATAAGAGTGTTTTTTATTGCTAGAAGAACTCCTCCATGATTATCAGCCCTATCTTTTCTAAAAATTTCATAATTACTATTGAAAATTTCTGCATTATAAATTTCAGGATGTAGCCAAGTTTCTGTTCCTGGAATTATGTCTGGTTTCTCACATTCTAATAAAATTTCTAAGTCTGCTGTTTTGTACATAATGCTTTGAAAATTTATTACTAAGGTTTTAAGGTATTTTGGTATTACTTCTTTAGTAGGTTTGTTTGGTGAGGCTGTTGTATTAATTTTAGTAGATTTAGGTTTAACAGGAGTGGATCTGGCTAGTGGTTGGTGAGTTTGGTTTGGGATGGTGTTTAGGATATTGTATGGGTTAGAAGTGTCTGCATCAAAGGAATCAAACAGTCTTTACCTGTCTCTCTCTCTCTCTCTCTCTCTCTCTCTATCTGTCTGTCTCTTTCTGTTTCGCTTTTTAGCTTTCTCTTTCTCTGCATGAGGTTTGCTCGACACTCCCTCGGACAGAATGAACTACGCAAACCAAGAGTTGCGATGACATGGAGGCCAATACGAGGAAAGCTCAAACAGGGACGTCGTCGTATAACTTGGCGACACACTTTCATGATGGAGGACCTCAGAGCAGTGGTCACCAGGTGGGAAGAGGCTTCAGACGTTGCCAGTGACAGATCTTTGTGGAGAGAGGTTGCCGCCTATGGCGCAGTTTTTCACCCCCTGTCCTTCAAAGTATCACTCTGTATCAATTCTTCTGTGTGGTCTTTTACTTTTTTTTTTATTATTTTCACTAATTTTTTAGAAAGATTATATCATTTCACTCTGTCTGGTAAAAAGTGCGTATACATTATTTCTCCCACACCCATCCTAGGATCAAGCTGAAACTTTGTACAATTATCCATTGACATAGACAATACATGAGACAATAAAAAAAAGTAACTGGTAACTCCTTATTTGTTAATTGCTACAAGGGAAACTAATATTTCAGTATTCACATAATTGACTAAATTTGTTGGGTTTAGTCCCTTTACATAATTGTTAACGCTATTTCTCCCTCACGAATTCTCTGATCAAGTTGATACTTTAAATAATTATTTATTGCACCTTGCAAAACATAAAATATCAATAAATAAAAAACTCAATCAATCTTTGTTTGATACTGAATAAGGAAAATAGCTTGTACATTATTGGTAGATATAGTTTTAGGAATGGAGTACTCCCCTGTTAGATAAGCTTTGCTTTCTTTAAAAAGGATTTTGTATATATTGCTTGTTATCTCTTTCTGTCTCTTTATTTCACTTTGTCACACTTTCTACCAGTCTTCTTCCTTCTCTTTGTCTCTCTACCAGTCTTCTCCCTTCTCTTTGTATTTCTCCTAGAATGCACTCTTCTCACGGATAGAAAATGGAAACTTTTAATTCACACACTCAAACATCAATACACGCTCTCACACACACACGGCTTACACACACACACACAGAGAAACACGCACACACTAAGCTTTATCCTAATGGATAAACAAACGAGAAGATGAAATTAAAACAAAAATCTATTTTCCGAATCATGAGAATTTAATCAGAATTAAAGAGAATTTGAATTACGAAATTTATTGAAGAACAAAAAACCTTGGAAGACAACACAAGTTTTATTTTTAAAGACATGAATGTTTTTTAAAATATTGAACGCAAGAAAATTTGGTTTTAACGAACATCTACTCTTGAGTTTAAGTAGCTAGATCTAGTGTTTGTCTTGTTTTATTAAAGTGGTAACTGGTAACTTTGGGGCTTAGATCCCCAATGACTTACATGTAACAGAAAAAAAGAACGCACCCTAAAATTTAATGGCCTTATCACAAGGCCCTGAGGACTCGCAAATACCTTCCTTCAGGCAACAGTACCAGGAAAAAGAAGACGAGGCAGACAGAGAAAGCGATGATAAGACAATAAAAAGAATGGACGTGTCTGCCATTGAAAGAGATTCCATTCAAGGCAAGTATAAAAGTGAAGACTGGAGAAAGACGGATCATGTGTTGAGCATCAACGATTCAACAGACTAAGGAAAAGATTAAGTTGAAGATGTAGCGTCCTTTACGGAAACAACATTCTCCATTTTTTGTTCCTTATTCACGTAACAAAATTTTATTGTTTTCATTTGAACCTATTTCTAACTCCCTGCCCCCCCCCCCCTTTTGTTTTGTGCCTCAACATTCACAATTTTTGTTTTTTTACATCTTGGACATCATCCACTCCATTATCGTCTGCTGAGGAACTATTATAATTACTGACTTATCGTCTGCTGAGGAACTATTATGTTTACTGACTTATCGTCTGCTGAGGAACTATTATGTTTACTGATTTATCATCTGCTGAGGAACTATTATAAGTACTGACTTATCGTCTGCTGAGGAACTATTATGTTTACTGACTTATCGTCTGCTGAGGAACTATTATATTTACTGACTTATCTTCTGCTGAGGAACTATTATGTTTACTGACTTATCTTCTGCTGAGGAACTATTATGTTTACTGACTTATCGTCTGCTGAGGAACTATTATGTTTAATGACTTATCATCTGCTGAGGAACTATTATATTTACTGACTTATCGTCTGCTGAGGAACTATTATGTTTACTGACTTATCTTCTGCTGAGGAACTATTATGTTTACTGACTTATCTTCTGCCGAGGAACTATTATGTTTACTGACTTATCGTCTGCTGAGGAACTATTATGTTTACTGATTTATAGTCTGCTGAGGAACTTTATGTTTACTGATTTATCGTCTGCTGAGGAACTATTATGTTTACTGACTTATCGTCTGCTGAGGAACTATTCTATGTTTACTGAACTATCGTCTGCTGAGGAACTATTATATGTTTACTGACTTATCATCTACTTACAGACTCATCGCAATTTTACTAGCATGCTGTCATCTGATTAGGCTGCTTTTAGCCTTATTATCTGTTTACTGCCTTACCGTCGTCTTCTTTCAATATCCGCTTTCATCCTTATCGTCTGCTATTTTTCTTACCGTCTGCTTTCTTTCTTATGATTACTTTCTTAAGTCTGTTTACTTTCTTATCGTCTGTACTGCAATGTCGTCTGATTACTTTCTTTTATAGCCTGTTTACTGTGCTGCCTCAATTTCCGCTTACTAGGTGTCAGGAGAAAGACTTTTTGAAAGCTTAGAACGTACGAAAATGGTTGACGCCGGGGCCTTTCCCTGAACCCCGCTATGGGAGCTTACAACCCTCCCCAAGACCCCCTCTGAGACTAAAGGAGGACCGACAACCTCCATAATATAATATATATATAAAGAAAGAACGTTTGCCAGTATACGAAACCTCTACACATTCCTTATAAAAAAAAACACTAATTCTAAACAAAATTTTAAGCAGCTACTTCACTGGAAACATTTGATGAATGACTTTCACATGTCAGCAGCAGGAAACATGACAACCAAATCTGCACACGAACTATGAACAATTTCTGAATACTTTATGACACTGTTTGTTGTGAAACTAAAAAAAAATAAAAAATATTTTTTAAAAAATGATGAACTGGCTAGTCTTGTGGTATGGGCCTGGATCCATCGTCACGATTGTGATTCCCGAGTGTCATTCCCTGTCGTCCCCTGGGCCAGCACGCAATCATCTCTATTTCTGGTGGAACGTCTTAAAGAACTGTGCTCACCTGTGACGGCTTCCTCACGTCTGACCACCAAAAGTCAAGGACATCGACCTCTCAATGATCCTCAGATACTGGGGCCCTGACCTTGCGAAGATGTCAGAAATTTGCTTATGGAGCTTCTTCTGCATGCGCAGAAAGCGTAATGAACAATAGATATAGACCTTCTGGAACATTGGATGAACAGAGAGGCGATTCCATTAAAGACAAAACGGTTTTGTTTTCTGTGACCTTGACACTCTGGCAGGCAAGCAAGAGAAACTCCTCATTTACTGTGAAGAGTCGAAAGCTGAGCTGGTTTGGCCATATTCTTCAAGGTACAGTGTAAGTAGCACGAAGGAAGTCCAAAGAAAACCTGATTTGCCAACGTGAAAGAATAGACCGGCCTTTTCACAGCTGCTGACCGGGAAGAGTGGAGACATTTGGAAATGCAAACCGTCTAGACATCCCAATGAATAAGGTCAAAGACAGATACATGAATAAATTTGAAATAGACTTACTTATAATATTTTAATCTTTAAGATGAAATGAAGATAATTATTGAATACTGAAATTTAAAAGAAAATAGCGCGTCCATTCCTTTTATTTTCACCATGCTCCACCGCAGCATTTTGTTTTTTCCTTCGGCTCCATCGGAAATCGACATCTTTTAATACCAGTGCGTAAGCAAATCTCTTAACAATCGGGAGATCATCCCGTCCGGGACATCATTGTTGTACTTTCATTAACCGGCGGAGTCTCCTGGGACAAACAGTCAGTTACATGTCCGGCCTCAGTGACCGCTGTGTGTATGTGTGTGTTTGCGGGGGTGCTTGCTAGTGTGCGCGTGCGTGGCTTGTGCGATCCCAGAGATGTGAGAAATGACGCTGAGTAAGGAATGACTTTTTTAACATCCAAGGTCTAGGAATGACTTCTTTAAAAATCCAAGGACTTGAAATGACTTGTTTAACATCGAGGACTAGGAATGACTTGTTTAACACCCGAGGACTAGAAATGACTTGTTTAACGTCCAAGGATTAGAAATGACTTGTTCAACATCCGAGGATTAGAAATGACTTGTTTAACAACCAAAAACTAGAAATGACGTGTTTAACATCCGAGGACGAGTCTGATGGATCAATAATAAGATCAACAATACATTGGGGAATGTTCTTATTCCCTAAAAACAGTTATGTAAAGGATTATAGAGCTTTAAAAATACTATTAGACAAGATATTTGTAGACCTATCGTTACAATTTTTTAATGCTGTAAACCAGAGAGCCAATCACAACTGGCATTCTACTATTGTTTGCTTTGATTAGCCCTGTTTCAAGTATATATTGTTGGACATAACAACGTTTACAATAGAAATATATGCCGATCTGTCAGCTGGTAAACGCAACAAAAAACATTTATCTTTATGTTTCTCGGAATTCTTTTTGGCTTTCAGACTTCCATAGAAACTAAAGACCGTTACTTCTAAAAGAATCCCATGTTCAAGGACTTCGTTCGTTTGGCATGTGAGCACATGTGTAATACATGTGTGCGTGTGTAATACATGTGTGCGTGTGTAATACATGTGTGCGGACAGGTGTCTACGAAGGGGAAAATGGTGATCTGATGATACTGAAGTTTGAACCATTTCTGAACCCTGCAAAACCCTGTATCTTTGTTGAAAATATGGAACTTCCTGTTTTGTCTTGTAAGTTTCGCAATGTAGTTTTCTAAAAATAAAAAAAAAAACCACTAACATTCTACTAAGTTTGATACGCAACGAACTCTTGTCTCCAGTGAATTGGAGATTACAATCAGAACAACAGCGACCTCGGAAGTCTTTATCACACTGTTTCTTCTGTGTTGAGTATAAAAATGTTTAATGTAACCAGATTTCTGGGGAGGAAAAAATGGCACTTGGACTTCGCTCTACAAAATAAATCAAAACTTTTGTGTCTGGTGAAACAGATGTTGTGGAATATTCAGTTGTGACAACTGTGTCTTCAGAGGTCTTCGTCGCATAGTTTTATTGTTTTTGTGTTGTGTATTGATGTAACAGCAATATTGATGAATTAAAAATAAAAATGGCATGTTGAATTATGGGTCAAAATAATATCGTTTTTTATCCTTTCAACCTGTATACAACTTTTCAAAGTTACTTGTAAGGTAGAACAAAGATCATTTCAATCTGTATACTACTCAAGGCAGTTACATGTAATGTAAAACAGAGTCAAGAGAGGTTTTCCTAGCTAACCTTGAGACCATAAATCTTCAGTGATTTATAGTCTAAGGACTTATGGTGTGCCGATGGAGAACAACTATTTTTGTGTTCGATTTATTAATTAAAGTCGTTGTACAGTGTCTGTAGTTAGAACAAATAAACAATCGAAATTACAAGGCCAGGAATATTGAACAATGAATCTTCAACTAGCAATGTAATACTTTGTAACTGCTGAATTTTAAAAAGTTTCCCGATCGGGAAAAAAAAATTAACAATGCCAAAGTTTTAGGGATTTTCTCTCAAACAGACAACTGATATTTGTCACCGACTAGTGCGCACATTTTCTTAATTTTGAGTTAAATTTCATGTGACGGAGGCTGGGTTAGAATCCCACAACGTTGTGACATTTCCAAGCTCAGAACACACAAGGCAGGTAATCTAGCGCTGATGTTAATGCAGAAATTGTAGTTGAACGGATTTAAGTCTATAAGTGATGATAAATTACTTGAACTGTTGTACGTCTAGCAGTGATGTCAATTTGGTCACTTGTTAGATCTAATGTCAGGTATTAAAAAGAAATATTTTTTTTTGCGAGTTATACTTTTTTACTCTAAAAAATGTCCAACTTATTCTATTACCTCATAGTAGTGTTCATTAAAGCATACAGCGTGACTAAACAGCACGCGGATATATGTAAATGAGGCTTGAATGTAAGGCTTTATATTAAAAATCGCAACATACAAACAATGATTTTTCTAAGCAAAACAACGTATTTTACAAAACAATAATATTAAATTTTATGGTCGAAGAGCATCCCCATTTTTAAAACTAACAACTGAAATTTAAAATATCCCCTGTTTGCCCCATTTCCTCCGGAGAGTGAGAAGCTACACTATACTCTTGGAATTATTGTATTCGTGGCTGGCGTAATTGGTAAAATAAAAAAAATTAGCTGACAGTGTCTACATCATGTGCTTGATACCCCATTTTATGCAAAGTTTTTAAGAGTAAACAGGTGGACACTCACGTTCCAAGGATAAACAAAAGGATGTTGAGAAAAATAGTTCCTTTAAGAGTTGCTGCCGTGTTGCAACTACTTCGTTCAGGCCATTGTGTACCTGCCCACCGGAAAACACTGAGCCGAATAGCCCAGGAACAGAAAATTCCTGTGAACCTTTTTCCAGTCCCTAAAGGCTCCTGGAATGAAGCTTATGATGCCAAGAACTCTAAATGAGATGTATTGCTCATAGCTTCATTTTTTGATTCCTTGGAAGGCCTACTTACGGATTTTTATATCGACAATTTTTCACCCCGACTATTTTTCGGGATTTTTTAGTCCACCCAGCTCTAATGTGTACCTGACTTTAGTTGAGGAAAGTAAAGGCGGTTGGTCGTTGTGCTGTCCACATGACACCCAGGTCGTTTAACATTGGCCAAAGAAAGAGATGACTTAAACAGCATCTGCCCTATAGATCGCAAGTTCTTGACAGTAAAAATGTCCTCGTTCTGGAAGTCTGCATGCGCAATATTCACAAAGCAATAAGCAGTACAAAGTAATGCATCCGATCGATACTCTTATTGGCAACTTTGTACTCGCTCCCCTCAAAGCGACATTCGCGGTTCACTGGCACCTGCGTATTTCCGGCTTTCCCCCCATCACCGGGCTAAACACCAAACAATGTGGACGCGGCCAAAAGATAGACCCTTTGACCTTATTCTACCTAGTCAGTCCTTTCCTTTCCCCCCCCCCCCCACCCCCACCCTCCACCCTATCGACAACTGACTCACGGTCCGTAAAGTTTGACTGACTGGTCGTACCACCGAGCCATTGTCTACCCAGAGTAGTGAAGACAAGAGGGAAAGAAAGGGGAAAATGAATCAAAAATGTCTGTACGATCTGCACCATGAATCAAACTGAGGTCGGACGTTCAGAGGGCTCAAAGAATAATACTCAGAGATTATTATTATTATTATTATTATTTTTATTTTTAACATAATTTTTTATTGGTACAATCAAATGGAAATTCAGTTGGACTACAATTGACCATCTCAGCGTAACTACTGTACAATAACAATGTAGATGCAAATACGAACAACATTCACACACGAAACAAATAAACACTCACAACCAGCCCTTTATGAATTAGACTTCTTTGTACCTCTCGATGACGACAAACGAGCTTGTAACACTCTGACCGAAAGTGAGATAAAGGTAATTAATTATTTTCTTTGGTATTTAACAATGGAAATAAATTGTACTTGCCAGATGTTTTTAGTATAATTTGAATTATTCCCCTTGAGTAGGCTTGAGCCCTAATTTTGAATTCAAGTTGTTTATTTTTTAAAATGCATTCCAATTGCATAACGGTAACATAGATATCAGACGTAGTATGTGCTGTAGAGATATACTCTATCAATACTAAAGAGATTTATATATAGATTCAAAATGATCTTAGATTAGCTTTGTACCATTGTTATTAATTAGTATCATTATTTTCTTAAATCTATTTCTAATAGATACACTTGTAATACTCAAGCTGTTGTTGAGCATAAATGTTAAGCTTTAATAATACAAGTCTTCAGTTTAATGTCACACTGCATTTATATAATTCAACACTATCCCTATGAAAAAAACTAATGAAATACTCAAAAAAAAGACACAAAGATAAATGCACGTTTCTTATTCCATATGCTAGAACAAATTCGTAAAAGTACTCCTTCTTTCCTAGTGCCATTAGAGAATGAAACGGGTTGCCTGAATCAGCCCGGAAAAGAAACGACTTAGCAGAGTTCATTGATTAACATGCATGACTAGATTGACACTTGAAATGCGTAGGACGTAGTTATCTTCTTCTTTGAAGTAACGTCTGTAATCTATAAGATAAGATAAGAACGTATTCAAACTTTCTTCATATATTATAAAACTAGATTCCATTTCTTAACTGTATCCTGAAACTCAGGGTTGTTATTTTTAAAATCCATCACCCATTCAAGTGACACTACATCCCATGGAGGGACTTGGCCTGCTCTGGCACATCTTTCCATCCGGATCTATCCTGGGCTTTACGTCACCATGCCTGGACTTTTAGCTGTTGTAGATCTTCTTCTACCTCATCAAGCTACCGTACTCGTAGTCTGCATTTGGGACGCCTGTCTTTTGTTGTTGTCTTTTTGCCGTTGTACAATCTTTGCTCCTCTGTTCTCTGACATTCTTCCGAGGTGACCTGCCCAACGTAATCCGTTTCTTTTTATCTCCGTTACTATGGAGGGAAATCTTCATTTAGCTGGTATATGCCTTGGTTGGTGTGAGTCCTCCATCCAGTTACCTCATGTATGGCACCATAAATTTTTCAGAAGATATTCCTTTCCCAAGTATTTAGCAGATTTTTCTGTGTTTTTTTGTCAGCGTCCAAAAAGAAATTGTATTTATAAAACTAAAAAATGATACACCCACAGACCTCTATCTAGACTGGACAAGCAAGTTTCTAAGACATGAAAAGAAAAGAGGTTGCGTCGTCGAATGTCAGCCTTCTGTAACGAATGCCTGTTTGAAACCACGTTTGACTACAGTCATATATCGGAGGTTGCGATGACCAGTCTTATTTGTGCCCATCGCGTATGTCCGTAGAGACTGACTTGTGGGATATCTTTATCAGGCGGACATGACTAAGCCGAACCCGTTTGAGAAAATAGCTCAATGTTAAAAATACCTTACTATTCACCGAGTCAGGATCATAATAACTTATTAGTTTACTTATGCCTTTTTTCTTGTTTTTTTTTTAACTTTCTAAATACGTGAATAATAATTAATTTTTGTGTGTACTTAGTCATAGCAAAAAATGCATTTTTTTTTTGTTCTTTTTGTTTCAAAATAAATGTTTTTAACTACTTTTGATCGTATCTAGACAATACAAAGGGAAATAACAACATATATTTAACGATGTTTTCTACTATATAACTTAATATCACATTTATACAATTCTACTTTGTCTACACGCTGTACACAGCAAAATTTCGTTATGGACGAGCTAAATCCCAAAGATTTATAAGTCTTATTTAAATTGATTAAGTCACTGGTCATGTACAGGTACGTTAGATACAGAACAACTAACTACACACAGATGCACACACACACAGAGGAAACACACAGACTACTACGCCTGCACTGACATGACACCATTCTCCATTAGATATATTTTCAACTTTTACCCCGTAGCATTGTACGTCTGAAGAGATGTATATCTCCCTTTGCAACTTCTAGTGTGGCTAAAGAGGCCAATCGTTGAAACACAGCTGCGGTCACAGGTTGGGCATCTGTAATCACCAGGCGCCGTTGCATTGTCAGCCTTCTTTCTACTAATGTCGTGTATGGCATCTGCCATCGGGGACCCTCCCTTTATGCTCTTTCCATGTGGATCTATCCAGTGCTTCTTTTTCCCAATAGTTTTTGTCGATTTCGAAGATCTTCATGTTTATCAGTTTATCTTTAAATATCAACTTGTCACACAATAAAGATTACACAAAGTGCAGGGGCGGTAAGAAATACACTCTCGAATTGATACTTGAAGTTGTCGTCCGTGTCTTTCAATATATCAATGTAGTAGTGTAAGATTGTAGCGACAATCCTGGCGCAGAAAGATCACCACCTCAACATTCAAATAACTTTATTATAACAATTCGAGATTAAGCATGACTCTAAGAGAAGTGATGACAACGAATAAGATTTACGTTTAAATTACGCTAACATTTGCGATGGCTCATGTTCCTTTACATTTGATGGTAGATGGAGACAGATGGTGAAGTGTGTATGGATTCAAACCACAATGGTTTACAATTGCAAATAAGTCCACGATTCCATCAACTTTGTGACCATGTTCCTCTTGCTGATGTCAAGAATGAAGGAGGGAATAAGTGGGAGTGTCCCCGTATTAGACAATTTACGTTCTGTACTGACTGCTGGGATATACACAAGTAAAAATGGCAATGATTTTGATTTTGGAGATTAAGGATGAGTCCAGTGCTTCACATAACTATGCAAACCCAGTTGCGACCTGCATATTTTTCTGCATCTCCTGCAGACAAAGCCGTTGTTCTCCATAGTTCTGTTGAAGTTTTCTCTTTGTCTTCTGCGCCTGACTTCAATAAGGGTTTTCTTTGTATGTACGAAGTAGTCATTTAGAAGGATAGCTACAACCAAAGTGACACTATTAACCACAATAAGTAATGAAATAAGACTTGACCTATTTCCCAGTTGAAAAAAAATCTTAGCACATCAAAAAAAACGACTCATTTCAAACATTTGTGAACTTAAGTTGAATCGATAAGGAAACAAATCACTTCATTGATTGATGTTATTCACTCAGATAATGCAATCAACCATATCTATTTCCATTTTTTTTTTTAACTGTTAGATTGATGAATCAATAATCATTGCTGTCCCCTTCCAATAATGCCGCGATGCATGGTTTAATAAATGATTATTATGAAAATTGAAAAGTAAATACAATAAAGAAGAATAGATAAATATAAAATAGTGTTTGTTTTCTAGTTTGAAGGTAATACTAGCCAGTATACCACTACATACAATCCTAAATAATAAAATTAATTATTTTTTTTTTTTTTTTTTTTTTTTTTTCTATCGAAAATCACTCTTGGTAAAAAGTCTTTCACGCGTGGTAAAAAGACTTCACTAAGTCAGCATTTATGATCAAAACCCTTTTAAAATGCTTAGTAATCAACATTTGATGTGATATATATTATATATTAGACTGGAGATATTGCCATAATTGAGACGTCTTAGTAATAAAGTGCATGAATATCAATTTCGAAACTTGTCAAAGTATCATAACCTCTTATCTCATCTATCTTTTAACTTTCCCCGTGGGGATGCTGTAACTGTTAGAGTAACCAAATCCCTCTATTTTCCCGGCCAGCAGTTGTTTTAGCAGGATATCAAGAAAAAGGCTGGTACATTCTTTTACATCGCCCAGTCAGCTTTTCTATGGACGACTCTTATTCGTGCTCCCTCCAATAACCTGGATCTAAATTTACACTTTGATCTGCCATTCTATTACTGTATTGCAGTGTTTCCCAAAGTGGGGTACGGGTACCACCAGGGAGGACTTTGGAGGGGGTACGCGTGGCACCTCATTAACTGTGCTGATTTTTTCTTTAAAATACTCATTTATTATGTTCTGTTTATACATTTAAGTGTGTTTGGGGGTGGGGGAGGGGCGAGGGGTACTCTGTATTACGAAAATTATAAAATGGGTACACACAGGTCAAAAATTTGGGTAACACTGCTGTATTGTTTTAAAATAATTCAATGGGTATGTGTTTTCTTCAATAATCTCAAAATACCTCGAACTTTAGCTTTAAAAAAATTTTGTTACCAAAGTACGCCGACATGTAACTCTTTGAGTGACGAGAACGTGGATGTATAGATTGAAACAGAGTTTCACATTACTATATCTCTATGCAGCAGAAACAATGTTGTTTGGTAGGCCGTGTAAAGTAGAAGACCAAGTGAATGATGCATAGAGTAGAAATGATTTCCATTGGACTACAGATCGTGTGTGGAACTGTACGTGTAACTAACGTTACTGTCACGGTTATGTTACAAAGCAAAATGTTTTAAAATAGTGAATTCTTATTTGGCGACCTTTTAGTCACTGAAAAAAAAAACAACAGAAGACTCCTTCTTTCCTAGTGCTTTTAGAGCATGGAATGGGTTGACTAAGTCAGCCAGGTAAACCAATGACGTGGCAGGATTAGTAAACATCCATGACTAGATTGACATAAGAACACGCATAGGACGTAATCATCTTCTTCTTTAAAACTACAACTGTTTTTCATAAGACAAGATAATTCACTAGTCAATGATGCAAGTCTGAGCTGCATTTATGTGGGTAGCTATGTAACATCTAGCGGTATTGCTATCTGAATAAGTTAATGAGTGTTCAACATAACTCAAAACATAGTGTCGTATACACAAATGTAAATGAATACAAGCAAAGAACGCATGTACTGATGTTCATGTCAGATTGCACACGCAATGAAACGGGCCCGTACTCTTACGAGGAGCTGTGATTTTGTTAAGATGTCGTTCTCAACACAATACAATCTGTGAAGTCTCTCTTTCATTGTTGTTGTTTTTTTATTTATTTTTTATTAGATTCAATGTAAGCTTATTAATAAATTATTCAATAGACTTGCAATTTCCAATACCTGTAGTTTTTTTTTTAAATAAAAAACTAGTCATTTCATCTTACAGTTTGTGGTTTTGTTTTTTAAGGTGTTTGTCTGTTATTTGTCAGGTATTTGTTATATTGAAATAGAAATACGACTTTCCAAACACCCTCATTGAGCAGGTCCAATAAATAATATTTATAGTTTAATCCAGCGGTTGCCAAAATATTTTTTTTAAATAGATACATGTAATTAGAACTGAAAACTCTCAACTGATTCCCAAACGTTGTAAATATGTTTTTTTAAAAAAAAGCCTTAACGAAACTTGTAAACAGCACATTCATGAAAGCCACAACATCTAAAGGTGCAGAGTGGGATCTGAAGTACTAGGAGCTAAACTATGATGCAATATTTATTAAAAAGTACTCACGAATCGAAGCGATGCAATGGTCTTGACTGTCTCCCACATAGACTTGCCGTGAGCAGTCTTCCCAACAAGCAGACTCATCCACAGTATCAGGTATTGTAGTTTGATGTTCATTTTCAAATATTTTCTTATCCTTATCACAAGTCTTTTGACATGGAGTCTTTTAATGCATTATCCTCGGCGCGAGTTTTAGCATACAGTAAGTATTAGTTTATCCTTCCTGGATGTAATTAATATGACATAATCCTTATCCCAGATCTATTAATTCTATTAAATATTCCTTAGCACTAATTTCTAAAATGCAATTCTTATCATTAAGTTATCCGCACAAAATCGTTAGAATGTGTTTCTTTTAAAAATTATTAATAGCACGCTGTAATGAACACAATGACCAAACAATAAAACTCCAAAAAGCAAATCCTGCATTTAGTTTCACAGGCATAAGAATTCGTATTCAAAAAACGTACACAGTGTTCTGAGCAGAATTTCTTTTTTAAATGAACAAAGAAATATTTCCAATCCAGTATCTTGTAGCCTGATGAATCTTTAAAGAATATAATTATTAAATTATTACACTAATTTATGCAACAGCTTATTTGAGAAAAAAAATCCGTAAAAACAATATATAAAACAAGAAAAAACATTAAAAATAATTTCATAATGAAACACGATACCTCCATTATACAACTTATAGAGCGATTTTTTTTCTCTTAATAACTAATGAATGTTAGATTAAATAAGGAATGGAACTTTTTTTTTCTCCCGCCCCTCCCGACCCAAGAAAGACTCCTGGTTATGCCAATGTGTAGAACTACTACACATCATAGGCCTTTAAATTTAAACTTAGAAAACTATGCGCAAAGTTTTCCTGGACATTAATTTATTGAACTCTTGAATCAATAACGCTTTACATTAGGAAATTCCCGAACGCGAAAGTCCTTTCAAGAACGCGATACTAATTGCAAAACCAATGCTGCATGTATGTCTAGGCCTAGTTCTCGAGCCAAATTAAAACATTTTTTTTTTATTTAAAAAAAAATTAAAACGGTCAAACCTAGAGTTTTCTTCGTGTGGCCAACAAGCTCTGCGATCTACATCAACTGTTAAATTTCTAGGACAATCGTTCGAACCGTTTTTGAGATCAGCGTATCAAGTACCAGGATCCAAGAAGAAGTTCAGGCTTGAACAGAGGTATAGTAAAAACAGATTCTATATAGCGCCTTTAAAAACCAAGAATAGGAAATAATAATGCTGCACTTATGAAGTACATTGAAACTTACTTCAAGTGAGCTACTATCAGCTGGAACCCAAACTACAACCAATGTAATGCAATGTATTTCATCTGAAACCCAATAACATAAAACTATGACTTGAATAATATAAATTTAAATGAGATCAGCTCATTATAAAATCGCAATGACAAATGGATTTTTTTTAAATTATGGTATTACTGAAATTTTAATAAATACACAGGGTATATTGTTGAAAAAAAAAGTGACATTTGATCCCGATACTTTCTTGTAGCATGCGTAAGGAATTCATGAATCTGTAGTTTACGGAGAATCATTGCATTATTGAAGTTATTCTGTTTAGTTACGAATGAAGGGCTGTAACTAGACGCCATTATCGTCTGCAGCCTGACCCTCCAAGAATTTGTTTTGTTCACATGTTAGCAATGGGTGTGTGTTATGGAGCTTTTGTGTGTGTTTCCTATGATAAAGGTGTAAAGAGGTTAGCTATCCAGTGTGAATGATGCAAGATAAGTGGCATTGTCGTCAGCGGTCTTAGGGCAGATGACTCCAGATAGCTAGAGTGAAAAGACGTATTTTTTTAGTGAGCTAGATTTGGTTCAGAATACCATTTATTACATAAAGTCTACCATAGCTAATGCATTTCATCTCAAGTTGAATGTATCTATATTGTAATAATATTGTTCACAAGGGAAGTCATTCACGTTATTTCAAGTTTTATAGGTTAAGATATAATACGCGTACAGCGGTGTATTTGTCTACCAACAGTTTGTTACTACAATTTAACGACCGCCCCCAGCAGTGTGAAGTAATATCGTTTGAAGCGGCTCCAGTGTGCATGTAGTGAGACTCACGACATGGCCCCTGCCTTCTGGCTAACGAGTAACAGATAGACACACATTATAAAGTTTTTTTTACAATATGTTTAACATTTGTAGTCTTACTATAAAGAACACTAGATGGATAAAGTCGGCGCCTGACCGTCAATTTGTATATAGCAGTTAGCACACTAACCATTTTTTTCCCTAGAATAATAATGGGGATTATTATGGGATGCCAATAAGTATCTAGTTTCAGAGAAGTAAACATAATCTCCCATATTACATGTTTCTGTTTTAGAATGTCCACACTACTCAGGTCATGTCAATAAATTTATATCTAAACGTATTTAATTAGTCATTTAGAATATCTCTTTATGGAAAGAGAAGCTTGAATTGCTAACAATGTCCTCAAAAAGGATGTCTGCGAGGGCGAAAAGGTAAGCGCACTGGACTGTTGTTTAATTGTACACATAGTTAACTCAATGGTCCCGGGTTCACACCCAGCCCTCTTTCATCCCCTGGTCGTCCTGTGTGGGCTTGGTACAAGATAGATATAGGCATGGGAGAGTGATGTTAAGACATCTTAAAAGCATTTATAACTTTTATAAATGTAATTTTAAGAAGGTTAAACGCACTATTTATCAATCTACGAGAATCAGGATTCAAACTTGAGACTATGAGACGAACATCCTGGTTTCTATTTTTATTTGAAGTGTCACTCTCTATAGAACAACACTTATCATGCAAAACAAAAAGATAAAAAAAAATCCTTTTGTAAAATGAACACCAATATTTGAACAGCAAATTGAAAATTATTTTTTTTGTATGCGGTCAAGGATCACCATTTTTTTAAAAGCACGCCCTATTACCCTTCCTGCCATTCTACAACCACTCTCACCAGGCGCCCAAATATTTGACCACGCTAGAGTTACATCGGCATCCAGTTCTCCACCTCCTCCTCCCTCCATCCCTCCCGTCTCACGCACTTATCCCCTCGTTTTGATCAATTCATCTTCTTCCTCTCTCGCCATTGAAGTAATAGGGCAAATCAATTGACGAGCGTCGTAGAACAAATCAAGCGAAGACAACCATGTATTGATAAAAAAAAATATTTAGTCCAAAGGGAGAAAATCAGCTATGTGAGTTGCGGTTCTTGCACGTGCATGCATACCGTATCACGATTCTTCAATTTCGCTTTTTTTTTTCCTTCATAAAATGACACATTTCATATTAGTTGAACATCATCCTAGGTAATGTTAACATCATCCTATATAATGGGTTTGAATAAATTGGTGATGGTTTTGAGACACACTTGTTATTGTCGAAAGATATGATGGGTTCAGCTATTCTACCATCTCAATTAGACACATTGAAGTTGACAAATACATGAATGTCATAGGCAACCGTGTTATTCCGCAGTTTACGGGGGGCGGGGGGGGATGTTGAAATGGGTTGGCAGGTTTAGGGACAAACAAAGAGAGGACGTTCAGATACAAGACGTGCAAACATAGGACGTGCAGAAACGAGACGCCAGCACAACGACCAACCGCCTTTACCTTTCCCCAACTAGTGTCAGACACCCATTAAAGCTGGCTGGACTCAAGAGGCGTCCAAAGGTCACGAAATTTAAAAAAAAAAATCCAGTCTTCACCAGGATTCGAACCCGGGACCCTCAGATCGGAATCCAAGCGCTCAACGCTCAGATCTTATTAGATTTTTCTAAGGCTTTTGACACAGTTCAGCACCATAGCTTGCTTTAAAAATTTAGATATTTTGGCATGGATTGTTCCTCACATCAATGGATAAGGATTATCTGATAATAAATGGCTCTAAATCAAAACCAATAACAGAAAACTCAGGGTGTGCCTCTCAAGTGAAAGTCTTAGGTCCAAAAGTATTTTTAATTTACATAAATGATTTTTTAATTTCATAAGTTAAGGAACAAAATTCAGATTATTCGCAGACGATTACATAATATATAGAACAATAAAAACAACACAAGATACAGAAATTTTGCAAAGAGAATTAGATGAATCACAGAAATAAAAATCAAATTGGAATACGTCTTTCCAGAATGATGTCAGTTATTAACTCATTCTCTCCGTAATTATTTACCACACTCTGGTGGAATCAACGTTGGTATCGTCAGTTAGGACAGAAAGAGTTAATAGTAACAAAAAAACTAAAACATACGGATTTAATTCATGGTAAACCAGTCACACAGACTTAAAGCTCAAAATATCTAGGTGTAATAATAAATGAAATCCCCATACCGATATAATTTTTTAAAAATCCCATATTGATAATATTTGAAAAAATAAAGCAAAACAATAGGGTTTATTTAAAGATTTTTTTACAAATCAAACAGAAACATAAAACTAAAATTCTATTTAACCTTAGTTAGACCAACATTTGAATACGGATCCTCTGTTTGGGACCCCCCTCAATTCAAGTAAACATAATGAAACTAGAACAGACGCAAATTAGAGCAATGAGATTTACAACAAACGAATATTCCAATTTGATTAGAGTACCACCATGAGTAAACTCACTAAACTTAGAGACACTTCAGGACAAAAGAATACAAAGTAAAGTCACTATAATACATAAGACAATGAACCATAATTTACAAATAGATTTTTTTTTAAATCTAATAAAATACTCAGAAATTCACAAAGGTAAAAGCACATTTCTTATTCCATACGCTAGAACAAATTGGTTTAAGCTCTTCTTCTTTCCAAGTGCCATTAGAGGATGGGTATACGTAGCCTGAATCAGTCAGGATATCCAACGACTAAGCAGAGTCACTGATTAACACCCATGACTAGATTGACATTTGAAATGCGTAGGGTGTATTTATGTTCTCTTTTGAATTGATGTTTGTAATCTATAAGATAAAAGATTTGATATAAGGGAGGTCAGCTTTTATTCTTAGGCAACGTAGAAGTGTTGTCAGCTGACATCCTTAGGCATAGAGACAAATGATCAGCTGACATCCTTAGGCATAGAGAAAAATGATCAGCTGACATCCTTAGACATAGATACAAATGATCAGCTGACATCCTTAGGTATAGAGACATATGATCAGCTGACATCCTTAGGTAAAGAGACAAATGATCAGCTGACATCCTTAGGCATAGAGACAAATAATCAGCTTACATCCTTAGACATAGAGACAAATGATCAGCTGACATCCTTAGGCATAGAGACAAATGATCAGCTGACATCCTTAGGCATAGAGAAAAATGATCAGTTGACATCCTTAGGCATAGAGAAAAATGATCAGCTGACATTCTTAGGTATAGAGACAAATGATCAGCTGACATCCTTAGGCATAGAGAAAAATGATCAGCTGACATCCTTAGGTATAGAGACAAATGATCAGCTGACATCTTTAGGCAACCTAGATACTACAAATAATTGGTTACATCATTTCCTTCCCGAAGCTGAATAGTGTTTCGTACGATTGATTATTTTGCATTTAAAATCTAATGAATGATAGATTTAAACAAAAAAAATGAACACGTATTTAGCCCAACTCAATTTTCTCAATTTTACCCATGAACATAATCTTGTACAAATGTACTCAAGAGTATTTCTAAACTTCTACTGATAGGCCCATACATACAGACTGAGAAGACGGTGCACGAAATGGTTCTAAACTAATGTAACCATCTTACGAATAAAGGCCTACGGCGGGAAAACCCGCTGACGTATGCCTGTTCAAGATGATCTAGACCAGTGATGCCCAAACTACGGCCCGCGAGCCTTTATCCGGCCCGTGACGTGGCTTCATCCGGCCCGCCGAACATCGGAACAAAGTGAAAAAAAAATTAAAAGAGTGAAAAATGTATTTTTCCTACGTTAGAGATGAATGGATATAGTCTAATATTCATATTATTTTTCTAAAGAACACAGCTTTTATTTTTTCGGCGACAAAAGTTGACATTTTTATTCTTGGACAACGCCGCTGCTGTCAAGCTGGCCGTGTCCTTGACATCTTGGGTGTGTCTCACAGGACATCATTACTGCATTCAATTAGTTCATATTCCTTTGGTATCAATGCGAGTAGACTCTACTCTAAATGTAGAAGCTTCAAGAAAAAGTGGACAGATCTTTGCTTTTTTGATAATAATCCAACAATGATTTAATTTGTACAGAAAATATGGCTGCTTTTAATTTTCTTGCTGCTTTTTAGGAGCCTAAAATAAAAATACATTGTAAACCAAAACATTACAAAAACTAGCAGACATTGTTGGCTTGAGCCGCAGAGAAAAAGATTGCTAATTTACGCCTAGTTGAGTGATTTTAGTCATTGATGAAAATATTTACCAAAAAGTGACAAGAAAATGAGTTGGTGGTAAGGGCAAACTACAGAGCTGTTCGCATCCGAGTTCAGAAATGAAGTGTCAAAAAAGTGCTTGCTAGCAGTGATGAAAGAAATTAATTCTAAAAAAAAATGCAGTTAAAGCCGTCAGTCTTTCTTGCATGACAATTGCAAAACGAGTGGAAGATATGGTACAAATCGCCATTCAAAACTAAATGAGACAACGCTTGTTCCGACAGAGAAGCAAATTTTGAATTTTTTTTTTTTTTGTACTGACTCTGAGGAGTGCCCCGACATATCTGCAACTGAAACTGATTGACTTATAAAACCAGATTGAGTAATTTCGAGCGATGCAGACAGCTGTTTTCTACGTTGCGTTGCTTACTAGAGCCACGGGTTTGTAAAATAGTTTATTTCATTTTTTTCATATTTTCATTGATGTGGCCCGCCACACGTGTCGGAAATTAAAATGGCCCGCAGACCGTACAAGGTTGGGCATCACTGATCTAGACCTCTAGTCAAATTTAAATTCATTTTTTTTTATTATACTTTGAAAAATAATAGCTGTCAAACTAAGAGTTTTCCTAGTGTGGCCCATTAGCTAGTAATTCTTTCCCCAAAAGATATACACCAACTGTCAGATTTCTAAGAAAATCGTTAGATTCGTTCTCAAGATCCGCGTCCACTCTTTAATTTTTAATGAATGAATGAATTCGTAAGCTGAATAGAGGAATTTAATAATTAATGACAATTATAAAAAAACATTTAAAAATAAGACATTACTGTTGGCCTATGTATTTTGTGTGTAGTTAAAACTCATAGTCGAATTTAGTCAGTATGTTATAACGTATAGAGTCAAACAAAACCTATACATGCGATTTCTCTAGAGTGAGACATAAGTGGCGTCACTAGGGGGTTCGGGGGGATCGGTCCGCACCGGGTGACACCCGTTGGGGGGGGGGGGGGTGACACCCAAGTAAAAAAAATGCACTTTGTGAATAACTGACAATTAAAAAAATAAACGACGGTGGCTAACTATTGAAACATGCTATTTACAATTAATAAAACGATCCTTTACTTTTGTTTTATTTCGACTAAACATATTTGAATTGTTTCATGGAATTCTATAAAAGGCTTAAAATTCTATATCATACTTAATATATCAAGGAAAACATGAAACCTTACTTTCAGATGTATACCAGCTGTATGTATGTATATGAACACTGCTTTGATTCATAAGAAATATTTTAATCGAATCTATTGAATTTGTATCTAGCATCGTAATATCAGGATGCCAACCGATAGTCACTGTTTAACAAAGGACGACATTCTTCAGACATAAAATATTATTGAAATTTCACAGGTAAGTAATGTAAATTTTGTAATATTGGAAAGTAAATAAGTGGCCATTGAGATTCCTGAAGCTAATGATTTTCTGTAGAAGAAGCTCTAGCAAGATAAAGGAAATGTTACAATGTGTCAGTCGAAGGATATTGTAATAACTTAAGTGAGGCAACTCAACGAGGCACATATATGTTTATTTAAACAACATCACAAGTTCACAAAACATCATCTTTCTTAGGCACAGTCTTTTCACTTCGGCTCTCAACTTGGGCGGAAATCGTTCTCCTCTCTAATGTTGACATCCTTTTAGGTCTAGTCTATCACAGTGCGCACCTCCTAGCACTAGCCTGGATGGCGGTGCGCATGGCAGAGTTATAACAATATATTTCAATATTTTAAGAGATTTTTCTTCTTGGCTAGTGCCAAGTATGGTTCTGATGCTTCCTAGTGGGAACGATTTAGTCACTTAAGCTCCTAAACCAGGAGTTCTCAACCTGTGGGTCGCGACCCCTTTGGGGGTCGATTGACGATTTGCCAGGGGTCGCCAAAGACCATTGAAAAAATGGATTGTTATTGTCTTTTCTTCTATTGCTGTGTGTGTGTGCGGGGGGGGGGGGGGGGGGGTCGCGGCTAAGTGGAGGATTGTAAAAAGGGGTCGCCGAGCATAAAAGTTTGAGAACCGCTCCTAAACGTAATCACCGACAGCTACTCGGGGTTGGGATGGGGCTGGGGGGGGGGGGCGCGAGACAGCGGGTAGATTGGTCATCTTATATAATACAGACGTTACTTCAAAAAAGAAGATGATTACGTCCTACGCGTCATGCATTTAGTCATGCATATTAACCAAAGACTTAAATTCTGCCAAGTCACTGGTTTTTCTGGCTAGCTCAGGCAACCCATTCCATGCTCTAATAGCACTAGGGAAGAAGGAGTATTTGTACAAATTTGTCCTAGCATAGGGGACAAGGAATGTGCCTTTATTTTTGTGTCTTTCAGAGTATTTTATTAAGTTTTGTTTTTGTATTTGAAGATTATGGTTCAGTGTTTTATGTATAATTGCTACTTTACTTTTGAGTCTTCTGTCCTGAAGGCTTTCTAAATTTAGTGATTTTACTAATGGTGTTACTCTAGTCAAATGTGAATATTCGTTTGTTATGAATCTCACTGCTCTATTTTGTGTTTGTTCCAGTTTCTTAATGTTTTCTTGAGTTGAGGGGGTCCCAAACGGTGGATGCATATTCTATTATTGGCCTAACCAAGGTTAAATAACATTTTAGTTTTATGTTCTTATTTGATTTATAGAAATTGCTTTTAATAAACCCTAATGCTTTGTTGGATTTTTTTGTAGTTTCATCAATATGTGGATTCCATGACAGTTTTTCATTTATTATAACACCTAGGTATTTTGCGTTTTTAGTCTGTGTTACTGGTTTGCCATGTGTAAGATAAGTGGAATTAATTTGTTTTAGTTTTTTTGTTACTCTTAACAACTGACATTTTTCTGGGTGGAAAGACATGCTCCAATTTGATTCCCATTTCTGTAATTCATCATGTAATGTAAGTCATGAGGCCATAAGGTGAAAATCTGCAAAATCACTAACTCAGATTTGACACTATCTGTTTCATAAGAGTTAAGAAATAAAATAGATTCTAGAACAAACATTTTAGACCAATGCAGATCTAGGTATTGTAAAAGACTAAAGACTGATTCATTTAATTCAAAATAAAATGCTGCATATATTTGAATAACTGGTTGTTAAGCGTCTCGATAATGACACACAAGTCCTAGGTTCAATCCCAATACTAAACAATTTTTGTCAATGAAAAAAGGAAATTTAGATGTTATATATGTTTTCTTGGAGGTTCAGCGAATGCCGATTTAAATTATTCCAACAGCGGATTCCAGCGGTGGTTGATTTTGAAACCAATACGGTGCCAATTCCACGTATTCTCATCGTATGACCTCAAAACCATCCATTCGAAATTTGTTATCGGTTAGAAAGCCTAACCTACAAGATTACAAAAGAGAGTAGGAGTAGAAGGAATTCGTTAGCTTTAGGTTGCAACCTTTTATCCTACACGTTAATAGCGAAAAAAAACTGTATTCTTTTGTTGTCGACTATTTTCAATTAATGGTATTGGAATGAAATATAAATTTTAACTTAATTTAATGTTGTTGAAATTAAGTCCGTTATTGGAATATTAAATAACGTAGGAAGATTTTATCTGCAATGGACAATTGGAAAACAAGAACATCCGGCTTCAAATACAATGGACAAGGAAATCGTTGCAATGATTGATGTAAAGAAGACAAACAATTGCATGGACTGTTTCTATGAAAGCAGAATATTTGACATGTTGTTACCATATTAACAACGAGTTTTTATTGAATATAGAATTTTGATGAGAAAATGGAAATGTTATGTAGATAAAACCCATTGCTGAAAGTACAATTGTAATGTAAAAAAAAAAGTTTTAAAATAGTTTAGCAAACAACGTAAAAGACTGTAAGCACCTTTGTATTTTGTTTGACAGCACACCTGACATAGCACACCTGACGCACCGCACAATGATCAGATTCAGAAGTTATACGATTATAAGGCAAACAAAAAAAAAACTCATGAGACCAACGTCATATCTTCAAATGTCTCTAGACAAAGTGAAGCTTGCATTTATATTTGGAGCTCAACGATATGAAAATGCAGCTTCAATGTCTGGGACCATGGAGAAGTACAGGAAATTTATTAAAGTGTTTAAAAAAAAAAAAAAGGCTCTTCTAAAAAATAAAAAGCACTGTGATTCATAAGAAATAATAATTAAAATCCAGAATAAAATCTCAGTCGAGCAATGGCAAGATGGTAGACCCAATATTAGGAAAAGAAAAATAGTTTAATTCTTATGTGCATTGTTCGTTTTTTAATTCTGAGCTTCAACTCCTACTGGAAGCAATTATTCATGTAGCAGATAAATTTGGAGCAATACAACTGAAAAATTTTTTAGTTTAACAACCAACGAAGTATTGTATTGGCGTATATGATTATTTTTCAAAAGGCGACATTCAAACAGAAACACCATGACTGAGAAGGAATCTTAAGGCAACAAAAGTTATTCTTTAAGAAAATACAAGTTGACAGTGCATGATTCATATGCCACTAAAACCTTAAAAAATATCTCTAAATCATTGAACAAAGCCTTCAACCGTACTTACCATCTGCTTATCTATGGCGTCTCATGTGAAAAAGGATTTTTAAAATTAAAATTAAGAACTTTTTGAGAGAAAGGAACAAACGACACTTTCACAAAGGGGAATTTTATTAAAAATGAGATCGTTAACTGTGCTAACTTAGATAATAAATTTTCAAGTTTGAAATCCAGGGAAAAAAAACAGTGTAATTTACTTATGGTTGCATTGTTGCAAAATTGAACTACATGTATCGATTAATGGCAATGTCTTTAATTCCAAAGATTAAGGATGAGTGAAGAGTTTCACATGACTACAGACTACACAAACCCAGTGAACTTTAGATAAATTGTAAAACAACTGAATTTTGAAATTGAATAGACACTCATTTTATAGTTGTTGAACAATCAAATAACGTAGGTAATTATAAACTATATGTATTACAATGCAACTAACAAACAAACAAAAAAAGTTTATTTAAGGGGGGGGGGGGGGTGGGCGGGGTGACACCCTGACCTGACCGCACCGGGTGACACCCACCCTAGTGACACCACTGGTGTGTCCTAAACATTTAGCGCCAAAACGTCCACTGCGCCAGAAACAGCTGTGCTAAAAGATCACGCCTAAAAAGCTGCGCTAAAATGGCTGCGACAAAAACGTCCTGCTTTAGCTTCCACTTTTTTTTCATTTAACGTTTAGGAGAAGGAAAAACAAAACCACGAACTAGTTACAAACATGTTTAGGAAATCGATTGGAACAAAATTCTCGCGTAAGCTTGGCATACATGGACTGACTTTCATTTTCTAAATCTTCAAAATCTATGCGAAACAAAAATTGCTGGTAATAAGTTGAAACAGGTTGAAAATGAATACAATTTATGATTATTTTGTAACATTACTGTGTTGAACTTCGAGAAAACGGCGTGACCTTTCTCTCGTGTGTAATGACATTGAAATAGAGGGGGCGACCAAGAGGGTCATTTCTCAATTCCTCGTGTCACACATTCTTTTTAAAATAATCTTGATTACCTAACTATCAAAATTGTTGCAGCCTGTGACTTCAAGAAAACTCAATAATCCTCTTAGATCACATGATAAAGAAGACCAGCGGTTCTCAAACTTTTACCTGTGTCGTCACGCCTCGAAGAAAAAAATTTGCATACCCAGCTAGGTGGTTAAGAAGAGCGTTGTAATCTCTCCCCAGTAACGGCAACACCCCCACACTGACTTTCTGACTTTCTGAAGCTAGGTGACAACTCATCTGATTTATGCCTGTTGTCAAGTCAGGGGCATACCACCAGCCAGCTTTCTCAAGGCGTTTTGTTTCTGGGCGAGTCTCTTCACATCTGCTTGGGAGTCTGCTTCCAAAACTGGTCTTCAGAATGAGACAGCACTTACTTGAAAACTATATCCCCTTCAAGAAGCGAACATTTTTGTGTTAAAGAACATAGCCAGAGGTCGATGATTTAATATGACAGTGAAATCTTAGCGTCGCTACATAGACCCTGCAGTGAATTACAGGGAATGTTGTGCTATTTGAGTGAGACATAATATTGAAGGACTCTGTCTTCAACTTCACCTATCCCTTAGACTGTTGGACCGTTGGGACACCACACAAGATCTGTTGACCGTCTTTCTCCATTCCTCTCTGTCTCTTTCAACGACAGGACTGTCTATTCTTTTATGTTATCTTCCCATCGTTTTCTCTGTCTGCCTCTTCTTCTTTTTTCAGAAGGAAGTTTTAATTTGATCCATGAGGACCTTGTAATATGGACATAAAGTTTTAGTTTGCGTTCTTTGACAGTAGTAAGTAGGTCACCGTGGGGTCTACTTGCTGTACTAATCCTGGACGGACGTAGAAGGCAGTGCTTAGTCTCAAAAGACTTTGCGATTATGAAAAGTATCCTATCTGGTCAAGGCCGGTCTTAGGCCCACTGCAACCTATGCGGCCGCAGTGGGCCCCGCACTTTCATAGGCCCCGCACCTTCATAGGCCCCTCGCTAACTCTAGTAGTAAATTATTAAATTAAACCATTTAAACTTATAACAGGGTTTCGGCGGTCTCCTGATTTTCCTGGAGCTCCTGGAAATCTTATGAAATTACAAAGTATACGAAAAAAGTCATGAAAATTTCCTGAAATTATTAAAATATCCTAAAAATTTAGAACATGTTCTGAAAAATAGACAAAATTGTAATTTCGGGGTGTCATTCAATATGGAAAATGTCAATCCTACTCGCGATAAAAAAAACGGCATTGTCAACTTTTATTTAATAAAATAATAGGGCGGATTTTAACCAAAACAGTAAGTTCCAATACTTAATTTACTGTAATAGTCACTGGCATACAAATATAGATCTAAATCTATCTCGATCTCTTAAAAAATTCAAAAGCGATATTTTGATAGTCTATAGTAAATCTAAAAGGTAGATCTGAATGTTTATTGGCTTTATGTTGGAAATCTACCTTCTATTGTAGATGACTCGTAATGTTAATTTGATTTTGCTTTTAGTAAAATACGAATAAAATGCAAAAAGGAATTTATTTTCTAACAAAAAAATCTTAGTTTTCTTATTATCCTTATCCCTACCCAGACTAGGCCCCGCGCAATCCGTTTCGCATAGGGCCCGCAATCTCTAGGATTAGGACCGGCCCTCTGTCTGGTGATCATGCTCTGTTCAAATATTCTAAAGTGGTTGATCCTTTTTTTTAACTTTTTGCAAAATACATCTTTATCTCAAAGTTGGCAGAGGCAAAAATTTTACCTTTAATGTTAAATTGACCAGTTGTAAGATAAATGAAATGATTATTCAAATCAAGATGACAGTCCAGAACCAATTCCATGTCATCAGACAATGAATGTAATTTCGCTTGTTATATGTTATCTCAATCTGAGTCAACTCTGTTATACTCCTTAAGGACAAGATATAGAATAAAAACAAATGAATAATCTTTACTGCATTTACTGGATTTCAGAGACAAAAGAAAAGCAGTGCGGTAGTTTGCGACAATTACAAATACAAAATGTGCTGTTAAGGACAAGTGTAGACTGCTAAGGTTTTAGTTTTAAAAAATGGTGTAGGAAAAAAAAAAGTCGTATGATTAAATTTAAAAACAAAATAGCTTTCGCTTAAAAAAGTTTGTATGCCATTCTTAGCACTCTACAAAATATGGTGAAATAGGATTTTCAGAAGCGATTTTAGTTTTTGAGATATAAACGTGACAGACAGACAGACCACACAAGAACAAATAGCGATTTTAATTTTTGAGATATAAACGTGACAGACAGAGCACACGAGAACAAATAGCGATTTTAATTTTTTTGAAATATAAACGAGACCAACAACAGACCACACAAGAACAAATAGCGATTTTAGTTTTTGAGATATAAACGTGACAGACAGACGGACCACACAAGAACAAATAGCGATTTTAATTTTTGAGATATGAACGTGACAGACAGACCACACAAGAGCAAATAGCTATGTCTCTAGGTAGTGAGATTACTGTATATTTCAAAACGTACTTGGAGTTAACATTTTATGTTCTCTGGCATTCAAATCTTCCAGTATACATATGACGGTGCGCAAAATGTCTATGTACGTCTACCTATTTATTCAATCCCTTATTAAATGCAAAGAAACATTTGAGTCGAGTGCGGTAATTCCGTTGAAACCATTTGACATAATGTGTCCATTTTTGTTTTCTTCGACGTCAATTGGAAAATTTTCTTTGATAAAAAGACGTCAAGCCAGTGTTTTCACCTTGTGGCCGATAAGCTAGTGATTGTTTTCCATAATATTTATAATTAGTGTTAAATTTCTAGGAAAATCATTAAATCCGTTTAGGAAATACAGTAATGTTTTCTTTCCAACCTACCTTTTTTTTAACATAAAGAGGGCGCAATGTAATAATATGAAACAAACGCATTTAAATGTTATGATATAATTTAAAAAAAGGAATAATATTTACTCATTCAAGCTCTACATTTAGAGATTCTAAGAATGAATGACAGAGAATGACCAGTCAGAGTAATACGAGCTGCAGAAGAGAATAGATCCGTGAGAGTGATTTAAACGTTTCTATGACTACATGAGACGACAGAATGGTGAATGTCCATAACGTACACTGTCCAGTCCAGGGCAACTATGAACTGGACACACTGTCTGGTACGGGCAGCTTATGAACTGAACGTACTGTCCGGTCCTATGAAGCTATGAACTGAACGCACGGTTCTGTCCTGGGCAGCTATGAAATGGACACTTTGTCCAGTTGTGGGCAGCTATGAACTGGACCCAATGTCCAGTCCTAGACAGCTGTAAACGGGACGCACTGTCAATTCCTAGGCATCTATGTCGGTCCTGGGTAGTGGACACACTGTCACCGTCATAAATCTGTCTGTTAAAGCCTTTTTTGAAATCTAGGAACTGAATATTGATTATTTGTTCTGAATATACACGCCTATAGAACTTGGCCACTCTATATGTGTTATCTCTTTATGTGAACTGGACGCACTGTCCTGGGCAGGTATAAAGTGGACGCACTGACACTGTCACAAATAAGCTAATTAAAGCATTTCTATTTTGAAAATCTAGATGCTGAGTATTGATTGTTTGTTGATTCTCTGTATATAGAAATTGACCAGTCTATCTGTGTTATATTTAAGTTCAGCCCCTAAAGCTGCATCGTTCTTGACAATTTCTAATCGTCGGACCAGGAGTATATCTGGATATTTATTTTTAATAAAAATAATTTCTTACTTCTGTATATATATATACACATATGCCACGGTTCCAGTTAGTACCCACAGAACATTTATGCCAAGTTTTATGAAGATTGATCAAACGGTTTAGATTTCTATGCGGGACATACACCCATACATGCATTCATACATACATACATACATACATACACCTTACTTTCTGCTTTATAGTATAGATATATGTATGTATGTATGAAACTTCGTCTAGAGGCATTGAGTCTAGTGGATCAACATTTTACTAAAGGAAAGAAAGAGGAAATGTTTTGCTAGATATAAAAGAAAAAAATTCTATGTGAATGTTTTCCAATACGTTGTTGGTATTATTGCTGTAATGCAATCACTTAGACTGGTCAGAATAGTTAGTAGACTCTTGTAGTTATCATTTGTAATGACGGTGGATGCTTATTGCATTGCAAGTATGTAACTGTAAAATGTCAGAATGATCATATAGATGCGGCCATCTTGACCCAATACTTAGTTTCCAATAGTACAGCTCTCTATTTAAAATGGTTCTAAAGGGTTATATAAGTTCTCGATGTAGACAGAGATGTTTTTTTTTTAACACCAAATATAATGTTACTGTGTGTGTATCTAAATAAAGAGCTGTATATGTTTAAAGGTTTTTGTTCTATGATTTAATGTTGGTATTCATCGTTCTGAATATATACACGTTTTGTGTGTGTGTTGTTGTTGTTTTTTTACTTGAAGAATTTATTCTTTGTAATAGGATGAACATAACTGATATTCTATCTCTATCCACTGTGCCTATTTATTTTTGTTCTAATTCATACATATATTTTATCTACGTCTCGCACCTAAAAAATGCATCCTTATTCAACACACACACAATCACACATATACATATGAAATCCCAGCTTAACAATTGTCCAACGTCCGGTATTTTGATCCCGATTGCCTTCTACTATATTCTTGATAAGAAGTGCTACTTGATACTCGACGCACCTGCGTAAGCGTATCCATTCAGCAGGCTAAATAGACATTGAAAGAGATGGCACTAGGTTTCTGTTGTTTAGAGCAGAAAAGAGGTAAATTAATTAGGTAACATGAGCACGCTGAACATTTAAAGATATGTCACTGACCTTCAGATATAGCTACAGATGACACTGAAAGGCATAGTAGAGATGCAAAAATAGAGAGAGAGAGAGAAAACGAGAAAGAGAGAAAAGAGAGAGATAGAAAGATAAAGAGATATAAAGAAAGGGAGAGAAAGAAAGAGAGAGAGAGAAAGATAAAGAGATAGAAAGAGAGAAAGAGAAAGAAAGAGATAGAAAGAGATAGTAAAAGAGAGATAGAAAGAGAGAGAGAGAAGAGAGAGAGAGATAGAAAGAGAGAGAAGAGAGAGGGAGAGAGAGAGAGAGAGAGAACAAAAAGAGTGTGTGTATGTGACTCATTCTTATATATTTCATGTTTTAAAAAATCATTCAATGATCATTCTGTCACTTCATCTGGCCAGCCTAAACACTGAACATGACGGCGCGATAACATTCCATAGTACGGTCTTCTCCAATAACGGTAATCAATCTGGCCTACGTACCTGTCTTTACAACAGCAACTTAGCAATGTTGTCTAGTTTACATTCCGAGACATCATCAACAATAACAATCATTGCGCTCACCTGAGGCTATTTCATTAAAAAAAATAAAGCTGGTTGCTGTTTAAACACAAGGTTTTCCAAATGAACTTCTAGCATAAAAAATTGACATTCATCCTACATATATTTGTACTTTTTATTTTTCATTAAATAATCGTGTAATTTTCCGTGACGAATTTCTAAAATTTTAGATGTTTTTCATTCTAAAAAAACTTTTAAGGAACGCCATTGTGATAGAAAACAAAATACTAGAGTTTAGATTATTTGCATGATTGACAGTTTTGACAAATATTTCTCTAAAACTACTTAAATTTGATATGATCACCAAAAACTTTAAAAATATTAGTCTACAGTATCAAACTGAATCTCATTAGACATGACCAGGACAAAGAGACAGTAAATGACATTGACATGACATCGTTGACAAAATAACCATGGGCAGTTTAAAAAAATATATATAAATATGATATCAAATTAAAAAGTAACTTATTTCCAAGGACAATTTTGTCTGGCTGTCGGCATAATATCAAATATGATAAATTATATTCGAACTTTCAAATACGTGTTTATATTTAATATTTTATTTTTGGTACGTCTGTTACTTTTGTTTTTAGCCAGGACGTTCTAATCCAATTTATTTCAATAAAAATTATATTGATATATTACTGTCTATAAACAAAATTTTACTACTATATAAAATATGGAATGCGTATACACTGAAATATGAATTGATATTGTCTGAGGCATTGAGTTGTCTATAAAAAAAAAAAAGTTGAGTTTTTTGAGTTTTTTTATTTACAAAATTACCAAACGAATTTAAACCGAGATGAAATTAATGGTTTTTTCATAGAATTAAAGAAAATAATTAGATGTTTTAAAGTCTAAGGTTTTGCAGACGAACTTTGCTGATATGGTGACCTATTTTTCTTGCTTCAACATTGAGCCACCATTTGCGCGCCTAAATTACGCACTAGAAAGTTATCTACTTAGAAACTTGTTTGTTTGAAAAGAAATACAGGTTTATTAAATGGGGCTCAGCAGAAGTGACTGAGATGGATTTTTGAAATCACTGAGTTCGGGTCACAAAGAAATATAATGTCAAATGGGCACTTGACCACTTCACGAGGTTCTGACCGAGCGTAGCATCAGGTACACTGGACAAGACCTCCGATAGAATGAATCGCATATCTTAAGGGTGGCAGTAATACAGAGGTCGGTATTCAGGAACGTATAACATTTCGCCTCATCTTTTTGGAAGACCTAAGGAACCAGTTGGAAAGTGGCTGCAAACATTGTTAGATACCGATTTCAATGGATAGAAAACACCAAACTGTGGGAGATTTGTGGACAGAGAAATATAGAGATGCAGATCTTAGAGAAAAGCGGAGATGGATGAAAAGATACCAGCAATAGAGCTAGACAGGCCTTAGAGCGGAACACACCTGACACAACACGTAGAGCATCGGTTCTCAACCTTTTAAGCTCGGCGACCCCTTTTTACAATCCCCCACTCAGCCACGACCCCGCCGTCCACACACACACACACAACAATAGAAGAATAGACAAATAACAATCCATATTTTCGATGGTCTTAGGCGACCACTGGCAAAACGTCAATCGACCCCCAAGTGGGTCGCGAACCACAGGCTGAGAACCCCTGATGTAGAGGAACACTTAAAAAGAACCAGGCGACGCAGTGTACTAGATGAAGCCTAGAGGACAGGAAAGAGCTTGGAAGCCATTAAAAAAACAAGAAAGAGACCGTGGTGAGTGGCGTGTTAGCACTGATGCTGTATGTTCCATTAGGGGTCCATTCGAATCGCAAAGGAAAGATGATGATTACGAGGATTTCTATGGAGACAACTGGCCATAAATGTATAACCTGATCTCGTGTTGCATGCGCCTCGGACTGTCGTCTCGATCAATGCGGGTTCGAACCCGACGCCTACTCCAGGTTTATGATAGAAGTTAGTGATTTTACATTTCTGAAGGACTAGCTGAAAACAAAGTTGCAAGTCTACGAATTTCTACACAAAACACCGAAGAGAGATGACAGGTAACGAAAAAAAGGTGTTGGTGATAAAAGTTTTTACAATAATTTTTCTGATATCGTTCATAAAAGCTGTTCAGTATGTCTATATCTAAGTGTGTGTGTGTGTGTGTGTGTGCGTGTGTAATGGAGCTTATAAATTATAGAACATTAATCATAAGCTTGCTTAGTTTAACAACTATTGGATAAAATCCAGACATTGTGACTGAAACTTTAACTCCGCCATTGTAAATAGTTGATAAGTGACTCGTGTTTCAGTCGGCCGTAATTCTGTAAAGAAACTTCAAAAACCAAGATGGCAGCAAATTAATATGCTCCAAAACAAGTTGTTTTTTTTTTAAAAGTGAAAGTATTTTCAAATCAAGTTTCTTAGTCCAACTAACATCTCTTTTGTCAGAAAGATTGGGAAAAAAAAGATGAATATATAAAAAGTATTGATTCGTTTTCTCCGTAAGTCCTTCATTTTCTCTCTCTTTCTTTTTCTTTCTCTCACTCTCTCCCTCCCTCTCTCTCTCTCTCTCTGTGCCTCTCTCTCTCGTTATTTCTCTCCCTCGCTATCTGTCTCTCTCTCTGTTTGCCTCTCTCTCTCCGCCTCTCTTTCTTTTTCTCACTCTCAACATCTCTTTTTCTCTCATTGTTTTTCTTTCTTTCTCTTACTCTCTCTTATTATTTTCTCTTTCTATCTATCTATCTATCTATCTATCTATCTATGTATCTAATCAATCTAATTAATCTATCTATGTATCTATCTATCTATCTATCTATCTATCTATCTATCTATCTATCTATCTATCTTATCTTTCTATCTATCTATCTATATCTTTCTATCTATCTTATCCTATCTATCTTATCCTATATATATATTTATCTATCTATCTATATATATATATATATCTTTATGCATATTTCGTCGATGTTTTTCCTTAAGATAGTCTAAGTAGCTGTGTCTATGAAATATTAAACAACATTTTAACTACAAGGTGCCGACATAAAGATTTATATTTCAAATAATTACTATCATTATAATATTAAATGACTTTCATGGTGAAGAATAGAAATAGAGTTTTAAAGATGAACGCTAAGACATATCGATTCAGGATTTTCTGATAGGGAGAGAACAAACTGTAATAATAAATGGCTCTAAATCAACACTAATAACAGTAAACTCAGGTGTACCTCAGTCCTAAATGAACAGTCTTAGGTCCACTACTATTTTTAATTTGAATAAATGGTTTACTAAATGCAACAAAAGTAAGATTATTTACACACTATTTCATAATATATAGAACAATAGAAACAACACAAGATAAAGAAATTTTACAAAGAGAATTAGATGAATTATAGAAAAATGTCAGTTATTAAAAGAGTATAAAACATAAATAAAAAAATCGATTCCACGTATTGTATTCATAGTAAACTAGTAACAGACTAGGAACTCAAAATACCTAGGTGTTATAATAAATGAAAAACTACCGTGGAGTCCACATAGTGATGAAACTATTTTAAAAAATCGAACAAATCATTAGGGTTTATTAAAAGAAATTTCTACAAATCAAAAAAGAGCATAAAACTAAAATGTTTTTAACCTGGTTAAGGCCAATAATAGAATATGCATCTTCTGTACGGAACCCCTTAACTCAAGAAAATATTAAGAAAAGGGAACAGACACAAAATAGAGCAGTGAGATTCATAACAAACAAATATTAAAATCACTATATTTAGAAACCCTTCAGTATAGAAGACTTAAAAGTAAAGAAACAATTATACATAAAACACTAAACCATAATCTTTAGATACAAAATACAAAATCTCATAAAATACCCAGAAAGACACAAAGAGAAAGGCGCATTCCTTGTTCCATATACTAGTAGTGCTATTAGAGCATGGAGCGGGCTGCCAGGAAATCCTAACGGCTTGGCAGAATTTAAGTCTTCATGCATGACTAGATTGATATAGGAACACGCAAAGAACGTAATCATCTTCTTTTTTGAAGTAACGTCTGTATTTCATAAGATAAGATAAGCGATATGTTAAAATGTCCGAATATTTCTGTGTCAAACAATTTAAAAATAAATTGTATGCCCAGCACAATAGGCCTTACGCAATATTTTTACCCGTGGAAACGTCTACATGAAGTATTAAAAACTACAGAGACAGAATGATAGACATACTGACGGATTGTTAGACAGGAAGGGAGATATAAAGATGGATATGGGTGTTACTTGAGTATTACGTATTGTATGTAAGTCACTTTAAAGAGATTTACAAAGTTGGCGGATGAATCAAAGTGATCTCCCTTGCCAGCATCATCCTATTATGCGCTCTGTTTGGCGCGAAACAATGACTGCATATTCCCGAGCTTGTATCAATTAGCGCGCTAGCTCTACATCATCTGGTAATTAACACACAGCGCTATTATCTATCAGCTGCACCTCCTCCTCACAGACGCATACACACACACACACATACAAAACTCCATCACACAGTACTAACCAAAAAAAAATAATTCCTCAGTCATACACACACACACAAGGCAGCATTCGTTCTCCGACATCTAGCTGCGATAAAATCAATAAGCAGGCGATTAATTAAGAATAGACCTAGATTACTGTTTAAACAAAATATATATGCTATAAAATGAAACGTTTAAAATTAACCTAAATAAGAAAAGTTGTTTTTTGTGTAAGTTGTTTTTTGTGTAAGTTGTTTTTCGTGTAAAATCTACTAAATTAAAAGAAAACAAAAGGACAATCGATGATGTAGACCTAACTTTAGTTGATGGAAAGATGAGACATGAAGTGCTTATGTGCTTTTGAAAAAAGCAGAAATGATTACAATCAGATTGTCCACTTCCGGAAATGTTTAGTTTGCCTAGTAGTGCGCTCTGGAATGTCGCCTTGAGTGTCCCGGGTTTGTATCCTATCCCACACAATTCCTCGATTCCCGAGGGAGGTTTGGAGCAAAAGTGAATTCTGGAGGAACATTGCACACCTATAAACCAGACTTCTTAGTTAAATAGTCCAATAATGTTACCAAATTTACAAACCAAAAAACTGTCTTAGCAGGTAAACACCTCCAACGGCTAATAGACCTACAAAAAGAGACATTATAAAGAAAAAAGTTTTTTAACACTGTAAACCACGTATCAAACTGCCAGCAAGATTTAGCCGCAAGTCTACGTGTCAATAGTCATATGTTCTTACGTACCAATAAGTGTGATAAACAAACGAACAAAAATAATCCTAAATTAACATTGACTAACCAGGACGTTCTTCTTATTGCACTAAAAAGGACAAAGTGAAAAAATATATGAAAAAGAAAGCTTCAAAATTACAATGGAAGTGAACTAAAGCTTCAATCAGCCAAAGACGAGGTGACAACTGACCTCACGGACTTCTTTGAGGCCCTGATCCTACTAAGAAGAAATGGTAGACCTACAGCGTCACCAGAAAAGTCTTCAATGGACACTGGTTAAGGGGAAACTAGAATGAAACGTGTTGAATTTTGTCTCCTTCTAACGATTCTCAGCCCAAGCACTGCCAGAGAATGACTTCATTCTTTTATTACATAATAATAATGAGATTGAAACGAAATTTTAAAAAAAATGGAAGAACAGGGGAATAGAGAGAAGGAAAGAAAATTTAAGAGAAAGCCAGAGAGAGAGAGAGAGAAATAGAGAGCGAGAGAAAGAGAGAAAGAAAGAGAGAAGAAGGAGAGAGAGAGAAAGAGAGAGGAAGTGGAAGAGAGCAAGAGAAATAAATAGAGGGAAGGAGAGAGAGGGCGAAAAATAGGTCAAGAGGTTACAAACTGAAAATTTTACCCTCAAAACACAAGATTTCTGGTCTAGAAATGTGCGTAAATGTACACTTTAGTTGTGCGAGAGCTTTTTTTTTTTTTAAATCCTATTCATTATTAAAACTAACTTTTTCAAATATAAAACTCGAAGAATAAACCTACTGTACCCCGCTCCTCCTCCCACCTTGTAACTCTTTAGTTACACATAAGTTTTGTTCCGTCATTCCGTCAACCTCCCAGTTAAACCTCTTACCTCCCCCCTCCCACTTTTTAAAAAAAAAAATATCAATAACTTCGACGCTTTTCTTTGCCCTTTATGGGCGACGGACGGACAAGACGGTTCGTGGCAGTATAGAGGTGGCTTATTGCTATAGTCTGTTTAGTTTATACAGATAGAACATTACGTTAGGGGGGGGGGGGGGCAGGGCCTCGAGGCTATGCGCGTGGACAAAATGGGAGAACCATGTTACATTGTAACATACGACCGTGTAGATCCGAAGGGACGAGGAAAGGGTGGGGGTTTGGATGGGGTGCAGGACAAATATGTCATACATTCCTTCGAAGACAAAATAAAGGGAGCAGACTTTATGAATGGATGAGTTAGTGTCGAGCTGCAGCTAATACATAACTACAAAAGAATTTAAATGAGTTAAAAAAATATACGGAACAAACATTTTGTAGCCTTAAAATGTATTGACTAATAAAAGGAAGGGGATCTAAGGATAAGATGATTGGTAGTTATTTTTAGGTTTTTCTCCTATATAAACAATTCCAATAGGAGAGAAAAGGAGGACGCCTTTCGGAAAAGTCTTTACATGTAGTACCTGAAGTTAATTATAATTTTAATAAAAGTTTTCAAATAATAGGGCTAGCGTTATAAATCCTTAGGAATATCTACGGTGCTGTACAAGATGAAACGGGGTGGAGGACACGCACTAACCATGAGACATATCACATTTAGGAAGAGAACCACCGAAAGTGAGAGAAATAAAAAAAAAAAAGAAGAGACTAAGTGGGACAAGGTCACCTTAAAAGAATGTCAGAGAACAAGAAAAATTCTACAGATGCAAAAAACCAAAAGACATGCGACCCAAAGGCAGACCACGAACGCGATAAATTGTTAATGTGGAGTCAGATCTACAACAGTTTGTGGGTAAGGGCGTGGAGACGAAAGGCGTGGGAGAGATCTCAATGAAGGGATGTGTTTAACCAGGCCAGGGCCCTCCATGGGTTGTTGCGCCACTGGGATGGATGATTAAAAAAAACAGACTGTTGCAATTATCATTTCGCTAGCTCAACTTCAGTTTTAAACTTCATACATCATTATTCACCAATTGCAAGGATTTTAAATTAATGGCTTTATCTATGTGGTTTATGCAGCAAATTCTTTTTGTTAAATATACAAATAGTTACAGATGTAAAATCTAAATTCTTTTTGTTAAATATACAAATAGTTACAGATGTAAAATCTAAATTCTTTTTGTTAAATATACAAATAGTTACAGATGTAAAATCTAAATTCTTTTTGTTAAATATACAAATAGTCAAACATTTAAAAGAGGTAAAATAGAAACACTTTAAACAACGAGAATAAAGATCGAAACAAGTCATCGTCAACACGCAGCTAAATATAACTCGTGATTTGAAATTTATCCTAAAAGCAACCCCAAAGTGTTACCAAATTTTGCGCTTAAATTTTCTTTCGGATGTTCTTTCAGAATGAATCACGAAGTGCTAGTCCAAACTTCGTGCAGAACGGCAGGGGAGGGAAGAAAATCAGGATTCGAACTTGTCACCATCGTAACGACTGTCCGAAGCGCATGTCACAAAACTTGGTAAACATGTTCTTATTAAAGTTATTTCATTCGTAGACATTTCATTAAAAAAAAATTAAAATATTACATTAAAAGATATAACTCATAAAGAAGAATCGTGACAAATATAGTTTACCCATAGACTATATATATACAGGACTGCCATCTGTGCGCACCACGCCTATATTATTCAATTAAATGAGTCCTGTACACCAAGGCGTCCTTGGTTGCAGTGTAGTGTTAGAAGAATGACTTCCGGTGAATTATTTTACTATATAAAGAAACCATCAGTAAAGATAAACACTACGTTCAAAATATTTCTTTTTTTGGTAACAGTGCTATAGACATAGCCAGATTTTTATAACAACAAAATCTAATTTACCAACTTAAAAAAAGAGCATTTACATAGATAGTGTTCTAACTAATTAAAACCCATTAAGCCATTTTTTTCCAAAAACAAGTTATAATATATATTTATAGCTTTCATATAGCGCTACTTTCATGCTTATAGCATGCTCAGAGCGCTTTGGTCCAATCTCATTTGTGTGTCAGTGGGGGGGGGGGGTATCTAGGAGTTGGTTTTCCGTGCCCGAGTCGGGTGTCGAACCTCGAGCCCCCTTCTAGGTAGCCAAGCCAAGTTAGAGCGCACTTAGCTTCTCGACCACGCTTAAGTAGTAGTGTGTATGGTCGTATATGTAGATATTGTTTACAGCCATAGGTCACTAAGTCTGGGTCAAAGTTTGCATGTTTACTACGTGTACAATTAATTTTTATTGAAGTAGGAACAATGGTTCTAGAATTCTATTAGGTGAAGACAAATTTGGAACAATCAATTTTTTTATGGCTTTTAGAATAATTGGATGTTATTTAGGATTTAATTAGTTTAAAAAATTAATAACTTGCAGAGCTGAAAATTTTATGCATATTTTTCAATTAGTCATAAATACTCTATTGCTTGTAATTTTTAATGGCTTCATTCTCCATTAATATATATATATATTATATACACACACATATATATTATAAAATGCATACTGCATGCTATCTTTAAAAAAAACTACAAATAAATTTTAAAAAATAGGTATAGAATCTAGATGTAAATAAAAGTTGGTAAAGATGTCAGTGTGTAGGCTCAGGGACTCACTATTGTTATTTGTTTTTAGACTGACTCACAGACTTAACTTCTATCACCCATTATAGGCCTACAGGCTACCTAAGTAATAAATGACACTCTCAAAACTGTATTGACTCTCTCATTAATCGCCTATTTAACTCATATTAATAGTATACAATGTAAAAAGAAATTGTCAAATGTGATGAAAAGAGAAATATATTATCCAAACTGGCATAATCATTGAAACATCGTGAATGTCATAAAATAAGTTATACCGGAAGTACCACATCTCACGATATGGTGTTGAACGAAACTTATGCTTAGTTACCCTTAGTGTTGGCAGTCCTGTATATATATATAGTCTTTGAGTTTACCAAAGACATAGCTCACATAAACCTTTAATTCATTCTATTTGGTAAGTATAATCCGTAAATCCGTACAGTTGTTAGCTCCTACTAGCAGACGACAGAATTAATCATTTAACAACACTTTTGCAAACAAACACAAGCCTCTGGTTCCTTCCCTTTGTATCTGAAAGCTACAGAAACACTTCACAAAACAAATAGCCGTAAATCAAATCCTAAGCTACGGAGAAAGAAAAAGAGAGAACAATCAAACAAACGAATTTTTTTTTTTTTTTTTTTTTTTAGGAGTGACGCCCCTTTGCCGATGTAACTTAGCGACAATTCACAGCGTCACTAGCCTCAACAAGCTTCAGTCGCCGCAACTCCGCTTCATCGCACCTCGCGGATCAGAGTTACACTCCTTCACACGGTAAAGAAATGGGCAGATCATTTAGTGTTGTTTTTTTGGGGGGTCGTAAAAGCTTACAAACATAAATTGAAATTTAGATAAAAAATTCTACTGTCCTCGATTGGGCGGTAGTATTTTACACACCAAGACTTCCATTTTTATTTTCAGTGCCTGGCTTTCAATTAAAACCACGGGGGAGGTGAGATTTCAGGTATCGAGTGTTTCATATTTACAGCTTTACTGGGTGGGTGGCAGACAAGACAGTTGAATAGTTGCGCTAAATAAAGGCAAGAACTAACAATAAGCATACATGATCTAAATTTATTCATAGGCTAGTGTACAGTTTGAGGAGGAGGCTGGAATACTGTAGAACAATAAAAGAACAACAACTTTTGTCCACTAAGATATTGATATTTAGACTATTATGTCACAGATTTTTAAATAGAAGCAGACGTTTTTGTCAGGCCAAAGTACAAACAAGTCAAGGAAATTTAAATACAGTGGTGTCAGAAAGTGTTTCTAAACACAAACTGAAACATTTGGGCAAAACAATGAATAGTAACATCGGCTAACTTGATGAAACAAAAACTATTTCCTACAAATAACGCAAAGAGCCTTAACCTAATATAGAGTCTTTATCGATATCGTAACGTGATTTTATAAAAAAAAAAACATATTTTAAATATGAACCGTTATTTAACAAATTAGAATAGGTACAAAAATATTTCCATTTTTTTCACTCATTTCCCCCCTCCTCTCTTTCTCCTTGTCTCTTCCTCCTCCTCTATCTCATTCTCTCCTCTTCCTCTATCCCCTCTCTTCCTTCTCCTCTTATCTCATTCTCTCTCTTTTTTTCCACCTCACGTTCTGTCATTGCTATACGTCAGAGGCTTTACTTTTTAAAAAGATTGTATCTGGAGTAATCACAGACTCAGCCCATACAGTCAACACTTCTTTGAAAATAGACACATAATTTATTTGAAATCATTCGACAAATGATACAACACCCCAAATTGTGATGGCTGTTATGTAAGCAGCTACAGCTTTTCATTGTTTTCATGTCTTATAGAACGCATACACTTGGTAAGTATTTTACGTATACGCACCACAGAGAAAGCGCTCGGGGCGAATCATAACGAGTAATGTCTACGAAATGGCTACGGCTTTCGTACTTATGTAGGCTTTTTTTTTTTAAAGGCGGGTTTAAGAATTGAGTTAACTTAAGCAGAGTGGTATTATTTGCCATAAGGGCATGAATCACTTCAAATTCAACGCGTTGAAAAAAGTTAAGTGAGTTGATCGGGTCAACCTGAACTAGGTAATATTGACATGGTCACGCTTTGTGTAACTTCATTTCTATCAACAGCGCATCAACGCCCTTTAATAAACATACGAACAGAATGTATCTCTCAAACGTTTTGTCTGCAAGGTCATACCATTTCGTTAGGACAAAGTCTCGACCGCATTCCACCTAATATTTCCAAAAATATTAAGGATACCTTAGAGGGAGACATAGTTTAAACACAAAACTTGTAAAACATTAAGAAACATTGCATACGATTTTATATTTATTTATATATATATATATCCCAATGTATAAAACACATTTGCTATAAAACTTTATACATCAGCTTTTCCTTTTCAAGATACATGGGTGGGAAGCGTGGTCGAGAGGCCAAGTGCGCTTGAACTTGGCTTGGCTTGGCTACCTAGAAAGAGCTCGGGCAGAGTTGCGTTTACTGAGCGCCTATAGGCAGCACGGAAAACCTAGATACCCCCCCCCCCCCCCACCGGTCCACAAATGAGATTGGACCAAAAGCGCTCTGAGCATGCTATAAGTATGAAAGTAGCGCTATATAAAAGCTATGATAATAATAATAATAATAATAATAATAATAATAATAATAATACATTGAAATTGGCACTGAAAACAATATAGTCAAAATTGTGAAGTCAGCTCAATAAAATAGAGTGTTATTTTGTTTTGAATTGTATTCATGCACGTTCTGCTGTGTAAATTAAATAATACAGTAACATCGTAGTGCAAGACCAACTAGGATAAAAGAGTTTTAGAACTATGCTATGCAAATGTTCTCCCCAGCCCCTACTGCTGTTTTCATCTACAAAGTGTTTGAAGCGTTTATGACTTTGGGGCTTTATGTTTCAATCCTCAAAGTGTTGTATCTCCCCCCCCCCCCCGGTCAGCCCAAATATCCGCTTCTAGTCACGTGGTTAAAACTCTGTACATGGAAGGCTATCAAAAAAGAATGTTAAGTTTATTATTGCGTCTGGTGAATTAAGGGTATTACGGCTTTTTTCGTTGTTAAAATACATTGTTGAAGTGTCCAGACCGATAAACAAGTTGCAGAATCACCAACTTCTATTTGAGCGAACCCTACATGGGTTCAAATCCACCTCTATTGAAAAACGTTTCATTAAAAAATGGGTGAACCTGCGTTTAAAACTTTCAAAACTTGCCTAGGCATAGAGACTTTGAGAGAGTTAAAGACATGAGGTCTAAGAGGAATGAAAAAAAAATTCAGACATTGATAGATTTTTTTAAAAAATGATATTATTTACAAGCTTTTTCTATGCCCCCGTCTTTGAGTTGGTAATGCTTTCAAAATATCTATGAAAGCAAAGAAAAGATAATCACATATAGTTTGAAAAAAAAAGTGGAATTTTTTATGGATAACATTTCTCCTACATCACGAAAATCCGAATTACAAATTCCACAAGGGACAAATCAGAAACAAAGGAATAAGCAATTCCCCCCAAAAAATGGTTTGTAATAAAGTGATAGAATACGTTTCTATGACCGAAGATTAATTATTTGGTGTTCTGTGACCAATACCACGACCAACGTAAAATATAAATGAAAATACTGTCATTAATATGTGTCAAGAATAATTTATTAAAATTCTCCATGCTACTAGTAATAATATGTAGCGCTACGCAAAGGGTTCGGTGGGATAGCCTCACCAGAGTCACGATGGGATAGCCTCACCAGAGTCACGATGGGATAGCCTCACCAGAGTCACGATGGGATAGCCTCACCAGAGTCACGATGGGATAGCCTCACCAGAGTCACGATGGGATAGCCACACCAGAGTCACGATGGGATAGCCACACCAGAGTCACGATGGGATAACCTCACCAGAGTCACGATGGGATAGCCTCACCAGAGTCACGATGGGATAGCCACACCACAGTCATGATGGGATAGCCACACCTAAGTCACGATGGGATAGCCTCACCAGAGTCATGATGGGATAGCCTCACCAGAGTCACGATGGGATAGCCACACCAGAGTCACGATGGGATAGCCACACCAGAGTCACGATGGGATAGCCTCACCAGAGTCACGATGGGATAGCCTCACCAGAGTCATGATGGGATAGCCACACCACAGTCATGATGGGATAGCCACACCTAAGTCACGAAGGGATAGCCTCACCAGAGTCATGATGGGATAGCCTCACCAGAGTCACGATGGGATAGCCACACCAGAGTCACGATGGGATAGCCACACTAGAGTCACGATGGGATAGCCACACCAGAGTCACGATGGGATAGCCACACTAAAGTTACGATGTGTTAGTCACTAGGGTTACGAAGCAAATGTCGCATTAGAGTTACCATGATAATGTTGCACCAAACTTAGAATTGAGGGTTCATGTCTTCTAGAAAATCACGTTACTAATTAACTTCTCCATTTCCCTTTCAAAATATAACATAAAACTGATGACAAGATAACAATCCCAACAATCGTAACTGCAAAGTATTTACAAAAATTGCCTTTATCTTGCAAGTTAATACACCATTTACTTTTTCTACCTCATCCGGTAGGGTTCAGGATTTTATTTCCATATGTAAACTTTAAGTGCTCCCCATGATCTGTGCATTAAGATTAACTCTGAGATTCAATAACAACTCATTCTCACATGATTGATAGGCGTCAGCTAATTGAGAGCCAGGAAAGGTATTTGATTTCGTTGACCGATTAAAAGCAACGGTGCCTGTTATAGGTTCCGAGACAACAACATGCACTGATTGCAAATAGTGGTCAATATGTTACATATATTACATATTGTATAATGCACATATAGATTATGATATATTTTTAAAATATATGATGCACATTTCTTGTAATGATATATTTCCAGAGATTGTAAACAATTATGCAGCAACATGTGGAGAAATTACAATTTGTCCTGATATCAGAATAACAGAAACAAGAAAATACAGTTGTATTTCAGATTTATAAAAGTATAAAGGGGTGAAGATAACAAAGAAAAGGGGGGGAGGAATGCTTAAGGGGGGGAGGAATGCTTAAGTAAGGAGAGAAATGAGTTTAACCAATTATGTTGTGCATGTGAATAGACATACTTTTATGGCATGCCTATATAACCAACAAAACACTATAGTGATAGTATATAAATATTAACAATAAAAAAAGGGTAGTAAAACTATGAATAATTTCATTTACAAGTAAATTTATTCAGAATAAATCATGTATTTATTTGTCACCCACGCACGTTGTACAAAAAGAACAAAGAATCATCTTTGTCGTTGTTACTTTGGTTATAATATAAATGTAATCCATTAAGTAGATCAAGATTAAGTATACATCATTGGGGAGATATGGAACTTGTCTTTCTTGAGAACCAGGTTTTTAATTTGGAGTCTACAGAATAAGCTAGCAGTCTGATACACACATATATTTTTGTAAGATCTTAAGAGAGATTATTATTGCGGTGTGTGAGTAGTGGTGTAGTATGGACTGATGTGATAAGGTACCGTGTAAAAGTAAAAAGTCCCCCTTTCAGACCTTGAGGATCTGTAGGGCATATGATGTAAAGATCATCTGTTTCTACGGTCCGCTGTTAACAACGGTGTCATGAAGCCAGCCCACACGACCGACCACTTTTTCTTTACCCAACTAATGTCAGATAACCCAATAGTGTTGGGTGAATTCAGGGGCGTTTCGAAATCCCGAATTTCTTCGCCGAGATTCAAACCCGAGTTTCCTCGGTTAGGAAGCCAAGCTATTTATCAGTCTGCCAGCACGCCCCCCCCCCCCCCCCCCCCCCACCCCCACCCAAAAAAAGCATAAAACCAACCAGAAATTTGAAAAATAAAAACCGACCAGTAGAAATAACTGAAAGAAAACAGAACAAAATTGGGACCAGCCTAAAATAAAAAAAAACAACAAAAAAAACACACGTTAATGTCATAATTACATGAGAACCAAACAGTGTGAACAAACTTAAAAACCAAAACTCAACTTTAATAGGGCAGTGGTAATATGAATCAAAATTGTGGAGAGTGTTTCTATTTTGAAGTCGTAAATTTGTTTGTTTGTTGGTTTTTTTTTTTTGGGGGGGGGGGGGGGGGGGGGGGGGGACAGAATAATTGCACAAAATGAAGCTGAAAACTAAACAAATCTATAACATCGCTCTGGCCAACTTGGTGATGGGAATAGTGAGGGAAGCCATATTCCTCGTTCCATATGCTAGGACACATTTGTACAAATCCTCCTCTCCCCTAATGCTATTAGAGCATGGAATGGGTTGCCTGAGCTAGCCAGGAAAACAAGTGACTTGGCAGAATTTAGGTCGTTGGTTAATATGCATGACTAAATGCATGACTAAATGCATGACGCGTAGGACGTAATCATCATCTTTTTTGAAGTAACGTCTGCATTATATAAGATAAGATGAAAATGTGAATAGCTTAAAATAACTTATATGTTGGTTTTCGCCTGTGTTAATTCATTTCGTTATTTGAGTGTTATCTGCATAACACTGTGTGATCCATTTTACGAATGTTTCACTTTCAAAAAATCTTGACATCATCATAGAAACTTTCCTGTGTTAAAACTGCAGACTTTGACTCGCTTTGATCAAAACAGTTTACATTTCATAATAGATGTTAGTGAATGGATGTCTAGTCGTGCGATTGGGGTTGCCAGACACCTACATACCAAAAGAAGGACAAAAAATGAGGATAAAGCTTTACAAAAGAGGACAAAAATGAGGATAAAGCTTTACAAAAGAGGACAAAAAATGAGGATAAAGCTTTACAAAAGAGGACAAAAAAATTAACAAAGAAAACTTAAAACACTGAATTGACTTTTAAATACAAAATTAGCAAATAGTAAATCATAGGCTGTGATGCAAGTTGCATAATAAAATTTGTCAGAAGAAAGGACTTATCACAGTAGTACATTATTCGTACTAATAAAGGTGTGCTAAAATAGGCATAGGCGTGCTAACGTAGGCGTGATTACATAGGCGTGCTAACGTAGGTATAGGCGAGCTGAAATGGGCGTGATTATATAGGCGTATTTCCATGGGCGCGCTAACATAGGCGTGCTAACATATGATTAGGAGTGCTATCATAGACGTGCTTACCTAGGCGTTATTACGTAGGAGTGATTATGTAGGCGTGATTATGTAGGCGTGATTATATAGACGTGATTACATAGGCATCGGCGTGCTTACATAGGTGTGCTAACATAGTCAAGCTTACATTGGCAAGCTTACATAGTTGTGCTTACATTTTTTACATTGATAGGATCCTCCTCACTAGCTCTGCAGTCCAAGACTCGCAATTCATATAAGAAGGTGGCCATGACCAGGGAGCGCATCAGTCTGATTTTGATGTCAAGGGTTATGCCTTTGTCTTTCCATATTGTTTGGACTAGGATTAGTTTGGACTAGGAAGTAAAAAATAATCTTGAACTCTGAAGCATGTCAAACTTATTGGACACATTTTTTACAAACATGATTCGGAGGAGGATGACGTTTGGGTTCTTATTGGATTAACAGGCTGGTGTTAGCGTTATAAGATATGCTAATACTTGAAGCCATTATCTTCAGGAGTGCCGTATTTCACGTGACCAGGCAAACCCAGTTTTGACCTGCTACACCTAATACCCTACGAGGATCTATTTCGACGCGTGCGCTGGTCTTTCGGCTATGACTTTTCCGCAGGCGACTTTCGTGAGAGCGCTTCAGCTTTCCCTTTTCTGATAGCTGCTGTCCTCCATTCAAGTGAAAGTGAAATGGCGTCTAAGTATTCTTTAAACCTGTTCCTGTTTTAGGCTCACCTGTAGGCATCTCTTTTGGCCTGGTGGTCATCGCCCCATATGGGGAATGGGAAGTAGTGCATTAGCAGAATGATTGTAATCTATGCTGATATAATTGTTTTGATGTTTATATTGATTATTTAAATGCATTATTTTTCATGGAAAGTTTATTCAATATTTAAACAAAAAATGGTTTGAATATAGTAATGTTCCTCCTAATACATCTTAACGGAACCAATATTGAATATTTAGAAGAGAAAAAAACAGTGAAAAAAATGGGCGTCATCATTGAAATGTTAACTTTTAATGTAAATACGTGCATGTTAACTAAGTGAGAGAAAAAGAGGAAATCATCTCCCCTTTCTTAACGACATTTATCTGTATCTCGCAGTTTTACCCTGACCTATTTTTACGACATTTATAAACGATGTGATTCAATTTACACAGACATTGTATTTTACAATCTTAAAACTAGTGCTATAGACTTTACCACAGACAGATAATACGGATTTTTATCTTCAAATCTGTATGTTATACGTTCTAGAATTTAAAAAGTAGGATCACGCTTTTTTTTTATAACCCTTATAGACTTTTAGCTCACATCTAAGTCTGAATTTTAATTCCAAATTTTAAAGCTAGATGAAATAAACCAGACTAATCAAGCTAATTTCTGTCCTGAACTTCAAGGTCGCACTATAGTGTAAGTGGGAGCCCGATAGGAAATCGACGCAAGTATATTTTTTTTTTCTTTCCAGAGTTGCACACGTTGACAGTAAGAACCCTGCTTCAGCTGGCTTTAAAGACAGGTCAGAATGGTTCTCAAGTTATAGCGTTGGAAGAAACGATGATTATTGACATTACGAGCTTCATGCTTCTACATTATTTACACGATTGGTAAAATATTTCAGCCATCTGTTAATGCACGGTTAGGAATTAGTTATTTGTTTCGTAGAAAGGGAAAGTTTTGACTTAAGTGACAATAACGTGACTAGTAAAAACAAGACGAGGATTTTAGAAGGAATCGCGAAATATAAACAGACTACTCTTGACGGCTTTATAGAAACGCTGTTATAACTCTTTCTCTACGAAATTATTTTTCCACGTTTTAGAGGAATTCTTCATTTGGCTCATTACTATTTCAATACCCTGTTATGATTGGGCTTCAATAGCTTTATTGTTTGTTATCAGAAAATATTGTATTTGGTATAGAATTAAAGGGGAATGCATTCTCCTTTTTATATTATTCAAAGTCAAGTTCAAAAAATTAATCATTAATTTAATTTAATGATGTCAAAATCAACGATGGTATCGTCGATTAGGAGAGAAAGAGTTAATGGACGTAAGAGATTTAGCTTGATGACATTCGACGGTTACCTTCGCTACTAATGAAGACATTACTGGAGATACGTATTCAGCTTCGACTAACTTATATTGTTGGCCTTTCTGATGTGTGATTGGTTTTCGTTATTTGAGTGTTTTCTGCAAAAGACACGGCGCGGAGGCGACCAACACCATCGGCTTTAAACCCCAGGTTCCATTGAAGACATGCAAATTTCGGTTGTTGTTTTTTTTTTAACATCCCCGAACACACACACACACACAGGGGCGTAGCTAGGAATTTTTATCGTTTGGGGGCCCGGGGGGCTTGACCTCTTTAGGGGCCCCTGCATTTTACGTAATATTTAATTTTTAATGTAAAAAACACTCATTTTGGGGCTTCGTCAAGTGTTGGCTCAGGGGGATTTTCAAATTCTTCCCTCCTCCCCCCACCCTATTTACCCCACTGCACACACACACATTTTCGCCATCTTTATTAGGCATATATAAAAAAGTGACCTAGAAAAGAGTGGAGCAGGTGGGGGTGCCTCCATATCTTTCTCGCACCAAACAAATTTAAAGGGACATACAAGTCTCGGCTTATGGAACAAGAAAATCATTTTAAAAATACTTTTTAAACAAAAAAAAAGCTTATTTATACGAAGTGTAATTGTATCAATTAGTTTGGATCAGTCATGTAATTAAATTTATAATTGATCTGGACTAACCACAGTTCGCCTAAATCTGTGCGATTGGAAATATTTTTACCATTTTTTTTTGTTTAGTGCCATTTCATGCTTTTAGCTTTCTCAATACACTGTGTTCCTATCACTTATCTTGGGGGGGGGGGGGGGGGGGGGGGGGGGAGAGAGAGAGAAAGAAAGCTATATCTGGATGAATTTTACCGTCCTCGCTTTAAAAAAACCATATATAAGAAATAATTTAAAAAGGCGGGGGGGGGGTGACGACCTGAATTGGAACTCATGGCTCAAATCTCCCCTTGCCGATATACTAAGCACTCTTCACGTGAGGAGCTTACGAAAAAAGAAGACTGTATAGTTATCTATTGTTTGTTTCAAACTTAAAGCGTCGACCAATAAAGGGGGCTAATTCAGCTTATATCACCACTTCAGTAAAGTATTTTGTGTTCCGTTGTTCGAGATACCAAACCAAATAATAGAGTGAGTTATGAGTTTTATAAAAATGTGTCTGGAGGAGGGGCGAAGCTGTTCAATGGAGTAATTTGCCTTGTCCGAACCCAGAAGAGAAAACGATATGGGGGAAATGTGTGGGCCTTATAAGGAAACGTGGATAAAAACACAAGAACATTGGACATTAACATACTCCGCTATTTTGCAGGGCTGGCCGGCTACTCCAGCCTATGCGACCGCAGTGGGCCAAGCACTTTCATAGCACCCGCACTTTCATAGGACCCGCGCTAATTCTAGGTGTATTAATTATTAACTTAAACCATTTTATAACTTATAACATATTTCCCGATGTCGATTTACCAGGAGCTCCTAGAAATCTCATGAAATTGCAAAATATACGAAAAGTCCTGGAAATATCCGGAAATTATTAAAATCTTTAGAAAACTCATACAAATCTCCAGAAATATATAGACAAAAATTGTCCAAACTCTTGAGCCATGAAGAGAATTATATATATAGATAGATTATAAGAATCAAGGTCAATGACGCCCTATTGTCTCAACTAAAGATCTCGAAAGCGGCAGTTGAACTTTTTAGTTAATGACAACGGCGATGGCTTCGATTTTAAGATTAAGTATGAGTGCAGGGTTTCATATGACTATCTTAACCTATTGCATATGTTTCCGCACTCGGTGAATTAGCGTTAATTAGTTGCCTATTTGTTTTTAAATAAATTCATAGGTGCGCCATTGTCGTGTAGCAATACTTTATATAGATATCACTTTCTGCCAACAACAAGAGATTCACATTTTGACTTTGCAGTGTCAAAAAGCTGCACAAAAATATCATAAACCTTTTAAAAAATAAAATAATAAAAACAAACATAACTTATCAAGAGTTCCTTAGACAACATATGTTCCGAAAGCTTAAATTTGCTTTAGTGAATTCTACCCATGTGGAGTGTCACCAGAGAATGCTGACCATGTCCTTTAAAACTGCATTCTTTACCAAGAGGCCCGAAAGAGACGCAGGCCCCAAAACGCACGTATAAAAGAAAGCTATATGGAGAGATCCATGATTTTGGAAAACCACTGCGCAGTTCATCTTATATATTGGCCTAGTCATCTAAAGATATTTATTTTCAAGATAAAATCTCTCACAACTAGTGTTAAAAAAAAACTCTCAGGCCACATGACAAGGTCCTCGGGGCTCGCAAAGACCATACTGCAGGGAACAGTACCAGGAAGAAGAAGAGAAAGACAGAGAAAACTGTGGAAAGACAACATCAAAGAATGGACAGGCCTGTCAGTGAATGAAATTCTACCCAAGACAAAGGAGAGACATGGAGAAAGACGGTTGACAGATCTTGTGTGGTGCCACAACGGTCTAAAAGACTAAGGGATAAGTAAAGGTGAAGGACATTGTATAATCGTACTAGTATTTTGTATACATATATAACGAATAAGTAGCTAGCCTCCAACTGTATCTCAATACTCATTAAAGAAACAAATGTAAAGCACTGAGACACCTTTTGGAGGATTCAACGATCCATCATGTTATTTTATTTTATTTTTGTTGTTGTTGTTGTTGTTGTTGTTGTTTACAGACTCTGGCTCGCTCTCGAGAGAAAATTAATTGTTGAATAAAAAGTGGAACAAAAGATGGACATAGATTGGGGGACAAACGGAATATCTATGTCCCCCCCCCCTAAATTTCTCCCCTCTCTCTCTTTTTACCCTCGATCTCTTTCGCTCTCTTTTCGTATCTCGTTCTCCCTCTCTCTCTCTCTCCATCCTTTACTCTCTCACTCTTTCTCTCTGTCTTTCTCTGTCCTGCACTGTTGCACACAGACGAGCACTCATTCCTTCTAGCCTTTCACTCATGCTTGTATAGCGATACTTGAAGGGCGATAAACAATATATAATGAAGAGTTACTCTCCCCTGTCACCACTTCCCCTTCCCCCCTCCGCCTTTCCATTTCTCTTCGCGCCATGATTTTTTTTTCTTGAATTACGTCACCCGTCGTATTCGTATGGTAATCCGAAGGCAAGGACTCGGCGCAGTGATTTGTCAAAAAAACCGATACCCACATCATGGAGATCTAAATGAATGCAAAAATTTAAGAAGAGAAAAAAACAATCCGCGCACTATTTACTACGACGGTTAAGGAGAAGGGAAAATAATGAGCAGGGATAAAGGTGGAGAGTTCTTACCGCATGTTAAGCAGACGACCAAACGGAGGTTTGGGGGGGGGGGGGGGGGGGCTTAGAGAGCACTGTGATTATAGCTCATTGAGAAAGATCAATCCACTCGATAAAATATCAACTCCTCACAAAAGGAATAATCGATTATCGCTTTAGGACATTTTCTCTCTCTCTCTCTCTCTCTCTCTTTCGCCGGGTCCCGTCGGATTCGATATTTTAGCGGGCTCTTGTTTTGGTATCGTGGATTAATTTAAAAAGGTCACGACCTTGAGAGAGTGCGTTTGTGTGTAACGCCGGTGCCAGCGTGATTGAAGATTAAGTAACCGGTGCATTAGCTCATGTGAATATGGGCATGGGCGTAGAAGGGCAATGGTTCGAATCGTTCAGGGAGGTGCAAGAGACACTACGGTCCTAAAACAAGGATTATTCACCACTAAAAAGAGGAACAAAAAAAAAGTTCCCCTTTCATAATTTTCGAACTATAGGACAGATGATGTTAAGTTCATATGTTTCTTTGGCCAACGGTTAGCGAGCAGGGTGTTATGTGGCCTGCACAACGACCAACCGCCTTTACTTTCCCCAACAAAAGTCAGGTACCCATTAGAGATGGGTGGACTCAGAGGCCCCCTAAAAAATCCCGAAATTTAAAATCCCAGTTTTCAGAGATTTGAACCCAGGTCCCCAGGTTTGGAAGCCAAGCGCTTAACCACTCATCCACCGCGCCCAATACTAAAGTGAGGGATGTGGCATAAGTCTTTTTAACACACCCCATATCAAAGCAGCTTCCACCGGGCTACCTGCGCCGCTGGTTTATAGCTGTAAACGAAAAAAAAAATAGGCTCAATATACCATGCAGAAATGTTTAACTGTTCCAAAGGGAATGGCGGCATTATTCAATACAACAAACGTCTTCAATTTACAAATATGCAAAATATGTGTAACTGACCTGGATCATCTGCAAGGTAGAAGCGGGAAAGTCAACCGGAAATTTCCAAGATTGGCCAAAAGTCAAGTTGTAAGTGCTTTTCTTTTAAATCAGGTTTTAATTGACATTTTTTTTCCAATACTGTATTTGTTCCAAAACGTTATATGATATATACACAATCTTTTAAAGCGCTTCTGTGACCCAATTTAGAAGTTTAAAAGAGCCCGTGATATTGACTATTTACAATATACTATTGAATATAAATGTAATCGCAAGGTGGGAAAAATTTATATCGATAATTGAGCCCCACATTTTATTACTTTCTTCACTGTTATAATATTGTCAGAACACTGTCTTTACACTAGTATACCGCAACACACAATATTATGGTAAATATCCTTGTTTTTATGTCAATTGGAGAGATACATCAAGAATGTTTGAATTCGATAAAATAAACAATAAACAAAAAGCTCTTGAAACGCTTTGATAAAAGAAAATTGTATTTGTTCAATAAAACTATTGTTGTTTGACTAATTAAAAGTGGTGAGTATACGCAAATATAATTGTAACGAATGAAATTACTGAAAAAAGTCTTTTGTTTCAATTCTAAAATTATGATCTAAAACAAGAAAATGCTTTCAAGACAGATGTTGTGGCTTATCCTGTGAAATGTCGCAGTGCTCTTTGTTTAAATCAATCCGGAATTTAACAAGAGAATAACCAACAATGTTACTTAATTAATATAGATTAGACTCATTAACATCGGGAGTGTTGTTCTCAGTTGTTCTTGTCGACAGAGCGACTCCAGAGACTCGAAAAAAATAGACAGAATGAAATAATTTTGTTTTTGACCAATGTGGTCATTCATAGATAAGATTCGCAAAAAATATTTTGTGTTGTATTAAAATGAAAGTAGTAAACCATTGTGTTTGTCTCTAAACTCGACTGGGTGACCCAGTGGGTGCGTGAATGTCTAGACAGTGTTTGGGCATACCTGGGCTATGTAAGGGACGTAAATGAGCGGAAATACATAAATGTGGGTGTCCGTGGGAGGGGGATGCAGTTATTGTTTACATCAGTGATGCCTAAAATCCGGCCCGCGGGGCAAATTCGGCCCGCGAAGTCTTTAAATCCGGCCCGCCAAAACGTCGGCACAAAGCGGAGAAAATTTCCCCTCCAAAAAAAAAAAGTTTAAAAATGTATCTTTACCTACTTTAGGGCTCTCATATTTTTTTCTGTTGGATTGGTACCATGACCTTTAACGTTTGTGCGTTTATGAACTGGGACTCTGTAGAATCTACCAGGAAAAGTGGGCGGATCTTTACTTTTTTTTTTTGTGGAAGACGATAATAATCAACATCTTTGTTTTATAAAGAAAGTGTGGCTTTTTAAAAATCAATAAAATATATATCGGCATTATATAAAATAAAAATACAAATATAATAAAAATATGGCGGCATACTTGATTGATTAACTACAACTAGAGATTAGAGGATCGATGGGAATATTTATCAAAAATATACGAGAGAATGAGTCTGTGGTAAAGGTACCTACACTGTTGTTAACATTTTAAGTAGAGAAATGAAGCTATTTTCTGACGCGTAAAAAAAATATAAGAATTAATTATCACATTAGTCAATGTCGTACTAAATCCAGTGGTTTCTAATAAAATAGTTTCAGTTTTTGTAACTTTTCGCTCATGTGGCCCGCGAGACGAGTGTTGGAAATTAAAATGGCCCGCAGGTCGAATTAGGTTGGGCATCACTGGTTTACATGATATAAAGAGTTTGAGTTTTTTGGCACATCGGCACACTTTAGGCCATGTCGAGCCCGTAATCCCTACATGATATAAAAGCAATGGTTGGCAACACGCTAAACGCGATCCACATCTGGTCCGTCTAATGTTTACAAGGGCATCGAGAATCAAAATTATCACATTACTTTTGTCCATTTTGATTTCTCTAAAAGAATAGAACTCATTATCGACCGTGGTTGAAAATTTGAAGTGATGACAGAAACTCTTTTCACAAATAAAAACAACAACAAAAAACATTCAGATAAATGTAACAGACACAAACATAATGAGTTCATTGATTCACTACATACATACGTCTTGGTCTAATCTGACTAGTATACAAAACATAAATAACTGTATACGTCTTACAGACTGAATACAAACATACAATACATAATGAATATAAAACGCACTTTCATTAAATAGCCAAGTAATGCTTTATGTTCTTTACGACAATAATAGTTCTGTACGCTACACAGAGAGACACATAGAATTAAATTGAAAGATTAATGATTTATGCTTCAGAAGAAGAAGAGTTTTTTTTTTACATATAAAACTTGGATTGTAGATTATTTCTTTGAGTGGTGTTATGGAGTCTTTGTGTGTGTGTGTTTCTATGAACATGTGAGAACAAGTTTGCGATTGGTTGGTGGCTATGCAGTGTGAATGATGCAGGATAAGCGGCATTGTCGTAAGCTGTCTTAGGTTGGCCAGACGACTCCAGATTGCCAGAGTGAAAAGATGTGTTTTTGTAGTGAATTAAATTTTGTTCAAAATACATTTTTATATCATTACTACGTGTCTGCTAAATTTATTTCATTTCATCTTAAGTTACATCTGTTTATATCGTAAATAAAGGTATATAGAGTAGCCTATTGTTCAATAGGAAGTTATTCAATTTATTACTAGTTTAACAAAGTAAAATAAAATACGCCCACAGAGGTGAGATGTTGTCTACCAGCAGTTTTGAGCTACAAACCGACGACTGGCAAAAATAAGAGGGGCGAGTCTCCGACATTGAATACCTGCTTATATTTTTATGACAGCTTTTAATTACAGCTTTGAAACCAATGTACTAGCTGGAGTTTTCGGTAGGCAGATTACGTCTAAGGGAAAAGATCTGTTAAGAGATTTGGATAAAACAGGAAGTGGCCTAAGTTTGGCACGGCATTCTTTGTCAAAAACTTCTAAGATGGTTCCAAAAAAAAAAAATATGCGCGACCACCGAAAAGGGTATATTGCTCTTATCAAGGACAAATTGTGACCAGCGGATAAATTCTCTGAGGCTGTACGGGTTCCGCTAAGGGGATTCTTCTCGTGTTGAAAACTTTTATGCTTATCGAGGTGATATGCATTTGTTCAAAATCCGTCTCCAGCTGAAATTCAAGATATAAATGGCTGCCTAGCAGTGCTGCATACGCGCTGAAATGTTGTTCGGTCGTCTCCATGGCGGGGTTCATACCCTGCCCTTTGCCATCCCCGTCGTCCTGCAGAAGGTTTGGAGTAAGAAGTAGAGTATCTTCAACTCTGAAGGAACATCCGAGACATGCAACACATTTTACATTTTTTTCTACAACGTAACTTACAACATGAAACATTCAGCTGTATTGGAACGAGGCCGCAGACATTTTACCAAGCATCACAAAGCGATATATTTCAACAGTTACCTTGGACATCAGCTTGAACGATTCTTCTATTTGCCAGCACATTAATTTGTGCGGGCAAACAGTTTCTATATTATATAAGCACAAAACAAAGATCTATTCTGTTCTCACTGATAAGCACATTAACCAACAACTAAAAAATTGCCACATTTTTGGATGATGACTTAAAAATTCTAGAAAGAAAATAAACCCACAGACATAGCACTAAAATTTAACATTATTTATCTTTTTGTGGAAAGACTTGTTCAAAAAATTAAAACATGCAATTTTCCTTTGTGCAGGAACTTACGCTGTATGTACGGAAACAAATATTTCAAAATTTAAAGACATAGATGAACTGTCTTACAATACAATCACTTACCTATATACTGAGTAAAAAAAAAATTAGAATGGTTATAGAAGATAGCGTATATCCTTATTTCAAATCTTAGTGCTACCAGCAATGAGGTTATAAAATTGTTTAGGAACACCAAGTCCAAAAGATTGCAGACTCCTTCTTTAATTAGATGATGCCAGACAACACTAGAGTATATATGTATATTCCTGTTAAAAAAAAAAAAAAAAAAGACTTCTTAATAGGGTGAGGTAGTCCCTTTGTCTAAGATGGATACATTATTTTATTTTTTTTTTTACTTTGAAAGTTCTTTGATTTTTGGCTCATGGTTGTTGTATTGGAAACATCCTGTCAACATTCTGGGACAATGGGTTGGGGGGTGAGGGGGGTGAGCGGGGGGGGGGGTATCAAAACTTCTGTCACAAACTGCTTTTCGCTTTTGCTTGTACGTGAAAATATCTTTTACAGATTCTCTCAAAAAGCATTTTGCAAACATTAAATAAGATTATTAACACAGCCGATATATTTTTATTCCGAGAGTTGGGACCACCCGCAAACAAAACCAGCCAATGGTAATAAACCAATTACAACTCAGTGAACATAGTAGCAACGGGGCAAATACAAGCCACGTGACATGCATCAACATCCGGTCTTTTCGAAATGGTTTATTTGATTGGCGGTTTAGTGTGGAGCAGGCTATTTATAGAAATGGTGTGTTTACTGTTCGTCATTAAGGGGGGAGAATGAATGCTTCCTTTCCTCTGAGTGTGCACATATAATGTGCCCACATGTTTTTTTCAACCACTTCCGGTGAATACATCAACCTCAGCGATACGACTTGTGGTGATTTATTGTTGATCAGCAGATTTACCATGCCTGGTTCGCAAATAAATTAGGTGGTGTTTTGAGTTAGGGACAAAACGAATGGCGGCGCCCCTGTCATAGATGCAAGAGGGCGCACTTAGAGTCATCGCCGCCAGTGCTGGATTGATCTATGAACACCGTCAGCGAGTACAATTGGGCGTTTAGGCATTTCTAAAAAAAGGCCTACTATTAATAAGAAATGTGTTATTAATATTAAAAAAAAACAAAAAAAACAGGGCAGCTAAATATTTAACAAAATTGAAAACAGGTCACGTGACACTTATCAATCCTAGTCATTCTAATCTGTTAATGTTAAGGGTTACTAAAGGTATTAATCCAGTCTCGATTAGATCTACCTGTGGCTTACACAGATAATTGATGTAAGCTGAACTATTAGAAATTAGCCTTTTTTTTTTATTTAAGGAAAAGAAAAACATCTTCCCCCTCCCAGACTTTAGTGTATCACATTCATTACTTCTAGAAAGCAGTGTATTAATTTCTGATTCCTTGAAAAATAAAATAAAATACATTTCCCCTTTTGAGACCTTGTGATGCATAGGGCAGATGATATTAAGGTCATCTGTTTCTTTGGCTAACGGTTAAGAATCAGGGTTTCATGTGGTCAGCACAACGACCAACCGCATTTACTCTCCCCAACTAAAGAGTTGGGTGGACTCAGGGGTGCCCTAAAAAACCCGAAATTCAAAATCCCCAGTCTTCACCGAGATTGGAACCCCGGACTCCAGATTTGGAAGCCAATCGCTTAACAATACAGCCACCGCGCCCCCTTGATTCCTAGAAACTTGTGTATGAATGTCTGAGTCAAAATGACGATCGCAACCCTCCGAGTCCCACCCAACTCATACATGTCGCCTATTTTTAAACACTCAGACCTTGTAGCTTCAAGTGTTTTTAAGTTTTTTTTTTCAATAGCTTTAAACTCTTTGTTCTTCCTAATAATTGAAGCCAATTCCTAAATGGTTCGAAACTAAATGAATGAATTCGTTTGTACTTGATATTTGGGGCCAAGAAATTCAATACAAAGTAACTACAATTTCAAATTGTGTCATATATACAACTTTGAAGAAAAATATCTACCAGTATTGGCAGTTTAATGTTTGTGTTCACTAAGACTCAGACGATGGCCTATAAAGAGGACTCATTCAGCTTATAACACCACCTCAGTCAAGAGCAATTTCTTTCCCTTGTTCGAGACACCAGAAAGATAATGTATTGCCAATAGTTAATTAACTAATTTTTTTTTATTGATTGTTGTGTTGTCAGGTAAAAGAAATAATTGTGCTAAATTTCAGCTTGATCCGAGATTGGGTGTGGAAGAAATCACGTGTGCAAACTTCATACCAGACAGACAAGACAGTAAGTTGATACAAGCTTTGTAAAAATAGTACTATCTATCAGTATTGGCACTTTAATGTTACCAATACCACTCACATCATTGCATTGTCTATTTTGTTTTTTAAATTTATACATCTTTGTTCTTTGTAATGCATCTTACATATTCTATTCAATATGGATTGTTTAATAGAAAAAAAAAGGGAGACAAAAACTCAGTACAATTTTCAAATTTTTAACGTTGACATCAAATAAGTTTTAGACGTTGTCTCCTTTTAAACTTTATTGCAGAACTGAACGAAGAAGACGCAGGTAAATCATTGAATGACGGATACAACTTAAGAGGAAGGCGACCTTTTGGTGGTACGTAGAACGGACATATAAAGCTAATAGCCGCCTGCAACAGAATGTCCCTGTGTTAACATTATGTCTAGTAGATACTTGAAAGCGAGCGTAACTCTAATGAGCCTCGGCCGACGATTTCTTTCCATGGTCTGTACCTGGGTGGTCTAGGTGCAGAAGTGACATATTTATGAGCTAGACATGACAATAATGTGTTGACAAGTCACAGGGCGTGGCATCCTTCGTTCTATGCTAGGGTTGTTTTAGTAACTTAGTAATATAGACTGAACAAATGACAATTCAGGGAGTGGCCAACCTAAAGCGTATTCGCCATAAAAATAAAATCAAGAAAAAGTTTGTTTGCAAAAGAATCGATTACTAGAAGAAAAAAAAATCCACATAAATTAAATTGACTGCTATTACGACGCCCATATGCTAGGACAAATTTGTACAAATACTCCTTCTTCCCTAGTGCTATTAGGGCATGGAATGGCTTGCCTGAGCTAGCCAGGAAAACCAGTGACGTGGCAGAATTTAAGTCAATGGTTAATATGCGTGACTAAATGCATGACGCGTAGGACGTAATCAACTACTTTTTTGAAGTAACGTCTGTATTATATAAGATAAGATAAAGACGCCCAAAGTGACCACATTGATGACTAGACCAATACATGAGATGAACTGTTTTTTGGCGTTCTGATGACTAGACCAATACATGAGATGAATTGTTGGGGCGTTCTGATGACTAGACCAATACATGAGAGGAACTGTTGGGGCGTTCTGATGACTAGACCAATACATGAGAGGAACTGCGCAGTGGTTTCCAAATCAGGGAGCTCTCCATACCGTTTTCTTTCTATTGGGGTGTTTTGGGGCCAGTTTCTTGTACAGGCCTCATGGTTAAGTGAACAGTTTTGAAGGACATATTTAGCATTCTCTGGTGACACTCCACATGGGCAGATTTCACTAGTTCCAATTTTGAGCTTCCGGTACATATGTTGTCTTATTCTGTTGTGTCCGGTCTTGAGTCGCAAGATTAGACGTTGATCTTGTCGGGATAGCTTATAATAAGGATCATCTTTCTTCGGCTTGTCCATTTCTCATTTATTTTATACACTATTTGTTTCTCCATTTCTTCTGGATAGAGTGCAATGTTTAATTGTGAGTTTGTTCTCCCACTCTTGGCGAGTGTGTCAGCCTTCTCATTTTCTTCTAGTCTATATGTGCTATAATTTTTTTTACAATTTTAACATTTTTGAAGAACATATTCGCCTTTAGTCACTCTAAAGAAAAATAAGATGGCCAGATATATTGGAGAAAGCAATGTCAAGCCTAGGAAATCAATTAAATAAAGTAAAATAAAGAAAAGTCAATAGAGTTAGGTAGAGTTACTGGAACTGTAATCTTGCTTAAAAGATTTTTAGAATGTCCTCTTCTGAGATATATTTTTTTTTTTATACACCAAGAGGCTGAGTGAGGAACACTTGCAGCGTGTTATGGATACCAATTGTGAAATGTTTAAATAAAAATTAGGAAAAAGAGGGTAAAACAGAAGAGAATTCAGAGAAAATTGTGAATTATCAGATCCTTATATTGCTCTCTACATGAAAAGATCTAGGAGATTTTGGGGAAAAAAATAATATCACACATGATTATCTATAAGAGAAAGATGTGCTGCCTGAAGAGAAGAGCTCTTCTGTGTGATGAAAAAAATGGATGTTTAATTAGTTTTAATTAAAGCATTTTTAGTTGATGGTACTAAACATCTTAATAACCTAAATCTAAAAAAAAACTGCATAGCAAGGAGGAAGGACACCTTGATTTCTAGCTTTGTAAATGATATCAGTGATTCAGAGTGAAGTTTAAAACCGTTTATCTTTCATTGAGAAGAAAAAGATCTGAGTCGATTCCCACATTTAAAAGAACAAAGTGTTGAAGACACAAGTCAGATCTACAAAGCACAGCGAAGAGTCGTTTAAATGATGTTGCTAATGAGGAAGACGGCATGCTTGCATTAAAAAATTAAATTTTCAGCTACTGAGCGAAATATTCTGAAAATTCCTTACACATTATTAATCTTAAAACAAATTTAGTACTGAAATTAGAATTTGCTGAGCTTTCCTGAACCCCAAATGCATATAAATGATTAAATTTGGCGATCATTGCCATGTCATGTTTTGTTTGTAAAATGTTTTACATGTTTCGGATGTTCCTTCAGAGTTGAAGATAGTTTACTTCCTAGTCCAAACCTCCCGCAGGACGACGGGGGATGGGAGCGGGCAGGGTTTGAACCCGGGACCATCGATAAATCCGAACGACAGTCCAGCGTGCAAACCGCACGACCAGGCAGCCATCCTGTTAAATGTTAACATTTTACAGAACTAAGAAAATTTGCCTATAGTTATGCCTGTCATATACTGATGCAAGCAAGCTTTTTCATCAATGAAAATGATTAAAAACAAACTGAGGTCACGAAATTAACTCTTAATATTAGATTTGATGACAGCAATGCACATTTAAAAAAATCCGCTATAGATATTTATATTTAGACCTATTTGTGAGTTTTTCTTTTAGATTTAAAACTGCTAAGAAAGTTAAAAAATTATAATAAATTATACAGAAATAATAAATTGAAACTATAAATGCAAACTAAAAATGTTGTCAATGATAGATTCATAAGTAAAATTTTGTTTTATTAAATCCTCTCCTCTACTATACACAAATGTGTATAACAAACCAAATATGTACAATTTGAAATCCTCCAAAGGATTGAAACTTGTAAAATTTCAAGTGGTGCATTTGAATTTAAAGTCTTAAAAAATTGGAGCACGAAACACAAGCTCGGACACCTCTAAACTTACATCATTATTCATGAATTTTTTTGTTTGTTTTTTTTGTTTTTGTTTTTGTTTTTTATGTTTCTTGTCAGTAGAAGATTACATTGCCAAAAACAGACCAGGCAAAACATAAGTTCCATGTTTTCACAACGATTAAGGCTAACTTGTTCAGAAATCGTTTAAGCATCATGATCATTAACTCTTTCTCTCCAAAATTATTTACAACATTCTGGTGGAATCAACGCTGGTATCGTCAGTTAGGAGAGAAAGAGTTAAGTTGTCTATTGTTCTCTGCGGTAGACATGTATCCTTCGCATGCCAAACGGACGAAGTCCTTGAAATTGGGATTCTTTTGAGAGTAACTGTCTTTAGTTCTATGGAAGGCCAAAAATTCCGAGAAACATAATGCTAAATGTTTTTGTTGGAACGTTTACTGACTGATATACCAAAATGAGTTTGTAATGTTTTTTTTTAATGTAGTATTGTTGATTTTTAAGAATTTGCAATTGATACTTAAAATCTTGGTTAAGCAACGCAATGTTCAGATTTTTTTTAAGGAAACCTTACATGACCTATAACATAAAGTATATAAATTTTTACAAAATATATACTTGACTACATTACTTCTTAAACAAGTGTATGTCGTTTTGCATAATAATAATAAATAATGCTAATAATAATAACATTAATAATAATATGCAATTAATAACAATTGTAACAATAACAATTGTAACAATAACAATGTAACAATGTATCATTGTAGGCTTTACAAACAAAAAATGTTCTCTATCGCTCAATATTACAATGGACAGGACAATCTCCAATCTCAAACCTTTGCTTTCTGTCTACAGTACTGTGTGATCCGCCATGCTCAGCCTCCAGTACGTCATGTTGGAATCAATTGTCTAATGAAGTGAACGCTAAAACCTGCCAGAGCTGTCACTTGTACGACTTCTAGATCTGTTTGTCAGTGTCTTCACGGCATTTAATTATATGAACCAAGTCAAGAAATGAAAGCCCAACACCGGAAACGGGTTTATTGATTTCGCAGTTAGCAGCAAATGGCTTTGATACCTGGTGTTTGTTAAGAGACATTCTTGGTTTTCCTATGTGAAGGAGTAAAGTGTGAGGGGGGATAATGTTTGTTCTTTTGTTTGTTTGTTTTCAATCGAAATATTCAAACTAACAATCCAGAAGATTTCAGTAACCTCAGTTTTCTCTTTAGAGGCTAAAACCCTGGGCTAGAGACTCAAGCAAATAGATTTGAGGGGCACACAGAAGAGGACAAAATGTGTACAGAAAAATTTGGAATTTTACAAAAAGTTTCGTCAAAGTTGTTACTCGCCGACACCCCAACCCCTTTCTCTCTGCCTTTCTCTCTGCCTTTCTCCATCTCTTTATTTCTCTACTTCTCTGTGAAATATACTAGTTCCTGTCATCTGTTTCTTTGACCAACGGTTAACGAGCAGGGTTTCACGTGGCCAGAAAAACAACCCAACCGGCTTTACTCTCACCAACTAAAGTCAGGTACCCATTAGAGTTGGATGGACTCAGGGGCGCCCTAAAAATCCCGAATTTCAAAATCCCAATCTACACTGGGATTTAAAACCCAGAAGCTCAGGATCGGAAGCCAAGCGCTTAACCACTCGGCCACCGCAACCACTAGGTTGCACTTGTCTCTCTCTTTTCCTATTTCCCAAATTGACTATTTCTTTCTTTGTTCATTTCTTTGTATAAATATCCTTCTTTCTTTTCTCTCTTAAGTTTTTCTTTGTCGCATTTCTAGCAAATCGTTGCATTAATAGCAGACTGTTCCTTCATCCATCTCTCTTTCTCACAACTTCCACCTTTGTCTGTTTCTTTTTTCTCTAACCAGTTCATTTTCTTTTCTCTCTCTCTCTCTCTCCCTTTCTCTATCACTAATTTTCACTCAATCGCTCTCTCTCTCTCTCTCTCTGTCATTTTCTCCCACTCTCTCTCTCTCCATTTCACTTTTTTTCTCATTTTCTCTCTTTCGCTCTCTCTCTCATTTTCTCTCTCTCTCTTTTTCTCACTCTCTCTTTTTCTCACTCTCTTTCTGTGTCTAAGTTTCTATCGCGTCTCTCTCTCTCATTTTCTCTCTCTCTCGCTCTCTCTCTCTGTCTCTCATTTTCTTGCTCTCTCTTTGTCTCTCATATTCTCTCTCTCGCTGTTTCTTTTTTTCTCTCTGTCTATCATTCTCTCTCTGTATCTCATTTTCTCTACTCTCTCTGTCTCTCATTTTCTCTCTCTCTCTCTGTCTCTCATTTTCTCTCTCTCTCTGTCTCTCATTTTCTCTCTCTCTCTGTCTCTCATATTCTCTCTCTCGCTGTTTCTTTTTTTCTCTCTGTCTATCATTCTCGCTCTGTATCTCATTTTCTCTCTCTCTCTCTGTATCTCATTTTCTCTCTCTCTGTCTCTCATTTTCTCTCTCTCTCTGTCTCTCATTTTCTCTCTCTCTGTCTCTCATTTTCTCTCTCACACTTTCTCCCTTTTATTTTTTTTTTCTATCACTAACTTTGTTTTTTTTTTCTTTCTTTCACCCTCATCACTTTCTCTTACATTCTCTTTCAATGTCTCACTCTCATTCTCTAACTGTCACTTTAAGTCCTACTTCTGCGCCATGATGTTAAAAAAACAAAACACTCAACAAAACATCACAAGAACACAAGCCAATGTTGATAGTTTTTTGTCTCGGCGATTGTCAGTGTTACAGAGTTAGAAGGGGAAAGAACTAAAAGTATACTGATGTTTGGACGAGTTGTCGTCCGCTTCGGATCTTTTGTCTTGCCAACAATGTGTAAACACACAATTGCACTTCATCCTGCGTCACGTGATTAGACAAACTTATTAATGATTTTCTTCTAAATATCGACATAGCTTTAAAAAAAGATAGCCTCAACAGTGACTCCACTGATACACAAAAACCTCGCTAACGCCTCTCTAGATCTATATTTCTTTTTCAAAATCTGTTCTTGTTTCAAAATGCCGCCATTGTTTTTACCAAGATTAGAATTGAAAGAGGACAAACGTCAGTTGTATTTGTCGTTGCTAGGACACCGATGGAGTGCATTTAAACTAATCTACATCCAGATCTAAATGTGGTTGGGGGTTTCAAACCGACAGGCCGGCAATGACAAGGCTTTGACTATGTCTGAGATGTCTGACAAAAGCATAGATAGAAAGATTGGGGACTTAAGATTAGAACACAAGACACTTGCGACGCCCTCACTCCTAATCTGTGAACGTATTTTAGATGGAAAGAATAACTAGGAACTTAAAAAAAATATTTTACAAAGCGTACATCAAATCAATCTATAAATAAATAAAGTATGGCTTTTATATAGCGCTACTTTCACGCTTATAGCATGCTCAGAGCGCTTTGGTCCGTCCAATCTCATTTGTGGACCAGTGGGGGTATCTAGGAGAAGGTTTTTCCGTTCTGCCTTTAGGCGTTCAGTAAACACAACTCTGCCCGAGCCCCCTTCATAGGTAGCGAAGCCTCTCGACCACCACCCCAATCTATCAATCTCTCTGTATGGTAAGAAGTGTGTACATGTTATTTCTCCCACACCCTATCTCGGATTAAGATGAAATTTTGCACAAATATTTCTTTTACCAGGCAACACAGGAATCACTTAAAAAAAAAAAATTAGTTAATTAGCTATTGGTAATTAATTATTTTGTTTGGTATCTTGAACAAGGGAAAGAGATCATACTTGACAGATATGAGAAAATAATTTCTTTGTATGAAAAAAGAGTCCTTGTAATCAGAACAAATTTCTATACGGATCATTAAAGCAGTCTTGGTCTTAGTCTTAGATCTAGTGGTATAAGTGGAAATAGTTTTAAGCCTTTAAAAAAAAAACGATAACGTAAGCATTCACCAAGATACCCCTTTTTTCCCCCTCCCTTTTTTCTACAAATGGTCCAGACAAAGTGATAGGATCATAGCGCATCGAGAAAGCTAAAAGCTATACAAAAAAAACCGATTGGAAAAAAACAATATTTCTAATAGCAAAGATTTATTATGTCTATAGATTCGTAATACAGACGACTGATCTATACTAATTGATACCATGACACTCAATATAAGGTGTTATTCTATATCAGGATATTTAAATGTTTTTCTATGTTTTACTATGACCAACCCTCACTTATGTAACTGTTTGATGGTCTATTATTTCTCATTCAACTTATTTCTTGTTGCTAAAAAAAGTATTTCCAATAATCTTACGAAGTCAACCTCTTCTGCTGTCCCAAAAAAAAAAAAAAAACGCTGTGGACTATATCTATTTATGTATTCAACTATTTACTGAACACAACGAAACGTTTGAAGCGAGGGCTGGAATACGCCGAGTGCAAATGTTCAAAAGTAATCAAATGTAATTTTAAGATGATTGTATTTTGAAAAAAAATATAACGGTCTAACTAGAGTTTTTAGTGTGTGGTCAATTTATTAGTAATTTGATCTCAAAAGTTATACATAAACTGTACGATTTCTAAGTAAATCTTTATGTTTGTTTTAAGAATTCACAAAGTTTCTGGATTCTTGATCCAAACAATGACCGACTCTGTAGAAAGTAGATCGTATCGTGGATCGAAATATCTAATAACGCCGTAATTAAATTTACTTTTTAAATTTGATGTCAACAGATCTAGTGGTGAGATCTACAAAAGTACTTTTATCTAAACATAATTTTTTATTGTCAGAGGACGACGAATGCTTCTGGAAGAAGATGCATATATTGAAAGAAGTTTGAATCCGTTCTTGCAGAGGTCAGAACCTTGAGCAAAGTTTGACCATTTCGAGGTGTGATCATCCTGTGCAGTCAAGCGTGGACTTCGGTTGACGGACACGCATGTTGTCCCCAAGCTTTTATTGAAATTTGTCAAAAGCTCTGACTATTGAGGTTCGAAGTAAACGTTAACTGTTATTAAATAAATATTTTAAGACTTTCTGTAGGACTGGTTGCGGCTGGCACTCAGCCCCCCCCCCCCCCCCCTAGTTCTTTCAGACATGTATCTCTAATATTAGCCATGCCTTTAAGTTAATCTACTTTTCACCAAATGACCAGATTTCTCTAGAGTTCTCTTTCCCACGCACAATCCAGAAATGTCTACATTAAAACACACACACACACACATAAATTATGTTTTTTTTTTAATGTTCAGATATTAATGAAATTTTTTTTTTTTTTCTTCGTGTCTTGCTAATTGGCATTGACGTCTGCTAAATATTGACGTGGCACTTTTTTTTTTTAATTTAAATAAATTCATCCGACCTACTTGGAAAAAGTCAACGACCTATTGAACGTCCGAAATTAACAAGATTAAGATTTTTACAAATATAATTGTATAAGTGGAGACTGTTACGCTGTATAAGAATAGGGAGACCTGCAAACTCAGTTTTCAATAACTTTCACGTGCTCTAAGGGAATAAATCTCAGTGACGAAAGTGGCTTCAGAAAGTTTTCCATAGTGCATACTTTCTGTTGCTATTACACTAGTCCTAAGTAGGGTTTAAGACCTATTATTATTTTATTGCAGTTTTTATCAGTTATTTGATCAATCTTAAAATGTATATTTTCTTTTTTTTTTTTTTTTCATTTTTACAATACCTCTACCTGATATAAATTGGAAAACACTAAAAATAGATAAACACCAAAACCTAAAGGACATAAATGAGCTTTTCATAGAAACTTTACACAACCTAAGTTTAGATCAAATCATTAAAAAGCCAACTAGATTAAACAACACATTAGATCTCTTCTTAACCAACAGACATGGATTAGTAGTTGATTATGATATTATCCCTGGTCTAAAGATAACAACAAAAACCTATGGTCATACATTAAGTTTAAGAAAATGGAAACAACAGGCATAGCGCCATTAAAAGATGAACATAACATAATACATAATGATAATGAAACTAAAGCAAACATCCTAAACAAATACTTTGCATCAGCATTCTCAGCCCCAGGAGACAAAGACATATTTCTTAATTTGAACCAAGTAGACAACATAGAAGATTTAGTAGTACAAGAAAATGGAATTCAAAAACTATTATCCAACACCAAACCAAATAAAGCATCTGGACCTGATGGTATTCCAGCTAGAATACTCAAAGAACTAAGCAATGAGCTAGCCCCAGTGTTCAAAATACTCTTTCAGGCATCGCTTAACCAGGGCAGAGTACCAAAGGACTGGAAAGAAGCTAATGTCATCCCCTATTTCAAAAAGGAGAAAAATCTGATCCAGGAAACTACAGACCAGTATCACTTACCAGCATCACATGTAAAATCCTAGAACGCATAATATGTAGCAACATCATAAACCACTTAGACAAACATAATGTTATCACCCCATACCAACATGGCTTTAGGAAATATAGATCATGTGAAACACAACTAATAGGACTAATTGATGATTTTTCAAAAGGTTTAGATAATAGTGAACAAATAGATGCTATTTTACTAGATTTTTCCAAGGCTTTTGACAAAGTTCACCACCATAGTTTGCTTAAAAAATTAAAATATTTCGGCATTAATGGTCCACTGCATCATTGGATTAAAGATTTTCTGATAGGGAGAGAACAAACTGTAATAATAAATGGCTCTAAATCAACACAAAAAACATTAAACTCAGGTGTACCTCAAGGAACAGTCTTGGGTCCACTACTATTTTTAATTTACATAAATGATTTACCAAATTGCATTAGTTCAGGAACAAAAGTCAGATTATTTGCAGACGATTGCATAATATATAGAACAATAAAAACAACACAAGACACAGATGTTTTACAAAGAGAATTAGATGAATTACAGAAATGGGAATCAAATTGGAGCATGTCTTTCCACCCAGAAAAATGTCAGTTGTTAAGAGTAACAAAAAAACTAAAACAAATTAATTCCACTTATCTTATTCATGGCAAACCAGTAACACAGACTAAAAACGCAAAATACCTAGGTGTTATAATAAATGAAAAACTGTCATGGAATCCACATATTGATGAAACTACAAAAAAATCCAACAAAGCATTAGGGTTTATTAAAAGAAATTTCCATAAATCAAAAAAGAACATAAAACTAAAATGTTATTTAACCTTGGTTAGGCCAATAATAGAATATGCATCCACCGTTTGGGACCCCTCAACTCAAGAAAACATTAAGAAACTGGAACAAACACAAATTAGAGCAGTGAGATTCATAACAAACGAATATTCACATTTGACTAGAATAACACCATTAGTAAAATCACTAAGTTTAGAAAGCCTTCAGGACAGAAGACTCAAAAGTAAAGTAGCAATTATACATAAAACACTGAACCATAATCTTCAAATACAAAAACAAAACTTAATAAAATACTCTGAAAGACACAAAAATAAAGGCACATTCCTCGTCCCCTATGCTAGGACAAATTTGTACAAATACTCCTTCTTCCCTAGTGCTATTAGAGCATGGAATGGGTTGCCTGAGCTAGCCAGGAAAACCAGTGACTTGGCAGAATTTAAGTCATTGGTTAATATGCATGACTAAATGCATGACGCGTAGGACGTAATAATCTTCTTATTTGAAGTAACGTCTGTATTATATAAGATAAGATAAGAAACCTGGGTGGACGCGATTCTCGAATAGGCCTACTGCTCAAACTATTTTGTTATAAATTTAACAGTTGATGGATATTTAAAACATTATCGATTCTATTGTTTAATAAATGAATGTTCTGGAAAATTTTGCGCATCGTCTTCTAAGTCTAGATTCAAAGGCGTATCATTGGAATTAGTCAACATTTTTACGTAAATGTAATACATCTAGATCAGTGGTTCCCAAACTTTTTTGTCTCGTAGACCCCTTGCCATGTTTTCTGGTTATCGGTAGACCCCTGCTTAACTTTCAAATTTTTGCAAATTTAACATTTTTTGAAAAAAACTAATTTCAATCTGTACAAAAAGTAAAGTTCCCCTCAGACCTTGTGGTCTATAGAACAGATGATGTAAAGGTCATCTGTTTCTGTGGCCCACGATTATCGAGGGTGTCATGTGGCCAGCACAACGACCAACAGCCTTTATTTTCCCCAACTAATGTCAGGTACCCATTAGAGCTGGGTGGACTCAGAGGTGCCCAAAAGATCCCGAAATTAAAAATCCAAGTCTTCAACAGGATTCAAACTCGGGACCCCCGGTTCAGAAACCAAGCCCTTTACCGCTCAGCCAAAACGTCTCCTAATTTCTATCTGTAGAGAGTTGAAAAGTGAAAAAGTAATTTTAAAGCTACATATTAGAGATTTTAGAGATCTCTCTTTTTTTTACTGATAAAATTCAAAACCAATTAAAATAGCAATATGTATTGCTGGAATCTCCAAACACAATGGCCTTAAGTATCATTGTAAGAGTTTTCGCAAAGAGCAGTTTCTCGTGTATTTGTTGACGTTTCACGAGTTGCTCAAATATTGTGTCCGCGCGAAGATGTTATCACTATCGGGAGAAAGAGCGAAGGCAAGTGACTGTCGCCTAAACCAGTCTTGGCTGGCTACCCACCTAGCAGAAGTGAAACTGAATTCAAAATTCTCCTGTCTTGCAACTCAAACATGGTAAAGGTTTTGTGGGTTAACCTGAGGAAAAATGAGCCGGCGACCATAATGCAGTTTGCAGCACACACCTCTACATCCTGAAATTCAAAATTCACAGAGATTCGAACCCAGGACGTAATTAGTCTCATATCGTCATAAAAAAGGCAATCGGTAACCCCTTGGTTGAAAAGGAAAGAATGAACAATTTTATATAATCAACGCTAGACAGTCTACATTTCTTTTGTTAAACATTATTTACATGAAGACAAAATTAAGTTATTTTAATAAGTATTGAAATTAAATACAACAATTTTTCGTTTGAATAGCAGGATAAATATTTTAATGATTAACTAAGTTACAAATTATATCTAGTGTGAAGAATTACATTAATGGGATGTAAAAATTAAAGTCACGACCTGCTTATATGAAATCTATTATCATTAGACCCCCTTGGACATCTCATGGACCCCCAATTTGTTTTTTCACTTTCGTAGACCCCTTGAAAGTCTTCGTAGACCCCTGGGGGGTCTATATAGACCACTTTGGGAATCACTGATCTAGATTCTAGATCTAGGAGTAGATCTAGACTAGATCTTAAGAGATCTAAATCAGAACTTTAGATCTAGTGTTAGATATAGATGTCCATATAAAGAACATACCAATAAATAATCGAAAAAGTATGCCCTGGCCGCTGGACGAATAAGAAAAAAAACGTACGTTCAAGCAGCTGACGGAGTAACGTATTTGATACCCCCCAATTGAACCAAATATTTGTTTAGTATTTATATTTTAAATTGTTTAATTAAATTTTAAGTTTAATAATGTAGGCAGGCATTGTCTTTTTTTTTTAAATTATATTTTTAAAATGTTTTTCTTGTTAAAATTTTCTGAATGTTATACATTAATGGCGATAATACTTTCGGATTAACTTTTATGTTTATGTTTTGTTTTGTTTTGCTTATAAACCTAGACTTGGTCTTCTGCATCTACAGCCTTGTCTTATAATCAGAAGCTGAAAATTGAAAAGTACGGAAACATGGCATTGCTAATTGGTTGCCAGATAATTCTGTCCACGTTCTTCAAAGCTACAATAAGGTCTGAACAAGATACTTGTCTAAGGACACACTTTCAGAAGACGAAACATTATGAAGAATTGCCTGATCTGGAAACCTGTGCAGTGCTAATTACCTGAACCCTACCGACACGATTAATAGATCGACGAAGAAGAAAAAGCTCTTTCTCTCCTAACTGACGATACCAACGTTGATTCCACCAGAATGTGGTAAAGAATTAAGGAGAAAAAGAGTTAATAATACCCATCTGTCCAATCATCATCACCATCATTATATTCACCATTATCATCATTATATTCACCATTATCATCATTATATTCACCATTATCATCATTATATTCACCATTATCATCATTATATTCACCATTATCATCATTATATTCATCATTATCAGTACCATGACTTGCGTGGTAAGGGTTCTGAATGGTTTGAGTCATCAAATCCCTCAACCTCTTTCGGTCAGCAGCTGTTTTTAACAGAACATCACAGAGAGTTTTCTCCGCGCTTTCACGTTGTCCCTTAAAAGATGACTTTTTCTAGTGAGTCATGTCTTACCATAGGGTCAAACCAACTCAGCGTTCGTCTCTTTGCAGCATTGAAGATTCCCTCCTTGGAGTGTGGACTTGCGAATTTCTTTTGTCTTTGCTTTCATAGTATCTTATACCCAGCTGTTTCCTGTTGCATTTACTCTAGAAGTGCTTGAATTCTTCTTTCAACATTAACCTTCAGCGTTCAGCTTTTACAACAAAATCGTGGAGAATGCAAGTACACGGTAGACTCTAAATAGTTGTTATTATCGATATTTTTTAAATATCGCGTTTAAGTGCTAAGAGATTGCTCATTTCGCGCACTGATCCAATAGCACAATTGGCAATTGTTGACGTTCGAGGGAGTGGCATATCGAGTGTTATTTGCGGTTCGCTCAATTTATAAGGCTTAATCCTGCAGTGTGATCTTCAGGGCGCTATGGCTATGTAAAAAAAAAATTATAGTTCTTGACCATGCATAGAAATGTGTAGCCAACATGCTCGCAGACACTGGCGCCCTGCCAACACCCACGATGCTTAATTGACCGTGCTTATTGATCCCATCATTTTCGATGACTTTATTTATATAAACTAATCGAATGAGGCGGGGGTTAGTGAGGGGGTTGGGGGTGAGCCTGGCTAGCCCATCCCTTTTCAATAAGACCTGTTCCTTTTACCCGATACTTAGAAATCATATTTCGCTGTATACATAACTGCAGGCATTCAATGTGTTGCAAAGTGCTGCTAATTCTGAAGGAGGTGCACTGTCTGAACCATTTGATGTAGTTACGTTATTGTGTACTTTTATTCTTGCACTCCTTTACGCCGGCATGGGAAAGCTTTCAAATAATGTATTAACGTTGTCCAGGATTGGAGATTTCTAGGATAAGGGACATTACCACTGCATAAACTAAAGTTTCAAATAATTGGTAACTGTCTAGTAACTATTGGAGATTTTCATAAGTGGCGGAAAAACTTTAAATAGCTATATCTGTTGGTGTATTTGGTCTACAAATTAAAAGTTCGTAAATCTATGTTGCTGTTGATTTTTTTGTTTTCCTATGTAAAATAATTTCATTTTTAACGTTACAAATTTCTTCCGTCGTCAGCATAAAATTAATCCAATATAGAGGAAGCATTAGATCACCTACCTATAAGAATAGAGAAAGTATTAGACCACTGGCATATAAATATTATATCTAGACTGGACATGGAGATTCTTTAGCACTACAAAAATGTATTGAAAAATTTTCAAAAAAAAGTGTTAAAACAAAGGGTAAAGTAGTTATAAGACTTTTTTTTTTCAGCCCTAACTTATGTAAAAATAATTTAATGTTTAGATTTAACATCGAAAATAAGAGTTGTAAAGCGCTTATCTTCCGAACCGGGTGTCCCGGGTTCGAATCCTGGTGAAGACTGTGATTTTTAATTTCGGGATCCTTGGGTGAGTCCACCCAGCTCTATGGGTACCCGACATTAGTTGGGGAAAAGTAAAGGCAGTAAGTCATTGTGCTGATCACATGACACCCTTGTTAACCGTGGGCCACAGAGACAGATGACCTTTACATCATCCGCCCTATAGATCGCAAGGTCTGAATATGTATATTAAAACTTATCGTCTTTCCAAATATCTTCTTCATGGGGAGCTCTGTGCAGTAAGCGATCTCATAGGGGTCAATACAAGCGTTTCAAAGACACTCTCAAGAGCTCCCTCAAGGAATGTGATATTGACATTCACGGGAAACACTAGCTCTCGATCGCTCCTTATGGCCGTGAGTGTCGGAATCTCAAGATACGAGACATGGAGAGTGATCAGCATCAAAGAACGCAGAGCCAACAAAAGGCTGAGAGAAGAAGCAGGCTTATCTGCAGTAGACCCAGCTTACCCATGCCTTGTTTGCGGCCGGCTTTGTAAAGCGAGGATTGGGCATTATAGCCATTTCCAAGTTCGTAGGAAATCTAGAAATTAGCTTATATTCTACCATGAAAGAAGAGCTACATTAAATCTAAGACTAAAAAGGAAATGAGATTAGATTTACAAAATACACTGTTTCTTTCTTCACAGATACGACATGTTTTTAGATTGATTAATTTTATTATGAGCATTTATATTGAACCTTCAAGAGGGTAGGAGCCTCCCGAAAACTCCTGCCAATGGTCTCCGCCTACTATAATTCGTTACTGCGGCTGATCGACTATAATAAGAAAGCCTGTTCAGTTTACATTTTTTACCACTACTGAACTAATGGTCTTTACACTAAGGGAGCCTATCAATCCTTCACAATTGATAAAGGTAAACCTCTTACAATTGAAGCGACTAAAGTATTTAAATAAAGGAAATGTTTTGAAGTTTCAAGTATACTAGACAAAGAAAAGGGGAGTTAAATGTGTATGGACCAACCTAATCTAATTAACAAACTATTTCACTTGAAAAACTCTTTTAGCTCCCATTTTAGTTTCTACCGCGCATATCTTGAACATTACACTTAGCATCAGACAATAAAGCTAATAGTCGTAATCGCCCTAGACTGAATCCAGTGAAGTCACATGATCATAAGTGTTAAGGGATAGGAGAGAGAGAGAGAGCAAAAGATCCCGTGGTATCGATAATGAAACCTACACACGAGCTTGTTATCGATACCTGCCTGAATGTTTGAATGTACGGCACACTGTGTAAGCCAGTCCTTAATGGTAAAACCTTGTAGTGGCCAGATTTCTCTGAACCAACGAGATGGGTGTATTTAAATTTCTTTTTTTTTTACGCATTTTTTCCTTTTACTTTACATTATTTTATGCCAGGCAGTTTGCATTCTATTTGCTTTGACATTGTTGTAAATTAATCCACATTTTGGCCAGATTTTTAAAATAATTATTCAATGCCAAAGCAGATGAAGAATTTTGGCTTTGAGAGCAAGTGACATTGATTTCTACAAACCCTTTGTTCTTTGATCATAAAGACCAAGCAAATACACGTATTTATTCTTTTTTTTTTTTTACTTTGAGGTAATAACTTAATGCAGCAGTGCGGAAAAACAAATATGTTGTTATTTTTAAAGGATACTAATAGTACACAATAGAAGGACAATAGTTGCAGGTAGACTATTAGATATTCGGGAATATCGAAAAACCACATACATAAAATAATAATATCTACAACAGGGCCGTCCTTAAGCACAGGCAAACTAAGGACCTCCGATTGGTGGGGTTCTCGAGCATATCTCAAACATAGTAGAAGAACCATATGGCTCTAGGCCTACTAGCCTAGTTCTAAGTCTCTACAATGATTCTAAATTTATTGACAAATCTTTAGATCTACTTGTTAGACTACATATGTTAGGAGACCTTTGTATCTTCCTGTTGGTGAAATGTCGAAACGTTACTTCTAGGCTGGTGATCATGAATAATCCATGAAGGACCTTATTGTTATCGGCGCTTTATGTAAAAATGTTTTTGTTGATTTAGATATAGATACAGGAAGGTTTTTAATTCATTGCGTATTTTTAGGTCTTAATTTGTTTTGTTTTTTTCTATTTCATTTGGGCCACCTTTTTCACTTGGCCTAGGTCCTCTCATTAACTTAGGTCGGTCCAGGCTAAATCTATAGTAAGCGGCTACAAGCCCTGTTGAAAGAGGTAGAATGGACGAGACACCTTCGTAATTAATTTTGTTTAAAAAATAATAACAAAAAACTTCTTTGTGTGGTCTAGATAAAGTGTAATGCCTGTTTTACATGCGATGTTCCTTCATAATTGAAGATTATTACGCCCTAGCCAGCATGCATGACGCGAAGGGGTTCAATGAACCCGGGCGAGCCCATGAACGATAGGAGCCCACACGATCTTTTTAAAAAGCCTAGCAAAAGTTGTAAACTTTAAGAATTTAAATCTATCAAATTCTTATATCTCTATAACTTCACTTAGCATTCTGAAATTAATATAATACAAATGCGAAATAACTTATCGATTTAAATCTTATTAGTATTATGTAACCAGGGCCTCACTGAAACCACTGAAACCTATGCGATTGCAGTGGGCCCCGCACTTTCATAGGTCCCGCGATAATTTTAGGTGTAAATTATTAAATTAAACCATTATAACTTATATATATATAACAGGGTTTCCGCGGCCTCCTGATTTTCCAGGGCCTCCTGGAAATGTCCTGTAATTGCAAAAAAATTATCAAAAAGTCCTGGAAATCTAAAATTATTAAAATCTTCTGAAAACTCATTAAAAATATCCTGAAAAATAGACAAAATTATCATTTCGGGGTGCCAATCCTACGCGAAAAAAAAAAAAAAAAAAAGGCATTGTCAGCTTTCATTGAATAAAATTTTATTGCAAAGACGAATGTATTTTCTAATACAAAATCTTACTTTTGACATTTTGCTTATCCCTAACGAGACAGGGCCCGTGCAATCCGTTTTGCATAGGGCCCTGCAATTGTAGAGCCGGCCTGGATGTAACAACCTCAAATTTGGTGGCCATCGCAAAGATTATCATTCGGGTGAGACGAGTAATAAAGAACATTTTTTTTTAGCCGTGGTTTATTTGATTTCCAAGAATGATCTTGTGAATAATTTCTTAAAAAGAAAAAAAAGAAAAAAATACTACGTGTATATCCCAAAGGTGGTCGTAGACATGATGTATAGTTGGGCAATGTTGCCAAAAAAAAAGAAGACCTAATTCCTCTCTATATATCACTTGGGAGTACTCAGAACATAAAAAATAATATTGTTAGATTAGCATCATTTCTGATATGCTATTGTTCATTGCTGATGTTGCTTGTTTATCTCCTTTGATGAAGTATAGCACTCAAAGATATTTCTGGGGTTTCTCATATATTGTACAACATGTCTCAGACTTTGTTAAACAAATATGCATTTAAATAAACAAACAGTCATTAGTTATGTTGTTTAAAAAAAAAAAGGAAAGTTCCCCTTTCAGACCTTGCGTACTAGAGGGCAGATGATGTTAAGGTCATCTGTTTCTTTGGCCAACGGTTAACGAGTAGGGTGACATGTGGCCAGCACAACAACCAACATTTATTTTACCGAAAAAAGTTACGTAACCATTAGATCTTGGTGGACTCAGGGGCGCCCTTAAAATACTGAAATAGTAAACAAAGTCATTGTGCTCTACTATGTTTGAGATTCAAGTTTCGCAATTTTTTCTCTAATTTTTTTAAAAATCCTGTGCGATGTCCCAAACAAATGGACGCCATAGGCGGCTGGCTAGTTGACATATGCTTTAGACCACCTCTGACTAACGTGAGACCAAAAGTTGAAAAAATAGATCTTAGTTGTGTCTTTTAGAAATGTATGTCTTCAACCAAGCAAGAAATGTATGTGGGAGGGATTTCGACATGACAGATTACGTTGATCTGATCTCACAACAAACAAAAGTACAACTATATAAAAAGTATGATGGACTAATAATGCCGCCTGATCATTTTTGTTCTTCCATTTGTTTGTCCTGTTTATTCAATCAATAAGCTTTTAAAACCACCTGATAATGGACTATTCTACTTCCAAGTTTTTACCATTCCGAGTCAAAGTGAATGTACAGGACAAAGACACAAACAACCTAGTTAAAAATAAAGAAAGAATTGGTCAAAGCAAATTGTAATGTGAGCTTGATAATATGTTGATTTTTTTTTAAAGAAATCTGTGAATAGTGCAATGTCCTGTGTCGCTTATAGAATCATGCTATTCTCGTAGCCATGTTCTTCTAGGCCAGTGATTTGTAGAACGGTTTATATAGACAACCAGGGATATACGAAGACTTACAAGGGGTCTTCGAAGCCTTCCGACGGGTTTACGTAATTGTAAAAATGAATTGGGAGTAAAAAAGATGTTAACGGAGGTCTGGTGGATCTCATGAATGCTGGTCTGCCTGGTCATGACTTCAATTTTTATTTGTCATTAATGGAATTCAGTAAACAACAATAGTTGTTTGTTTTTTAGCCAAGCACGGTGTGTTATGGAGTGTGTGTGTTTCTTTAGTGACGAAGAGGTTAGCTATGCAGTGGGAATGGTGCAAGATAAGCGACATTGTCGTCAGGGGTCTTATGTAGGATAGAAGAATTCAGAACGCCAGACACAAAAAACTTTTTTTTTAGTGAGTTTGATTTTGTTCAGAATGCCATTAATACAATTTTTTTAAAGTTTATCTCATGTTGATTTTGTCTTTATTGTAGTGAAAGTTACATTAAGTTATTTCAAGTTTTATAAGTTAAGATATTATACGTCTACAGCAGCTTGGTGCTACACGTCAACGACCGTCCACAACATGGGGCTCTACAGAAAAGCGGAACAAATAAGCAAAGTCTACGAGTCAAAAAAAAAATTGGGGAAAAAACTGTTCTAGACTTGGAGTCAGTACATCGAAAGGCAGAGAAGGAAAGAAGAATTCAACCCCATGGAGATATACAATTTTGAGAAAGTGTTTGGTCTAAATTTAAGAACATTGAGTACATCTCAACCCAGGAAGTTTGTGAAAAGCTTTACCCTTATCCGGTCCGTTGTCTGTTGTACATTTTGTGTACCCTACATAATCTGTTGACCGCCATTTGCAGAAGTCTTGTCTTATCGGATAACCAACTCAGCTAACCCTTCCTGTCAGACAAGATATGAAAGCTGTTCACTACATTTAAGGTCTACAACATCTTTAAACAATTCCCATTATGAGCTACTCATAATAATTTTTCATAATGGCCGAGTAACAGTGCCTTAGATGATGTCAGTTAGTGAGGATTCGATTGTAAATATCTTGTACGCAATGTGTATTTTCATCTCTCTTGAATTGAAAACTGCTAAAGCGTTATGTTTGATCCTAAAACAATTAGTAATTAAATTCGCTCATGAGTAAACATCTCACAATTCAGTTTTCTTATTGGCAATGTAATTAGATTATAAAAATTAAAAAAATAAAACTTTCACTAAATGAAGATCATCAGGAAGTTTAACTCGTACCAAGCCGGAGATTGGGTGGAGTTAATTCTCTTTGTAAGGTTTTATTTACAAAGGTCGCCTCCCTTGACGGCCAACATTTCTCAATTCACTAGTTGACTTACCTACTTGATAATGCACCTGGATACCGCCTTCCCCACGTGGGATTGTCTCCGCGATGGGTCCGAACAAGGCATGGTGATTTTGATGAGAACGCCCCGTTGGATTGTCACATGATATCCTGCCTCCTACTCTCTCTCTTTAACTCTCTCTCCTTCTTTCTCCATCTACATTTTTTTTCTCTCTACAGCTGTGTCCTCCTCTTTGTCACTCTTTCTTTCTCTCTCTCTTTCTCCAGTAATCTCTACTCTGTCTCTCTCTTTTTATGATTCGCATATCGTAGCAAAGAAAGATTGACTATGAAGATGGATATTATCTTCTGTTTTTCTCTGCGCCTAGCAACGGGAAGTTCAGAAGGACTGGAAACGGAAGTGTACATTATGACATCATAAAGTGGCTATGACATGTTTCAAGAGCAGGTAATTCGGTAAAAAAAAATTTAAAACACGGAAAAAAAAACAAACTATAATACTTAATAAATTCTTCCGTGAAATAAAGATGGTCCAAAGGTATGAGAGATCTCACCTTAAGGAACTAGAATGCATCCTTATACACACGCACGCACGCACACGCGCATACACACACACAGACACACACGTTCTGTATGTACGGAAATGAAAAGTGTTATGGCACGATTAGTAATTTTGCGGGAAAAGTTTGTTTCATGAAACGGGAAAGTTTTGAATTGGAGACAATGACGCGACAAATTGAACACAAAGCTAGGAATTAGGAGACTTTTGGCAGCCATAGAGTGAGGTCAGCTTTAGTAACTAAAGTGGACATTTAGCTTGATGGCATTCGAGAGTTCCCTTCGTTATAATTAAACTTCTTGTTGGGCATTCGCTATCAGCGTCGACTAGATCAAAATGTTGGCCTTTCGACTGAATTATTTGATTTCATCATTTGAGTGTTACCTCTGACGTAGGCCCCTATCTGCATAAGACACAGCGCGGAAGGAACAATTTCAGTTTTATTTTTATTTTTTTCCATTGTCTGATCCAATGGAATTGGTTTTACTCGTGCGTTCCGAGATGTCGACTCGTTAAAGTCGAGATAAAAATCCACCTTAAGAACGAGCTGTATTCGTACGTCTCAAAGCAAAAGATCGGTTGCGCAATCATCGTCACTTACTGTTCCTCTTATTAGCTTGCAAAATCTGTATGGGTCCAGAACACTGTGTGGAATAGGGACAAGGGTTTTAAAAACGGCTCTAAATATTTTTGTTTAAAATGTGACAGTGCATGATAGTTGATGTCCGTTGTTCTATAGTCTTGCCGGAAGCCGTGATGGGAAAGGAAAGTTTGGCGTGTGGCTAGCGATTCCGCCTTGTAAACCTTCAGTTGTTACAGAAACGTCAAAATTAAATCATCGAACCACTAGTTTTTTACAAAAGAGAAAGGCAATGAATTTATTGTTGTTTTTTTTACAATACCTCTATTCAGCTCGTACCTATGTGGAAACTTCTGGGTGGAACCTGGATGCGAATCTTGAAAACGGCTCAAACAGTTTTCCTAGAAATTGGACAATGGCTGATTATCGTTGGGAAAAGAATGACCAGCTCGTTGGTCACACGGGGAAAACTAGTTTGACCGTTCTAATTGTTCTAAGTAAAGGAATATATAGAAATTTGGCTAGAGAACGAGAAGATGTTCATCTTGAATGGACTTGAATGTCCTCGTTTATTGGGTGAGGTAAAGAATCCTTTTTTTTTTTTTAATCTAACTATCATTTGATATAAATATTTTCAATACAGTCTGTCTAGAGAGATGGTCTTGTCTTTTTTTTTTTCAAAGTATTTTTGATGTTGGTTTCTTTACTTGTTGCACGTTTCAATGATCTAATTTTGTAGTTCAGACAATACTCTCAGAGACACAAAGATATAAGGCACATTCCTCGTCCCCTAGGCTAGGACACATTTGTACAAATACTCCTTCTTCCCTAGTGCTATTAGAGCATGGAATGGGTTGCCTGAGCTAGCCAGAAAAACCAGACTTGGAGGAAATTTAAGTCATTGGTTAATATGCATGACTAAATGCATGACGCGCTGGACGTAATCATCTTCTTTTTTGAAGTAACGTCTGTAGTATATAAGAAGAAGATGTCCTATCCTTGTTATGACTTACCATTCTGTGTACTTATAAGCTCTTGTGCTTCTCATTTAGGGAAAACTAAGATGGAAAAAGGAAATCCCGTTTCTTATTATGTCATAAGTTATGGCGACCCCCCCCCACCCTCTCATAAACATAGCCATAATAATCAGCTTTGTATTTTTCCATTCCAAGTCTAGTAGAGCAAGCCAGTGCAAAATAATCTTGGAAACTACTCCACCCTAATAACAGCCAGAAGGCAGACTGCTAACCTCTCGTCCGATTACATAAGTAGGTACGTATGATACGATACCAGGCGCCCCTGTCCACCTCTCTGCGTCTTCTGACGCCCCCTACCCACTTAGTTAAGGAGACATTATCTGGCGCACAAGGGGGAAATCATTCCGACTCTTTTTTTTTTTTCCCCTGCTTGGCTCAAGACTTGATAGGCCAGTGAGGAAAGGGAGAGAATCAATAACTTCTCAATCTGGTAGCCATTACCTCCCTTACAAAAGCAAGATGTATGCCGGCCGGCGTCTTAAAGCCATTAGAGACTTATTTTCGTTTTTTTTTTCTCTTTCAAACCCACAGACCGATATGTTTACCCTTGCGAGTCATTCCTTAACCCTTAGGATCTGGATTTTTAAAAAAAAAAAAAAAGTGAAATGAAACGAGGATGACCTCTGTTTTGATTTCTTCCCTCGCGCGCCAGTCTCGACCTCACAGTTATCAAAGCCTCGTTATCGTTTCTTTACATACATTGAAGCAATGATGCAACTGCAGAAACCAATCTTATAACCCCCCTCCAACTCTCTCTCTCTGTCTCTTACTCTGTTCTCTCGGTCTCTCTTCTCTCTATGTCTCCCTCTGTGTGTCTGTCTGTTCTCTCTAATGCCTCTCTTCTCTTTGTCTGTCTCTTCTCTCTCTCTGTTCTCTGTCTCTCTCTTCGCTCTCTCTCTCTGTGTTATCTGTCTCTTTCTTCTCTCTCTATCTCTGTTGTATGTCTCTATCTTTTCTCTATCTCTCTGTTCTGTCTTTTCTTTTCTCTCTCTCTTTCTCTCTTTGTCTCTTCTCTCTCTATCTCCTTCCGTGTCTCTCCTCTCATCTCTCTTTTGTTATATCTGGTAATGTCTCAGTGATGTCTCGAATGAATTATTGCGCCTGTCTTTTCTACCCATATCTTACTCTTCAACTGCAAAGAGCCAATTTCGAATTCATTGTATATCTAAAATCTCCCCAAGGGGTGTAGTACAGCTGGCGTCCGGAGCTCGATACTTTATTGTCGCCCTCGGACCTTTTCCATGAACACCATATAGTAATATAGGCGTATATATATAGATCATAATATAGGCCAAATACAAAGAGAGTACTACCAAACGAAATTATCTACAATAATCCCGCTGCTACAACATAATAGTCTACTTTTCGTGCTAATAAAGTACTACTGACGTTTTTGATTCATCTTGTCAGTTGTTCATTTTTTTATCTCCTTTTAAAAAATTCAATCATAAATCGGTAGCAAAACCTATTGCGGCCACTATCAACCTGCATAAAGTATAGGATTCTAAAAAAAAAATGTCCTCTTCATGGATGTAAAATATGAAAAATGGAATGGCCTATGCATTTTAAAAAAACAATTGTTTTTATTTAAACTTGTAGTTTAGTTTGATCGACTACTGTAGATTTATGTTTTGTAAGTCATGGAAACGCCAAGAACTTGCCATAACAGTTTTTAAATTTTATTCATCTTGATTCACAGTAGGATAACAACTATGAAGTGGCATTTAAGTAAATAGGAACTTTGATTCGACTCATCTTATACATAAAACGAGTGTGAAAGTTTTTAGATATGTAGACCTTGATTGTCATTATGTTTTTTTTTTTTGAAGGAATCGTTTCTGGTCGGATAATGACATAAATCCAAGTAATGCATCCTCAAGTTTAGAAAAAAAATGTACTCTCAAATTTCGTTAATAAACTGTTGTTCAAACTAGTATGATGAAACTGCACTGATGTCAGATTACATACAAGGCGTTCAACGAAGAAATATGAATAAAAGTAAAGCATTGTTTGTAATTAGTGAAAAAATTTAAAAATTAGAAGTTACTGTAGCCAAATAAAATTTAATGGTTGTAACTGCTTTTAAATATTTGAAACCAATATCTCTTTTCCTCGCTTTCACCATCAAGATTGAAGCTTTTCCAGATCTAATATAATGTGCATCAAACTTTTAATAGTGGCTATACCCCCCCCCCCCCCACACCCAAAAAAAAAATTTACGTTCACGCCTTCATCATTCCCCCCATCCCCAATTCCAGCTAGTGCAGCGGTTCTCAGCGTTTTAAGCTCGGCGACCCAATAATACGACTCCCCACTGCTCGGCAACCCCCAACCGTAAAATTTATTTCGTCCATAGGCCTAGCTATGCCCTAAATGTGATTTTGCTAATGTTATAAAATTATAATCAAATTTTAAATGTATATATATATTGTTACAAACCCGGTGGTGACACAGATGGTTGTAGGCCGTGTGTGTTTTTAGCCTACGCAAATTGCCCAGTCCAGCGCTAGACGAGCGGTCAACCTTGCCCAGTGACAGTACACGCCAATTCTGCAACAACCTGTTTTTAAAATTACTGCACGCAAGTCACTGCGATTGTAATCGACCTGTGTGGTCAAGCGACGTTCCATCCGGTTCTGGAAGGCCAGTAGAGACCCTATATAAGAGCAAGTGTGTTTGAGTCAAGACACTTCACGTTACCTGTTACTGTTTGAGGCAGTTTGACAATGTGCGTTAGTAGTGGGCTAGACTGAAAGATCATATTCGCGTTCAGACAATTATTTCTTGTAATTGACAAGAAAATCAATAAAAGAAAATTAGCCAATTAGGTGATTAAATATTGGTACTTAATTGTTTTGTTTGGTATCTTGAACAAGAGAAAGAAATCGTACTTGACAGATGTGGTGGTGTAAGTTGAATTTGTCTCCTTGAGAAATCCTGAGACTTTTTTTATGCATTAAAAAAACGATCATGTAAACACTCACAAGATACCCCCTTCTTCCCTCCCCCTTTCACAACTGATCCAGACAAGTGATAGGATCATAGCTAAATAAGAAAGATAAAATAAACAAAAACAATTGGTAGATATTTCTATTGTACAGATTTATATGCCTAGGTGAATCATACATATAATTACATTGTCGTGCGCGCTTGAAGTTTTCTTTGCATTTAATCTTGGTGTTTTAGCGTATAGGAAGTAGTTTCTTTTAAGTGCGTTTTTGTTGTCTAGAAGATTGTGTGTGTGTGTGTGTGTGTTTACGTCATCCTTAGTTTCCGCAAGAGAGAGAGAGCTGCTTTTGTGAGCTGGGTAGCTGGGTTTTTTTGGTTCCCCTTGTAAGGGTACGTGAGTACATAGTTTTATTAAGTAAGCTGATCTTTCGGTATGGGTGTCGCTATTGAAAAGTTCTTTCTTGTAGCGGCATCGCTAGATCTAGGTTTTCTTTTCGTTTCAGGGTGTTAGGTTTGGGCTATGGGAAAGTGCGTTGTCTTTCTGCCTTGGAGTTGTGTAGTAACTATCGGTGTTGAGGTGTAGGGAGTTGAGCTTCTGTTGGGCGCCGAGATGGAGTGTGAGCGTGAAGGTGTGTTACGGAAACCTGTTGGTGTGATACAAGACTAATTAGTAATCCAATGCTAACTTCAATGATATCGATGTACATGTAAATATGTTTGAAAAATTACAATTAAGTTTAATTAAATATTGTTCCTATTGACAGCTGTTGTTATTCACTAAATGTTCAGTTGAATAACTGTTATTCAATGTTTGTAGTTTACATGCTATTATCTTTAGGTTCTTGTGTTACTCTGTTCAGGCTGTGGATACGGGACCGTAATATAATATCATACCCTAGCTAATCTGAAATCCCACCCTGACATACATAACTGATCCAAACTAGTTTATCCAATTACACTTAATATAAGCTTGGGTTATTTTGAAGTATTTTTTTACATTTTTTACATTTTTTCTTGTTACTTGCCTAATATTCAAATATGAGATATAACTACAACAGTTTTTAATTATTGGAAAAGAAGAAACCATTTTGCGCCCCTTCGCCAGCACCCAGGAGGTGAGAAGGGGCGAGAGCCAAACAATTTGAGAAACGCTTGAATACATCGGATTTAAATACGAGTGGGAAGTTTCTAGTAGAATTAAAATTAGAACAACGGTCATTCATAAGAGATAAAGTAACAAAATTAATAACTAGATGTTTGCTAGTTATGCTTCGGAACAACAGCTGGAGGTCACTTACAAAGGCTGCGATATACACAGTTGAGGCCAAAAGAAAATCCGCTGTCTAGGACAGACGTAGACGGTGAGAAGACAATCGGCAGAAAATGGTTATGTCTGCGATGGTTTTAGCGAAATAAGTTGGTCGCAGCTAGAGCTGGGTAGAGACGTGAAATACTACACCCCTCATTATTCCAGAAAATCTTTTGTCGCCCCTCTGAGGGCTGCGCCCGGTGCATGATGCCCCCTTTGCCCTTCCTCATTACGCTACTGCATCCTCTCTCTCTTTCTTTCTTTCTCTCTCTCTTTCTCTGAGTGACTTTTCCTTTTAAAAAAAAAAAACAATCTAGACTTCATATATCTTTCCTAACCAACCTTTTTTTTCTTCTTCTCTCTCTATCTCTATCTGTCTCTCTGACCATCATTTTGTCTCTTCTACTTTGTTCCCGTCTGCAAAAATGTATATGCTGCAAGAACATTTCATTCCTTATAGACTTTGAGGTATTTATGATAAACCAAATTTTAAAAAAAATAAAAAATTCAGAAAAATTCAAGTCCAATAACATGTATTGTTAATGTAGTATAACATATTTAAATTAGTTATCTCCCTTGTCTAGGTTATATTCTGCTTCGTTCTATTTGTATAGTTCAGAAACCATCTAATTCAAAGAAGCAAAGCTATTTTCAATTTATTCAATCGAAAATAGATGGACACTATAAACACATCCAATAGAATCCGATTGTTTCATTGTTAGTTGATACGCCAATTGTTTGTAAAATAATGGGAAACACTTAAAATTGACAAACAAAAGTATTAAGGAAAAATAAATCTCCTATTTTAGACCTGGAAGTATACACATGTGATCAACAGGGCTCACTTACACCATATCTACTTGAAGTATGTAGCAAGTAAGGCGTTAGTACTTTGAATAATGTTACATAAATGGATAACAAGATAGCACTGTGTGTGAAGTTAGTAGATAACTAGATAGGCCTAGTCATTTGTTTGAAATTAGTGGATAGCTAGATATGTCTTCTGTCTGAAATTAGTGGGCAACTAAATAGTCTTGTGGGTGAAATTGGTGGATAGCTGCATAGTCATTTGTGTGAAATTAGTGGATAACTTAATTGTGCTGTTTGTGAAAATAGTGGAAGGACTAGGTGAGTTCTTTGTATGAAATCAATGGATTGGTAGCTGGTAAGTTTAAAATAAATTATACAAATAAAATATAGATAGGAAGACAGAAAAAAAAGATGAAGCGGAGGAAGAGATAGAAAATTGTATTTGAATGTGTATATGTGTATGAGAGAGCTAGTGTGTGTAAGAGAGTGACATGGGAGGGGCAGAGAGTGTGTCGGAGAGATTGGAGAGGTATAGAAAGAGTTTGAGAGAAGGTGAGAGACGTATCAAGAAATTTAATGTAATTATAAGTACTCACCATCAAATTTAATCCAAAAAAATAGAGTTCTGAATTGATGATCCTTAATCCTATGAAATGATGAATTGTAATTCATTGAACTGATGAATCTCAATCCTCACAATTGATTAATGTTAATCCATTGAATTGAAAAACGTCAATATTTAGAAATTATGAATTTTAATCCTTGGAATTAATGAATTTGAAGAAAAAAACTTCAATGTTTAGAAATGATGATTTTTAATCCTTTGAATTAATGAATTTTCAATACTTAGAACACAATCCTTTGAAATGATACATTTTAAATCCATGAATGCATGATGAATTGTAATTAACTTTAATCCACTTTAATCTTTTATTTCCAGATCATATTTTTTTGTTTCTTTTCAAGAATCAGTTCAACTTAAACTGACAATGCCTATTGTTTAAAAGATTGAAATATTGATAGTATATCTAATCGTCAATTGAACATTCCTATATATTCTGGTTTACTGGTCGACGTTCATATGTACAGCAGCATCTGCACTTTCTAAAATAAGATTTTGATAAAAGAATTTCAAAGTTCAGTCGGATTCCTCTACTCACGAATGTTCTGAAATGTACATACACACTTAATATGAAAAAAAACAACAACAAATACTTAAACATTTCATTCTAAAAATACTTCATTAATTAAATTTTAAATGTATTATCAGTGGCGTAGCGAGGGTGGGGGAGGGAGAGCATTTGAATATATCCCCGGCCCCCACTTAAGGGAGGCCCCCCAAATGAGTGTTCGAAATTGTTTTTACATTAAATATTACGCAAAATGCGGGGATCCACAAAGAGGTCAAGCCCCCGGGCCCCCAAATCATGCCAAATTCCTAGCTACGCGAACGAATCTTATAATTTGTTATCGCTATGTCCTATAGATTGTTCTGTGTCTAGACTCTCTGACTATAAGGCATTAATTAGAATGTTTAGATTAACAATAAAAAAAAGTGTCAGCATTGGAACTCTAGTCAGAGACTTTCTATCATCAGTCATAAACTTGACTGCCCCCCCCCCCCCCAAAGAAAAAAACACATCTAGTACATCTAGTCTAGATTCTAGATCGAGATTCGATCAAATTCAAAGACCGATTCGTAGATCTAGAATCTAGATAATTAGACATTAGAATCTAAGTTTTTGTTTTTTTTGTTAAAATAAGTGATAATAGATCTAGATTAGATCTAGGGCCTTTAGATCTAGATTAGACCTACTATGAAACAGTACCTTACTTTTAAACCCTAAGCAATGACACGTTGTCGTTTTCAAAATGTCGCCTCCATCAAAAATTATTCCCTCATATTCTATAGTAATATTTCCAAACACATTAAGGTCACGTGTCATAAATTGCTAGCTTCCAGACGACACGGCGGCTTGCCTTGAACTGACCCAAGGGAAGAACAACTCACAGACATTCAACTTGTGTCATTGCAAATGCACAGATACGCTTGACTGATTCACGGGAAACATGGCGTCTAGAAAACCCAAGTGTCTATAATTTTGTGTGTGTGTCTGTTATTAACACATCATCAACTGTATGGCTTGTCTTACGGAGTAGAGCACGTGACTACACAGCGAACAGTTAAAGGCGGTTTGAGTCTAGAGGAGCCGGATTTTTTTTTCTTCCTACAACTGACTTCAATGTTCACTTGATCATTGTACTGGCAACATTGATCTCTAGATCTACATTTGGAACCATCGTAACCAACACTCTGTACAATTGAAGATAACAGCACACTATTTTTCCTTGGCACAGTGTGCAGAAGAGCCCACAGCTCAGCAGTAAACAGCTGGCTTGAAGAAGAACCATCGTAAACCCATTTAACAACAAGAGAAAAAGACTTGAAATAAAATTTCGCATTTTGTTTACATAATTCAAAATATATTTAAAGAACATCAAAATTCAAACTACTTTATAACTCACTATTTTTATACATCAAATAGAAATGTGAATTAGTCTAACATGAACAAAAGTTATTAATATTTTTAAAGAAGGTAGTTGATGTAAAGGTCATTGTTAGATATCGTCTGCTATGGATAAAATGATCAATTCGTTGTTTTTTTTCGTTAGACTTAGAATTTTTTTTTACCAAATAGATTCTTGTCTTATAAATAGATACTTTTCTACTAAACAGAAGAATATTGAGATATATCGTCTGATCCAAGGAAATTACAATTACTATTAGGCATTTCCGATTCAAACTTGAATTTGAATTGATGGTGTTATTTTAAAATTAAAAAACTGTAAAGATATAACCATAAGAAGGCCAACCAATATTAGTATTAAAACATATTTTGTTACCATATTAACATATCGCACTACATGTATTGATGCAGTCTCATATTTTAAAGTAATACATGTTCAATTAAACTCACATCTTCACTTATCCCTTTGTCTGTTGAACTGTTGGGGCACCACCAGAGACGTAGTGAGAAGAGGGGGGCAAGGAGGCACGATGCCCCGGGAGCCAACTTTTTTTTTTCAAGGGTTCCTCTAGTTGTCGTTGGCCAGGGCTTACTGAGCCGCCCTTTCGCGCCATTGTTGCTACGCCAATGCCTACTGAGCAATGCAGTTGACATACACGTTACTGACTGCATTATATTATTAAAGGCTTTACTGTATAGTTTGTTTGATAAATCTTTATGTAACACAGTAATAATGTAGGCCTAATTGACTATAATACATGTTAAGCTTAAAACCGAGTCCATCCAGCTCTTATAGGTACCTGACATTAGTTGAGGAAAACTAAAAGCTGTATGTCGTTGTGCTGGCCATAGGACACCCTCGTTAACTGTGGGCCACAGAAACATATATACTTTACATCATCTGCCCTATAGATTTGAAAGTGGAACTTTACTTTTTCATAAGAATACTAAATACAAGAGTAGCTGATTTATGGGGTGTTCATTCGCAGGACACGATTTGGTTTTGTTTTGTTTTTTCATTCGGGATTTTAATGTCAATCATGTAAGCTATTTTTAATTTCGTCAGTGACATTTTTTTTCGGCAGAGTGATTAATACAAAGTTACATAAGAACAGGCCCGGCCTTAGATAATTGGAGGCTCTAGGCGAATTTAATTTATGGCCCCCAATGAAATAGAAAAAATAAATAATAAACAGTGAAAAAAATAAATTTATATAAAATCTAGTGTACTACAATAATTACATTGGGCACAAGCTAGGCTAGTTTCTTTCTAGAACATTGTTTTGAGTCCTTTGCAAGGTTTCTAAATTTAGTAATGTTACTGACGGTGTTACTATAATGAAATTGGAATATTTGTTTGTTATGAATCTCACTGCTCTATTTTGTGTCTATTCCATTTTCTTAATGTTTTCTTGAGTTGAGGGGGTCCAAACAAAAAATATCACTTGTAAGAAGTTCAGTGGCGTAGCTTTGGTAAGAAAGGAGGGGGGTGTCCAAATGTGAAAATCCCCCCGGGCCTTCCTTGAGGGTGGCCCCCTAAATGAGTGTCCGAAATATGTTTTTACGTTAAATATTACACCATAATCTCATGTCATGATGTCAAAATGCAGGTCCCCCCTAAAGAGGTCATGCTCCCATGCCCCAAATTCCTAGCTACGCCACTGAAGGAGTGAACTAAATGAGATGAAACAACAAGAAAGACTTTTAAAAATGTCCTGATGTATATAATAGATAGATGATTAAATAGATTTGTTTTGACAGATTTAAACTTGGAAAGGGAGCCTACCGTGATATTTTTTAACTGGACCCAGGAGTAGGCTACCTTTCTATGCCACTATTATATATTCTAATGTTGGGCGTATGGATAGGTTGATAGGTTGGCAGAGAATAGGCCTAAATCCTATACTTTTAAGCGAGCAATTCTTGTATATATATATATATATGTATATATACTTATATATACATAAATTTATATGCACTTACATATATATATATATATATATATATATATAAATTTTATTTCGAAAACGGCTCTAACGAATTTCTTTAAAATTTCAAGGTATGTGCATAATAGTGAGAAAAAAATTCTCAACTCATTGGCCACATCGGGAAAACTCGAAGTCGACCGTTATATTGGTTTCAAAATGGCTCATTATCGAAAAATTAATTTTGGATAGAATGTTTTATGAATGAAATTTTCTCTATGACGCCAAACTTGACACCGCTTACGTCACTAGGCTCACAGCAGTACTCTAAGACATTTCTTCGCAAACAACAAGTTTTAATGATTCAATTGGCGTAATTAAACATTTGCGCACCATCTTATTGTAGATTGATCCATTATGAAACTATGGAAGAAAAATAATGAAATTAAATATGATTATGTATGATTAGTTATTGTGTTTTGAAGGCTTTATAAATTGTTTACATTTTAATTGCGTACACCCGTAGGTATCTTTTACTTTGTTATTATTTTGCTGGTGAATTATTGCAATGTGTTTAAGCTTCGAAGTCTACTGTCCCATACCAAAAGAATAGGAAATGGTCATAACACAGCTTTTCTATGCATTACTTGCACAACCAGGGCCGGCCCTAACATTTGCGGGACCCTATGTGAAATGGATTGCGCGCGGACCAGTAAGGATAGGGATAAGGATAATAAGTAAGAATAAAGATTTTGTATTAGAAAATAAATTCGAATTTGCATTACATTTTATTAAATGAAAGCTGACGATGCCGTTTTTTATATCTAGCATATTTAACATATTGATTGACACCCCAAGATGACAATTTTTGCCTTTTTAAGGACATTTTTATGAGTTTCAAGAGATTGCCAGGAGCTCCTTGAAAAGAAGGAGACCACAGGAACCCTATTATAAATTATAATGGTTTAATTTAATAATTTACACCTAGAATTAGCGCGGGGCTTTTGAACCTTCGGGGTCCACTGCGGGCGGCAGCATACGCCTAAGACTGGCCACGATGATATCCAGCTCGCGGTCAACGAATTTTCATCACGCTGCTGCTTTTTTTTTTTTTTGGTTAACCTATAAACCTCGGTAAAACAGAAGTCATGTTCCAAAAGTCACCCAATAAAACCTACTCAGCCCAAAGATCACCGCACATAGACATCCCTTAAAGTGTTAGATAACTTCATATTATCTGGTAAGCATAGTATCAAATGACGCATTGCTTTAAAGAGAGGTTGATATGTGATCAGGGATATTCGTGCTTTTGGACGCCTCCAGGTGAGAATGTGGCGAAATAAATCGCTCCGCCAGTCTACAAAAAACAGTGTCAACCATTGATTCTCCCAACCCCTCTATGTGGATTTGAGACGAGTACTTTATAGAAAGCAACTAAGACTTCTTGAACGACTTCACCAAAGACCACAATACATTTTGCAATATTCTTGCAAAATGGTATGAACTTCTTATAATCCGACAGTCACGCTTTGCAGGGCACTTATTCCGTATGGGGGACGAACATATTTTTGGCAATCTCTTTTTTTTTTAGTAAGCTGAAAGGTTGTCAGAGTAACAGAGATGCCTCACAATAACGCTTCTTTAGAATACTAACGCGACGTTTTTAAGTCTCTTAAGAAAAAATGCGCGATTTTACTTTAATACTAGGTGCAGTATTTCCCATGGCTGCGCAGCCCCAGCTGTGATCTACATATTTTGCCACATCCAGGGCAAGCATAACCATTGTCCGCATATGGTCGATTTAGATTTTCTTTTCGCCGTCTGCGTTTGTCCTCGGCAGCAGATTTTCTTTTGGTCTCAAATGTGTATCCCGCGGCCTTCGTGAGTGACCTCCAGCTGTCTCGTTCGGAGGCCGCATATAACCATGTGCTCTCTTCTATGTCAGCCAAGGAAAGTTGACGCCTAAGCTGGTCTTTAAAGCGTTTCCGTGGGGCGCCTCTGTTACGTCGACCACCTTTTAGCTCACCAAAAAAAAAAAAAAGACTGCCTTTGGTATACGTACGTCTCACATACGGGATACGTGCCCTACCCAGTGCAAATGTCGGACCATAAAGAAGTCCCTCTAAACTGTCCATACCGGCGTTGGCAAGGACATCGCAGTTTGTGGTGCGGTCCTGCCACCGTATGTCCATGATGGAGCGCAAGCATCTTTGGTGATAGCACTCAAGAAGTCTAAGTTGTTTTCTGGAAAGTGTCCATGTCTCAGAGCCATAATGAATATATTAATTGCAATGTTAAATGTCAGAAAGTAACCATTTTAGAAGTTACACTGCAAAGACTTTCTTCCAAGCCTATAATAGACCAATAGTTTTACGCGAAAGAAGCAATGTAAAACGTTAAGACGTGAGCTGTGGTTTTCTATAGGCCTACTGTTGGGGGGACTTTCTATTCTAATCGCCATTTACAATTACATTGAGAACTGACAGAACGAAAATGCAACTCTTCGAATTGATTGTCTTTACCCGATCGTTCATTTTCGTAATTACAATAATATTCCCAACATGACTTCGGGTATATATCCTTCCTTAACAAATTATTCATCCGAGCGAGGCTCGGTCACCTGATATTTATAAAAAAGTAACCTCCAAGATATGTAATTAAACTAATGTGAAAATTTTAAGTCTTGTTGTGTGAATTATCCGTTATTTACATTAATTTTCAGGCCTGTGTAGTCCTAATGGTAGGCTATATAGTCTAGATCTACTATCTAGATGTGGATCCACTACTGTCAGTAGAATATACAGTCTACAAATCCTGGAACTAATGCTGTTTTTTTTTAAACCTACTTCTTGGACACTGGACTCAAGCCTACAATAGGCTTTAGAATAATGAATAATTAAAAAAAAAACAATATTGCACAAATGTGTAATATGCTTTAAAATATAGATCTAGATATAAATAAAACCAGTAAGGGAGACAGAATGAGCTGAAATGAAATAGATTAAGTTTACATTTTAATAACTTTTTCCCGCGTTGTTTTCCTTTAACTTAAATTTCTACATCCTTATAATATATATATATATAGTCTTGTCATTTCTTCTTGATCCTACTGCCTCCAGATCTATGTAGATCTTGTTAGACAATCTGGTTTTGTAAGTAGATTAAATCTAGCAGTTACTCATCATAAGTTAAAAGCAAATGAGAGAGAGTCGATTGCGTCATGGATATCTGCTTGCATATAGAGGCAATACACAAAATAGGAACTGCTTTTGCGGTCTTAGGTCTATGACGTCACAAGCCTTGTCTTTTTGGGTCTTGTGCAGCGAATCGTCTTTAGAAAGTATTCAAAGTTTAGTAGTCTAGATCCCTAGACTTTAATGTCAATTTTCTAACGGTTAAGTTTTTTTTTTTTTATTTCTCAAACTGGCAATCTACTGCAGATCAAATTATTAACCTTGATGTAAGATGTAAAATAGGACTAGATCTACAATCTCTTATATTTAGTCTAGACAAAGACAACCATTCTGGACAAGATCTAATTTAGATCTAGAATCTAGACTAGATCTAGAATATTCATTAAAATCTAGATTCTAGTAGTAACTAGAGAGCTAGATCTATAATCATAGGCTACTATAATGACTAGATCTAGATCTATAATCTATTTCTAGATGATCATGATAGATAAATAGATTATTCAAGAGTAGAATTAGTCTAATAGAATTGCATAATTAATTTTTAGCTTCATTAATTTTACACCTGTTAATAGTATTTTGTCTAAAGCCTATAGCCATATAGGTTAAGAATAGTATATACAGCTATGATCTATATTGGGCCAATTGGTGGCATGTCAATAGAATCAATATTGCAAGACCATTTTAGATCTTAATTTGTGTTTTACAAATAAATACCATATAGAATATAGATCTACTTTCTTGTATTCAATTATTGTCTTTGTGAAAGTGAAGCAATCAATTTAATCATCTCACTCACAATTGAATCTTTATACTAGGAGAGTCTTTAGCACAGTGTTTCCCAAACCCTCATTTCCTAAATGGAACACTTTGCACATTCTGAATACGAGCACTTAAATTGGCTAATTTTTTTTAGAGATATTAATTAATGTGCTGGCCTACTAGTAAATTATTCCATTAGTTTTGTGGAACACCTATTCAGACCTTGCAGAACACTAAGGTTCAGCGGAACACAGACTGGGAAACACTGCTATAGCGTACCATTATATGATTTCCATGTAGACTGTACATGTAGCGTTTTAACTCAATCTTTTTCATTTAAACTGCAATAAAAAAATCAAAATCATCTATAGTTAAAATGAGTAGATATATTATAAATCTATATCACATTTTTTCCTTTCTTTAGAGTCGCAATCATCACAATGTTACAGCCAAAGCCTCAGGAGTATTCTGTTTACAGCAAAGCTTTGAAAAAAATTTTTGCATCTCATAAATCTGTGAGTTTGATTGTTTTATGTACTTTAAATGTAGAAGCAGACCTTGGATAAATTAAAAAAATAAATAAATAAACATCAAAATAATAAAATTATGTATGCAATTTATAAAAAAATCAAGCCCATCTATATCTAAGTTGACAAATAACTGAAATTCATATAGTCCTGTGTGAGGCCCTCACCTATTCTTGGCCCTTGGTGGCTGCCTTGTTTGTCAATGCCTAAGGCCGGCCCTGCCAATGTAGGCCTACTACACCTAGATCTAGTTAGTATTTGTAATAATATTAATGTATGTTTGATTTATTCCTGTTAGAATAGGAGTGATAAAATTGTTTTACCATACATTTGTTGGTTTTACTGTCTGATGAAGGCAAACCATTTCACCCTCTAATAGCACCATCAAAAATAGTGTATTTGTATGAAACAACCCTATCATATGGAATAAGAAATGTGATTTGTCTTTGTGCCTTTCTGGGTATTCTATTGGTTTTGGCTGTATGCATTTATTTGTAGTTTATGGTTCAACTTTTTATTTATTATGCCACTTTACTTTTTAGTCTTCTGACCTTTTATCTAAGTTTAGGGATTTTGCCATTTTTTTTGTGGGATGCTTTACTCATATGTATGTATTCACTTGTGATTAACGTAGCCTGTTCTATTTCGGGTCTATTCTATTAAATTATATTCTTTAATTGTGGTTATTAAAGAAAAAAGAATAGTACACTTCACCAGTGGCCAATAGTTAAAGGGGGGGGGGGGGGGGGAGGCGACAAAAAGGCCATGTGATTTTTCACTTTTAAGAATATGTATATAAGCATGGAGAATCATCATATTATTACTTGTAAGAAATTGTTACTAAACGGAGTGTTAGGTCACTATTACTTGTTTAAAGTGGTACATACATTAGAAAGTCTAAATGTAAATGTTACTTATGAGGTATTTTTTGTAAGAAAAATGATAATGAAAAAACTTCATGACCCCAGGTTTCCATTCTGACTTTTAAAAAATGCTTTTATATAGCACATCTGTGAGTTATGATCCTATCTCTTTTGTGGACCCGTTGGGGAACTGGTGTCTGGGAAAAGGTTTCAGCAAACACAATTTGAGCCACTTTCTTAGTTGGCCTAGCTGTAACAGAGTAGTTGCGTCCTCTAAGTCACATATCTCATTTTAAAATTTTAATAATAGACTAAAGAAGCTTTGTAAACAGAAGGAAAACCTATATAGAAAATTTAAAGAAACCAAGGCAGAAAGAGTTCACAAAAAGTATATAAAAATTAAACACCTAACCCAAAAAGTAAGCAGACTGCTGCAGAGTGAATACATAAACAATGTAATATCTAAAGATAACAACAAAAACCTATGGTCATACATTAAGTCTAAGAAAATGGAAACAACAAGCATAGCGCCATTAAAAGATGAACATAACATAATATATAATGACAATGAAACTAAAGCAAACATCCTAAACAAATACTTTGCATCAGCATTCTCAGCCCCAGGAGACAAAGACATATTTCTTAATTTGAACCAAGTAGACAACATAGAAGATTTAGTAGTACAAGAAAATGGAATTCAAAAACTATTATCCAACACCAAACCAAATAAAGCATCTGGACCTGATGGTATTCCAGCTAGATTACTCAAAGAACTAAGCAATGAGCTAGCCCCAGTGTTCAAAATACTCTTTCAGGCATTGCTTAACCAGGGCAGAGTACCAAAGGACTGGAAAGAAGCTAATGTCACCCCACTATTTAAAAAAGGAGAAAAATCTGATCCAGGAAACTACAGACCAGTATCACTTACCAGCATCACATGTAAAATCCTAGAACACATAATATGTAGCAACATCATAAACCACTTAGACAAACATAATGTTATCACCCCATACCAACATGGCTTTAGGAAATATAGATCATGTGAAACACAACTAATAGGACTAATTGACGATTTTTCAAAAGGTTTAGATAATAGTGAACAAATAGATGCTATTTTACTAGATTTTTCCAAGGCTTTTGACAAAGTTCACCACCATAGTTTGCTTAAAAAATTAAAATATTTCGGCATTAATGGTCCACTGCATCAGTGGATTAAAGATTTTCTGATAGGGAGATAACAAACTGTAATAATAAATGGCTCTATATCAACACCAATAACAGTAAACTCAGGTGTACCTCAAGGAACAGTCTTGGGTCCACTACTATTTTTAATTTACATAAATGATTTACAAAATTGCATTAGTTCAGGAACAAAAGTCAGATTATTTGCAGACGATTGCATAATATATAGAACAATAAAAACAACACAAGGCACAGATATTTTACAAAGAGAATTAGATGAATTACAGAAATGGGAATCAAATTGGAGCATGTCTTTCCACCCAGAAAAATGTCAGTTGTTAAGAGTAACAAAAAAACTAAAACAAATTAATTCCACTTATCTTATTCATGGCAAACCAGTAACACAGACTAAAAACGCAAAATACCTAGGTGTTATAATAAATGAAAAACTGTCATGGAATCCACATATTGATGAAACTACAAAAAAATCCAACAAAGCATTAGGGTTTATTAAAAGAAATTTCTATAAATCAAATAAGAACATAAAACTAAAATGTTATTTAACCTTGGTTAGGCCAATAATAGAATATGCATCCACCGTTTGGGACCCCTCAACTCAAGAAAACATTAAGAAACTGGAACAAACACAAAATAGAGCAGTGAGATTCATAACAAACGAATATTCACATTTGACTCGAGTAACACCTTTAGTAAAATCACAAAATTTAGAAAACCTTCAGGACAGAAGACTCAAAAGTAAAGTAGCAATTATACATAAAACACTGAACCATAATCTTCAAATACAAAAACAAAACTTAATAAAATACTCTGAAAGACACAAAAATAAAGGCACATTCCTTGTCCCCTATGATAGGACAAATTTGTACAAATACTCCTTCTTCCCTATTGCTATTAGAGCATGGAATGGGTTGCCTGAGCTAGCCAGAAAAACCAGTGACTTGGCAGAATTTAAGTCATTGGTTAATATGCATGACGCGTAGGACGTAATCATCTTCTTTTTTGAAGTAACGTCTGTATTATATAAGATAAGATAAGATAAAATTGAGAAAATTTAAATCAGTTTCAGTCAAGTTTTTTTTTTTCATTTTTTAATGTTTTTTTCTTTTAGTCTCATTTTAGTAATGGTGTATGTCAATTGTAGGTTGTCAATTGTTGTCAAACTGAATTTCCATTTGGTTGGATCAATACAAATTATCTTATCTTTTTTATTCTTTTTGATCAACAGATTATGCCACTAATTTTTTTTGTGGGTTGTGGAGTTCTTGGAGGAGCTGCAGTCATTGGCTACTCACTGAAAACCAAGGCAGATATAAGGTGAGAACATTTATAGTAATTGAGACAATTAGCAGAAAATCCTTGTGTTTTATTCTGTCTTCCGGTTTTTATGTCAGTATGTCCTTCTTTCTTTCAGTAATGATTTTACCAATTTTTACTCTATTATTAGGTGGCTAGATTGATATGATTTTTTTTTTTTTAAAAAGGTGTGATTAGGGGAGGACTATTATTGGAAGTGTTCATACTGCTGGTTACTCACAGCCATCTGCTTTTTGTTTAGAAATGCAATTTTTAACTTAATGTTACAGTGCTTTAAAAGTGCAACAAAATTATTTCATTATTTTAAAAATTTGTAGTTTATCAACATTTCCATATTATGGATACACCAATAGCTTGCTAATCCTGGATTTGTCTCCATTTTATGAAAATTCTTGACAGTTAGAAACCTTGTATCATTCCCAGTGGCATTACAGGCCAAGGAGGGCCCTGGCCTGTTTCAACACATCTCTCCATTCAGATCTCTCCTGAGCTTTTAACATGCCCAAACTTTTGAGTTATTGCATATCTGCCTCTGCATCATCAACCCTACATATTAGTGCCCTGTCTTTGGGTTGCATTCCCTTTAGTTTTTCGGTTATACTATTTTTCTCCTCTGTTTTATGACATTTTTTTAAGGAACTTTAAAGAGAGATAGAAATATTGTACCCAGGTCATGCGTTATGCACGCTGGACTGTCGTTTGGACTTTATGATAGACCCATGTTAATACCCTGCCTTCTGCCATCCCCTGTTGTCCTGCGGGAGGTTTGGACTAGGAAGTAAATTATGCTCAACTCTGAGGGACAGCTTTTTTTTATACTGTAAGTGAGAAACCTTATTGTCCAAAAACAATTTGGTCTAGAATTCTAGAAGGGTTTTTATAGCACATTAATTTAACAAATATTATTGACTTTCTTAAATAAATAATCTAAAATTTCAACTACTAGAAATGTGTGGGGGAGATAACTGGAAATTTCCAGGAGTTAGTGTATTGTTCTATCACAATATTTATAAATCTTCAGCCACATGAAAGCATTTTACAAAGGAATTTAATTATATTGTAAAACTATTAGGAATTTAAAAAAAACAAAGATTAATGACTAGAATATTTTTTTAAGTTCACAGTTGAAAAGAATTTTGGAAATGCTTATGACAAACTTAAAATTGCTGATTTAAAAAAGAAAAATTTGCTAGGCGTAAGAATGGGTTATATCTTTTTCATTGGCATTTAGGCCATATAAAAAAAATGATTAGAATTATTAGAAAATAATTATAGCTAAATATCTTTAAAGTATTACATGATACTAATGATGTTACATTGGTAAAATATCACTTTTGTTTTTTACTCAGAACACATGATAAAAAACAAGTTGAATATGCAAACATTCTCCCTGAGTCATGCTTTAAGGTAAGGTGGTGTCAGCTGTTTTTTTAGATTGGTTAAAGAACATTTATCTGACATTTCTAATGATACAAACATTTTAATCATGTAATTTTAAAAAAGTTACATCAATCCCAGTGGTGTAGCTGGGGGGGGGGGGGGAGAATTTGAAAGTCCCCCCGGAACCCATTGAGGGGGCCCTGTCACGTCAGTTTTAGAACCCCTGTAATATTTTGTGACTAGTAATCACTGAACCATTCCGTGCACGATTCGCACGAGATTTTGTTTTTTGGTCGGAAGCTGACCACGAGGTGGACAAGTCAGTTGATTTTGGACTCTCGTAAGGAGAGGAGTGTTTTGGATATTAATGTACAAGTAGAGTGTCATTGAATTGATTTGTATTCAGGACTAATTTTCTTGGATGTATTTTGTGATGGCTGAAGTCGCCAATATATCTTTATGTTTATATATTTAATGTGAATAAAAACCATGTCTGCTGCAAGTGAGTCTATTACTTATTCAAAAGGTTGTAAGACAGAGTGGTCAGTATATTAGTGTTCTCACGCACTGGCAAATCTAGTGCGCGAGTGGAAGTAAATAGTTATCAGCAAAGAACATTGTAGAGGTATCAACAACACAGAGACATTCGCGTCATCACGCCTATAACAAAACCAGGCTGTGACATATGGTGGCCAGTAAAGGTATCTTCAAGACAGTGAACCTACACTTCTCGTTTGGCGCAAGAATATACATCAGACCGGAACATTTTTTTTCTCAAGATGGCATCAAGTTAAGCCTGGACTGAATCCAGATTGCTCACAAGATCCACAAGGCAATCAAGGACACAGTACGACACGTACAGAGCACACTTGACAAGCCTCTGTCTAGACAAGATTCCAACACTGAACAGTATGTTGTGTGCTAGACACGCACGGTCTTAAAGCGCAAATATCACTCAAGCGAAACCAGTCACAAGTATTCAAATAGATCATCATTGAACTAGACAGAGCCTGCAAATTTATTTTTGTTTGTTCGCCGGTTGACCTCTACACACAATTGTGACTGTTACACACCGAAGTTATTGTGTTCTACAAGTCAGTAATCTCTTCAAGGAAGAATCTCAATCAAACTTTGTGCTTTAACATCGTTTACATCCATGTTGGCCCCGCCTCTTAGAGATGTGGAGATTGCAGTAGGTGGAATCAACTCTATATCAAAGGACATACCATTCAAAGAAACAAATTGATATTTCTACTAGAACCGTATTTGTTTAACCTAATTCGTCATATGTCATTGACTAATGTGGACTTCCAGCTACTTCTTGTAGGCCTGATCAATGCTTATTTCTCCACTATTGTCGATATCTTGAGATTCAGCACGGCGTGACAGCACCATCTGCAGAAACCGAAGACAGCTGATACACTTGTGTGGGTGAAAAATTCAAGGCGTCGCTTGAAGACAGTTAATACGTCGTTTCTACGTGAGCACTCGTTATCAACTCTTGACAAGCTCCTGCATTGTCGAGGTTTCACCTTACATTGCTATACAGAAGGTCCAACATTTAGACCTCTGTTCACTTATGGTCATTATATTTTTTTTCAGCGACTTTACATATTTGGATTATCTAAGCTGAAGTCTTCTACTTAAGTACTATTAGATTATTGGTATAAATGTGCAAGTACTTTTGGATTATTTATCTTTGACGTTGAAGAAGTTGAACTAACTTGTACCTATTGCCGCTTTCCTAGTCATCGTTAAAAGTCGAAGGAATAACACGTGCCTGTATTACTACACTTACCTTTTGGATTATCTTATTGGATTAGTTGGATTATACTTATTAGATAAGTCACCTATTGGATTATCTACACTACTACGCTACGTTGGAAAGAGGATGTAAGTTAACTATTTAAGATTGAAATTTTATATTGAGTATTGATATTGACATTGAATTTCCTTATTTCTATATATTTGTTACTTTTAAGGGTGGCTGGAGAGGGACTATTTTATGATTTTTATAATAGGATCTATTAGGGAACATCCTATCTGTTCTTTTACCTTCAATAAGACCCAACGCGTTTGAGGTCATCCTTGTTGGTAGGGAGGTACTAGATCATATTGGGAAATATTTATTAGCTGTTTTAGTCTTGTTTGTGTATTTTGTCAAAGTATTCTGTTTGTATTAATATTGTTGTTGGTATAAAGTCTTGTATCTACATATCTGTAATTCTCCTATCCTATTTCTTCTTTTTATTGATTTCTTTTTATAGCAGACTGTGTCGTCATTCCTATTGTTTCTGTGTTTGTTTTTTATACATTGTACATATATTTTTTACTTCTTATTAATTTAAAAAATTTTTTCTATTATAACTGGCATAAACAATAGCCATACATACTTCATATTGAAACATACTTGAACTATTGCATTTGTGAAAAGTATTCATTTAATACATATAATTATTTGAATATATGACTATTAGGAAAGTTCATTGATCTTATATTTATTTTGTAAAAATATAGTGCATCATAACACACACATTCTCCCAGTGTAATATTTGTAACATAATATAATACTTGTAACATATTTTTTGTGCAACTGTATACTTTGATTTACTTCTTTAACTACTACATTGATAACCATGGCATCATATGATAAAATTTTGGAGCTTGTCAAAATAATGGAACTAGAAGGGGATGAGAAAAAGGAGTTTATCAAAAAAGAATTAGAAAAGGCTGAAAAGAAAGAAAAAGAGGAAAGAGATAGGACTGAAAAGGAAAAAGATAGAATAGAAAAGAAAGAAAAAGAAGATAGAGAAGAAAAGAAACAAATTAGAGATAGGGAAGAAAGAGCTGCGGAAAGAGCTCATCAGAAAGAACTAAAAGAACTAGAGACTAAACAAAAAGAATTAGAGGCAAAACAAAAAGAAAGTCAGGACAAGGTAGAGTTAGCCAAATTGGAAGCAGCTAAAATTAACCCCAACATTATTACCCAGCAAACTACTAACAAACCATTCATTTCCAAATTTCATAAATTTAATATTAAGGAGGAAACATTGGAGAATTACCTAGTTCAGTTTGAACATATTTCATCCACCTATAATTTAAACAATGAGGATATGGCAAAACATCTTTTAGCTAATTTATCTGGAGAACCCCTAAATATAATAAGCACACTCACAACTGAAAAAAAAAAGACTACCTTGCTGTTAAAACTAGACTTTTGGAACATTTTGGAAAAAGTGAAGACTATTACAGAAAACTCTTTAAGAAAATTAAACTAAATAAAGATGGAGACTTCAATAGAATTATATTTGACATGAAGGCAAATATGCTTAAGTGGTTAGAGCTAGCTAAGTGTGACATAAAAGATCCTATTCAAATTTTAGATATGATTCTAATTGACAATGTACTTTCCAATGTAACAGATTTAGTGTTCACTTTTCTTAAAGAAAAGAAGGTAAAAACAGAAACTGATCTCATTACTAATTTAAACCTTTTTAAAGATAGCCATCCTGGTCATACCATGGATAAAAGAGACCTACATGAATTAGCCGCAACAGTCAGTACATCAAACAGTAATACTAATGATAGATATGATAGATTTAAATTCTCTAACTCAAAAACTTGCTTTAATTGTGGCAAGAAGGGCCATGTTAAAAGCCAATGCAGACAAACTAATACTAGCAACTTTAGATATAGAAGTTACACTAATTACCATAACCCTAGCAACTTCAATCAGAGTAATTACAACAATCCTAGGAACAATAATAACCAATATACAAACTACAGATCAAACCAGAGTGCAAGCCCTAGAGAAAGAAGGAGCCTTAGAAATAAATTCTATTACAATAATTATAATACTAACAGACAATCAAGGAGGGACACATACAACCATCAGTCTAATTACAATACTAACCATCAAAACAGAAACAGAAATAGAGTCAATAACAATAACAACAATGTCCAAAGAGAAGAAAATGTTGCTTACCTACAAGCAGACATGTTTAAAGTAAATGTCTTTCCATCCTATGTAAATTCAGTAGAAATTAAAGCAATGAGAGATTCTGGTGCAACATCAATAGTAAGATCCAATCTAGTCAAACCAGAACAATATTTAAAAGAAACTGTTAAGGTGATCTATGCCAATGTACAAAAATTTGACATATGTAAAACTGCCAAAGTCTGGATTGAATCTCCCTGGATTACAGGCGAGATAAAAGTAGTTGTAATGGATACCCCTGCCCAAGACCTCATAATAGGGAACTCACATGGTGTTAAAGATTTAACAATAAATCAACTAGATTCATGGATAAAAAATAGACAAAAAAATTGGTATCTACATCAACATGAAATAGCAGCTGTACAAACTAGATCACACAAAAAAATAGTGCCAGAGATTGAATTGCCAAATATTCTATTCAATGAGTTAGGAACCACCAGACAAGAATTAATCAAAATGCAAAATAGTGACCCTATAGTACAAGATTTGTTAAACAAAGACTATAACAAAATAAACTTAAACAATCATCATATATTAGCCAACAACCTAGCCATAAGATGTAATAAAAACAAAGATAACACAAGAATTCAAATAATAATTCCACAAAGCCTAACACCCAAAATACTTAAAATGGCCCATGATGATCCAACAGCAGGCCACTTCGGCAAAAAGAAAACATATGCCAAAATTTCGGAAAAATTCTTTTGGCCCAAGTCGAAGACTCAAATAAAAAACTATATAGATTCTTGTCCAGAATGTACTAAACAAAAAGTCATACTTAAGGCACCTCTACAAAAATCAGATAAAGCCCATTGCTTCTGGGATAAAATAGCCATTGATATTATGGGCCCATTAAATACAAGTACCAAGGGAAATAAATATATATTGGGAATCATAGATATAGCAACCAGGTGGGCAGAAGCTTTTCCTCTTAGGGATATTAGGGCAGAAGATATATGCACCTCACTAAGAACAATATTCCTAAAGTTTGGATTCCCAAATAAAATACTATCAGATAATGCATCCAACTTTAAATCAAATTTAAATAAAGCCTTCGCAGAAATGACCAACATCAAACTGGTACACAGTACAATTTATTCGCCACAATCTAACGGTGTGATTGAAAGATGGAACAAGACAATCAAAGAAATAATTTATAAATTAGAAACAGAAGCAACGAATATCTGGGATCAGACTTTAAACTATGCCATTTTTGCTTACAACACTACTATTCATGAAACAACAAAATTCAGTCCATATGAATTAGTATTTGATAGGAAACCTAAAGGTCCACTAGAACTATGGGCTGATAATATGTTAGACCTAGAGAACTATGAAGAATTCCATCCATGGATAACTCAAACAAAACAAAATTTAAGGCAGGGAATAAAGTTAGCTGATATAAACATGGATAAAAATTTAAACAGACATAGAGACATAAAAAACAAGAACAGAAAATTAAGGACATTAAACATAGGAGACCAAGTATATGTCAAAATAGAAAATAAGTACAGTAAAAACAAAAATGAAGGTCCATATAACATAGTAGGCAAAATAAACAACAAAGTGTACAAAGTAGACAAAAATGGAAAAGAATGTAAACTGAGCATAGACAAACTAGTAAAATTTCCTAACAGAAAATTTGAAGAAATAGAAGTAATTGATAGGGATACAGATTCAATAGGAACTATACAAGAATATGCTGCAAACACTATAACTATTCATACTAACACCCAAGACTCATGTAATGATAGGACCAATATAGATAACTTGATAGGAAAATACAATGATGTCATTACATTTAAACTAGGCTGCACTGATCTAATTCAGCATTCAATACACTTAAATAAGACACTACCATCTAAAACAAAAGCATATAACATCCCAAAGGCTTATGAGGAATTAGTAAAGGTAGAACTAAAGAAATTACTAGGTGAAAACAAGATAGAAAAATCAGATGTATGCTCTTATGCATCACCTATGGTAATTGTTAAGAAAAAAGATAATAATGTAAGAATCTGTTGTGACTATAGAGAGCTAAACAATTGTACTGTTATAGATCCTGAACCTTTACCTGATACAGACACTATAATTAATATGCTAAGTAGAGCCTCACTGTTTACCACCATGGATCTAAATAGAGGATTCTGGCAAATAAAAATGGAAGAAATGTCTAAACAATACACAGCTTTCAAATGTATTTTACCTGGGTTTGAAGGGATATATGTATGGAATGTCATGCCATTTCGATTAGTTAACAGCACAGCCACTTTCCAAAAATGTATGAGTAAACTATTGTCAGGCATAGACAATGTAATTTCATATGTGGATGACATTTGTGTTTTCACTAAGTCAGAAAAGGAACATCTAGAAACACTTAAAAAATATTTGCTCGTCTAAAACAACACAAGATGACAATTGCTCCCAATAAACTAAATCTAATAAAGGATGAAATTCAATTTTTAGGCTACAACATTACTAATAACAAAATAACTCCTACCAAAGCAAACATCAGTAAAATAAAAAACATTAAGGAACCTAAAACAAAAAAGGATGTCAGAGCACTATTAGGCTTGTGCAACTTTTATAGAAAATTCATACCAAACTATGCCCAACTAATTCAGCCCTTAGTAGAGTTTACTAAGAAAAAACATTCAAATATAATAAACTTAGATGATAGCAGCAAAGAAGCACTAACCAGATTAAAAGATAAGTTTAATGAGAAACTAGAATTAGGAAGTATTGATCCTATTTCACAACTCCTACTGTACACTGATGCATCTAATAATGGTATAGGAGCATGCCTACTGCAACAGAAAGAGTCATATCTAAAACCTATAGTTCATATAAGTAGAACATTATCTAAGGCAGAAAGAAAATATTCAATAATAGAAAAAGAACTATTAGCTATAGTATGGAGCATAGTCAAACTGAAACATTATTTACTAGGAAGATTTTTTACAATTAAATGTGACCATAAACCATTGTTAGCACTTAAAAGAAAAGAACTAAAGAATAACAGAATAAATAGATGGTCACTAATTTTATCTGATTACAAGTTTGACCTACAAAGTATACCTGGTCATGAAAAAAATGTATTAGCTGATTTTTTGTCAAGACAGGTAGATCATGAAACAGATATAAATGAGGACAATGATATTGTACATATCAGTCAAAGTATTTTAACTGAGTAACTTCTTAATACAATTAGAAACAACTTGACATTTTTTAATCAGGTCAAGCTGACATTTTTTTCTGTAACTAGGTCATGACATAATTTTGTTACACTTGTATCATTTTATTGGGTCATGATGACATTTTTTTCTTTCATTGATGCTATTGTACTATCATTTTTTATTAACTGTGCATTACATATTTACTTATCACAATTTGACAATAACATAGAATATCACAATAACTAGATGTGCTAATAATTTATATGGTTAGTAAACACAATAATGTAAACAAACACATTGACCTGAAATTATTTTTTTTTTAAAAATAGCTCACAAATGTAAATATTGTTGATTTTTTTCCAAGTGGTACAAGCTTGAATGCTATCATTTTTTATGCTATTCTACTTTAAATACCACATATGTGTGCTATCAATAGCAATTATAGACAATGTCACAGTAACCTTGTATAATGGTGACGGAACTTAGAGTAATATAAGGAATACTGAACACAAATATACTTGTATAGATGTATGTAAACTTTTTTGGGAACTACTTCAATAAATGCACTTAGTATGTCAGATGATACACATTGGGCGTGTTATATTGTATAAATGATTGGATGTAAAATAACTTTAAATTTTTTTTCTTTTTCTCTTCTCATTATTGAGATGTCAATGTATGTTAACAGGAGGAGCACATAGCAATTAAACATGCTCATGCAAAAACATTTCAATATAATGTAACTAAACTTCAGGAGAATAAAGTCTTAACTTGTATTGATTTTTTTTTTTCAATAACATACTTGTACAGTAGATGTAATCATACTAATGTATATTTTTCTAAGCAAACATTTTGAAAGTTTAACAATGCATTTGTCAATTAGTATAGGGAACCATTCATAGTTAAAATGAATGACATGACATTAATATTTATGTATAATTGAGCAAGCAATATTGAGGTGATTAATTAGATCAGCTTGACATAAGTGAGTAAGCTACTAGATATATATATAGAACATTACAATCATATGTACTTTTGTAAAAGATTTTTTTCAAAAATCTTTTCTAGGGGAAGGGGCGTATGTCACGTCAGTTTTAGAACCCCTGTAATATTTTGTGACTAGTAATCACTGAACCATTCCGTGCACGATTCGCACGAGATTTTGTTTTTTGGTCGGAAGCTGACCACGAGGTGGACAAGTCAGTTGATTTTGGACTCTCGTAAGGAGAGGAGTGTTTTGGATATTAATGTACAAGTAGAGTGTCATTGAATTGATTTGTATTCAGGACTAATTTTCTTGGATGTATTTTGTGATGGCTGAAGTCGCCAATATATCTTTATGTTTATATATTTAATGTGAATAAAAACCATGTCTGCTGCAAGTGAGTCTATTACTTATTCAAAAGGTTGTAAGACAGAGTGGTCAGTATATTAGTGTTCTCACGCACTGGCAAATCTAGTGCGCGAGTGGAAGTAAATAGTTATCAGCAAAGAACATTGTAGAGGTATCAACAACACAGAGACATTCGCGTCATCACGCCTATAACAAAACCAGGCTGTGACAGGCCCCAAATGATTGTTTGAAATTTTTTTTTACATTAAGTATTAAATATTACACAAAATGCAGGGGCCCCAAATGATGGCAAATTTCTAGCTACACCACTGAACAACGCTAAGAAGATAAATTGATATAGGGTAGTTATATGTTTTATTTATATTCTTTTTCTCATTATTTAGATATTAGATGTGTTAATATACATTCCTGTTTGTGTAGTGTATAAAGATTTAATTCGTAGGTCCTTAAGACACCTTAAGCGCAGTAGTATTTTATAATATGCTTATGTTAATAAAAGATGGTTGCCTGTTCATGTGGTATGTGCTATGGACTGTTATCTCAATGGTTCTAGGGTCATTTCTGGCCATCCAGTGGGAGGTTTGGGCTAGGATGTTTTAATCTTCAATTTTGAAGGAACATTTGAAAGAAACAATGCTTAGTGTTACAAGATACTTCATAACAACTACAACAGCCACTGTTGGATAGACAGTTGAAAGGATTAGCCCCCAAATATATAATTGACAGATATTAGTAAAGTACAACCAAGCACCACCCTATCTGTTCCTGCTCATTGATTGCCTTTCACAGCCATCTCATTCTCAATAGTTTTTTTTTGAGCTAGGTGTGCATTGTGAGGAAATGTGTCCTGTTGACCTGTGTCATTCAACAATGATCAATTATTAATGCATTGAACTTAAAATGACTGAAAACTTTTCATACTTTTTCAAACCTTGTTCTGAAACACCACATTTAACATTTAAAATAAAACCTCTGACTTTCTTTGAAATGTTTGTGTGTTCACCATTCATTTAGTGTCATGTTGAATCTTTATCAATGTAGAGGGGAGATAACAAATTCCTTATTTTCTCTAGTTATTTCTCTTGTAGATTTGGCAAAGTTGTTGTATTTGATTTAAGGGTCAAAGAAAACATAAGATGTGCTTCTTTTAACACCCAGACAAATCAAATCTTGTGTACAGTAAATCTAATCAACTCTTTTTTTCTCTACTACTTATTGTATTGAATGATTCAATAGTTGATTTCTTGTCTACTTTATTTGATGTTCTATTGATCTCCCCAAACTAGTACTATCAATGACGCAAGTTATACCCTACATGTTGTGTGGTCATTTATAACAATGTGAGTGTTGTTGTTTTTTTTGTCAATGATGGAGATGAAAATGAATGCCTAGAAGAACATTATTTAGGGTAAACCGCAATAAATATTTGATTTTTTTTCTTGAAAAATAACAAAACAGTGCAAAGTAGCAAGGAAAAAGTGTACTAAAAATGTCAGAAAAATTGTTATTACATTTTGGATCAATGTTCTTTTTTTCAGTTTAAAACAAAATAAAACAGTAACACTTGAATTAAAACTTGAAATTGTTCTTGACAGTCTTAATTGTTGAGCAAACTGTTTGTAGAAAGTTACCTTTGTGATGTGATAAGATAACATTTTGGTTGTTGATGTTGGGGCTGAGATTGTAGCTTTGCTTACCTGGACACATTGAATTTGATAACATTTTGGTTGCTGATGTTGGTGCTAAGATTGTAGCTTTGCTTACCTGGACACATTGAATTTGATAACATTTTGGTTGCTGATGTTGGTGCTGAGATTGTAGCTTTGCTTACCTGGATTCATTGAATTTGATAACATTTTGGTTGCAGATGTTGGTGCTGAGATTGTATCTTTGTCTATCTGGATACATTGAACTCATTGCTAATATATAATGTGTATATTTTATTTTTCAGCTTTTTCATCAGACTCCCTTAGAGGATGACCCTAGATTAGTGGAAGCCAGAAAGTTTCTTTATGGCCAAACTTCAAACTAAGCAGCTGAAGTTTCAGTTTTCCAAATTAAAGTTAAAGAATTAGATTTGAAAGTTTTGTTTTTTCTTTGATTCTTTCATTTATTTGCATAGATATGAGCTAATGAGAATAAAGAATGTTATGTAATTTGATCATTGAACTCTTGTATATTAATGATTTAAAAGATGTAAAAAACATTTTCAAAGAATTACAGTTACAATGAAATCAATCTGAGATTTTTTCAGTGTAACATTTGGCTGTGAAAGATTAATATTAAACCAGGTTGATATTCAGTTTTCAAGTGGATACAAATTATTGGGATTGAGTTAGAAATTGTGTATCTGAAAGTTGATCCAGAATGATACTAGAAGTGGATGTATTTAGTATTTATCTTCCTTGAAGAGATTCTAGCACTGTAATGCTCCTTTGATGATTGTAACTCAGTGAGTGCATCTACCATACATCAAAATATCTCTTCAGTCCATTACCAATCTTATAAAAAATAATATTAAATAAGAATATATATAAAATAATTTAGTCAGTATTTGTGTTGTGACGTTATGCATAGGTGCAAGGTATTTACATCTGAAGTGTAAACTGGTAGGTTAAACTATTGCCAGTTTGGACTTATCAAGATGGCAGCTATACTTTGATGTCCTTATTGAACATGCTGGTAATTGCAATTTAAGTTTTTTCCCTCATTGCACAGGACCCTGGATGAGGACTGCAATATTTTATATGTCCAGCTTGATACATTTATTGCGAGACACTTGGGTCTACTACCTCACAGTATTCTCTTGATATGATCAAAATAAAATTAAACTTATTGGATATTTTAATGAATGGCTGAAAAGCTATAAATAGCAAGCATTTTGATGTACAAACTAAAGGACGTGTGATAAAGCTTTGTTTTTAAAAGTGACATGATATCCTTTGGGTACAATTTAGCAGAATCCAATTTTTAATAAAAAAAATGTCACCTGTTTTGTGTTTGCTATTTTTAAGTTCAATTTAGTGTCCTTGACATCGATTATTTTATCATGAAAATTTTCAATGGTTTTACCAATAAAATAAACTCTTGAATAGATCAAAGTGACATAACATTTGCTGCATCTATAACTTGAGTGATTGGAAACGTATTTGGACTGTGAATAACAACGTTGGTTCTGATTCTCAACATATTTGGGCGGCTGAAAAAACTTATGTTTAACTTGCAGACTGAGACTAGAAATTTTTATGTTGTTTAATAATTACATCTAAGTGCAGAAAATTGTTGATGTTATTGTACAGATATTGCACTTCTACACTAATGAACCAAAATGATGATTTAATGTTAATTTATTCAGACAGTTCTGCATACATTAAAAATCTTTTATCACCAATAACATTTTGCGGTCCTAAAAAATACTACTACTACTAAGGCTTGTCTTTGAGTCTGAAGATCATGGAGGAGTGCATTGTTTCATGTGGCTACGCAGTTCTATCTGTGATCTACATATTTTGCCAATCCAGAACAGACATAACGGTTGTCTGTCCTAAATATTAAATACAATAATGGCCAGTTTTTGGACAATGCTTCCATCTATGTAATACTTCGTAACAAATGCTTTGTTTTTATGTAGTCTTAATTTAAACAATTTGTTTTCAAAGGTGAAAAATGTTCTAGTCAGGTGAAGGAGTGTACCTTTTCTCTTTCAGGGGTGTACATTTACAAGGCTTAGATAAGATTTAGTAAAAATACTTCGTTTTGAAAGTTTTAAAAAAGGTTCTTGCAAGACAACACAAGTAGTCCTTTAAGACGCAGCAGGCTGCAAACTCACTTCCCTTATTAATGCTTTGACAAAAAAACAACATGGAGATTACATCTGTGATGTGTTTGTAAACAATGTGTGTAATATATGCTGGGTTTGTTGGTCCTCGAGCTACACGTAACCAACATGAATAGTATACAAAGACTTGAGTCCATCTTTAGCAAGCGAAATATAACGTTTATTCAATAAAACAATTTACTGCACTTCTAATGGTTACATCAAGCTATCCAATTTGAAATACAATTACATACGGATGATCCGCATAACAGCGGTATCAAATATACAAGTCCTCTAGAATACAGTTTCACAACTAAAATACGTCCGCATCCCAGCGGGTAACAATAAACTTCAATAACATGTATCCAGCTCTAAGTACAGAAAACAACCATTTGAAATACCTGTACTGTCTTAAGTTCCAGAGACGACTCTACTCAACCGACTTAATGTTACTAATGTTCTCGACTGACTAAAACTTACTAATGACTAAAAGTCAATTTAGCCATTCATACTTCCTATTTCTATCTCAGACGTCTCACGTGCCTTTCACCTTATTGACCCGAGGTGAACATAAACAGGCAATGTCAACCGAGACTGTGACAATCTTTTACTGCTTATGATTTGAATTTGCACAAAGACACTGTCTGATATTTTCATCCTGTCTTTTTTGTTCAACGACCAACAAAAGGGCCTCTAACCACTTAGCTGGGACCATTGATTTTCACATGTATTAATTTCGAAGGCTTATACGCCCGAATTTTTCTATAAAACTATTAAATGTAAATGATGTTGTTTCTCAATATCTAGTCAGATAGAATAAATAACAAATTCTTGAAAGCATTTAATACCCAAGGAAACATCTGTATACTGTGAGAAATAATGTCCATCTGACGTCTGCTCGTTCTAAAAAGGAGTCAGATTTATGACGTCATATTTATTTAGAATATTAGGTTATGGTAGTAACCTAATGTTAAAAGACTAACAGTTCTTACTTACTGGTTAATGTTGCCAGCTTTGGTAAGTTTTAGCTACTTAAAAAAATCCAGAGCATAACTTTTAGGTTGACATCTTGTCAATACTATTTACTCGTCAGTTATATTTACATTGGCCGCCACATTCTTAGAAGGTAGTAGACTTTGTTTTATTGCCGAAATGTACGTATATAAGTCAAACACTATTTCTTTCCCTTGTTCGAGATAACAAGCAAAAAAATTCATTACCAATAGTTAATTGACTAGTTGCTTGTTTTGTTTTTAGATTGATTGTTGTGTTGTCATGTTGTTACGTAAAAGAAATAGGCTAATTGTGGAACATTTCAGGTTGATCCGAGATTGACTGAGGGAGAAATAACGTGTAGAAACTTTTGACCAGACAGACAGACAGAGTGAGTGGATATAAGCTTTGTTTAAAAAAACAAAACCACAAATTTTTAATAACACAAAACAAAACTTACATCATAAAATGAACAGATCTAATTGACTAAGTATAAGGACAACTATTTTTAGGAGTTAGGTAACTAAATACCAAGACATTATCAAGTTAGACAAGCAACATTAGCAATCGAAAAAAACATATTAAAATATTTAATGACGCCTATCGCCGCGGTGACATATGCAGAACATATGCAAAGATTGGACGCTTGGAAATGAAAAATGTTGAATCAATGTGTATGTGATTGTATAACCATTTACTGTCTGTCGTATACCAACTGGAATGCGGCTCGAGGGAGTGTATTATGCGATTAGCATGGGCAAGGATATGAGAAGAATATGGAAACTCGAGGAAGAAATTGTTATGGTTAGCATCGAACTCATGATATTCGCGTTATTAGTACGACGCTCTATAAAATTAGCTTGCTTCACCTTCACCTATCTCTTAGTCTGTAGAACCGTTGGGGCACCACACATGATTCAACCGTCTTTCTCCATTCCCCTCTGTACTTTGCCTTGGATAAAATTGACGATATTGCGATGTGGCAAAAAAGTTAAGTTTGCGTTTTTTTGACACTAGTTAACTAACCAGCCGATTGTGAGAGATTTTATCTTTAAAATAAATATTTTTGTATTACCGAGAGTGCTAGTTGATATGTAAAAAAAAAACCCTATTTCATACCTTAACTCTAAACTACGTAACCTTTAAAATATCATATTTATGTTGTTTTGAATGCAAGGGAAATTCTGCAGTTGATTGGTTATTATCAGGCAAGATAGCTGAAACCCTCTCTCATAACTCAAATTGCAAGCAAGTCATTTCATTAATAACACCTTCCTTAATCCTTTGCATCGTATAACCAACACATTTGACAGTTTAATTCCTATTGAGCTAAATATCTCTCTTAACGCCTTCACAGATCTGCGCGCGGGCCACGGTCACAATAGTTGGACCCCAGACAGTTATAAAAAAAATTGTCAGCGAAGTGCATTCATATTTTTTTCCAACATATCAAGCTATCGATCGCGTCTGGCTATAACTTCTTCTATATATGCGATTACTTTTACTTTTAGCATATTTAGATTAGGTTTCATTGTTGAATTAAAAATCGAACTCGGTTTAATCTGGGAATTGTTTAAGCCCACACGCCGTACATTAAATGGTTGCAGCTTTAAGTCGGACCTCTCCCTTACATGGCAAACAAAAACCACGAGATAATCCCACGAGATTGTCACGTGATGTGTTGCTGGGATTGAGCGTGTTCTTTGTTGACGAGTCTTCAGGTAATAGTTACATTTCAAATTTCGTTTCGTTTTTGTCATGCTTCACCAAGGATTTCTTTTATTCCGATTTTTTTAAAGCTACCCAGAGTCGACTCATCTAAGTACCTGACGCGATAAAGAATGATTGGTCTTTATACTGACCACACTAACTCCTCAATAGCAGTTGGCCTAGAAAATACTAAGATTTACAGTATAGACCGCTTTGTGTTAAGGTGAATCTTGTTTTATATTCCTTTATAGTAGACAAAGTGGAAACAACAAATCGTATTTTCAGAGTATGCTGTTTATTCGTACACTACACGTAGGATTAAGCTATTTATTGGTGTCCTGTCTATATAGATTCTTTGTTGCTTCCAACACTTGTTTCTGATCTGCGAACAGTAATGAGTAGTTGGCAGCTAACCTGACATAAACAGTAATGAGTAGTTGGCAGCTAACCTGACATAAACAGTAATGAGTAGTTGGCAGCTAACCTGACATAAACAGTAATGAGTAGCTGGCAGCTAACCTGACATAAACAGTAATGAGTAGTTGGCAGTTAACCTGACATAAACAGTAATGAGTAATTGGCAGCTAACCTGACATAAACAGTAATGAGTAGTTGGCAGCTAACCTGACATAAAGAGTCATGAGTAGTTGGCAGCTAATCTGACATAAACAGTAATGGGTAGTTGGCGGCTAACCTGACATAAACAGTAATGAGTAGTCGGCAGTTAACCTGACATAAACAGTAATGAGTAGTTGGCAGCTAACCTGACATAAACAGTAATGAGTGGTTGGCAGTTAACCTGACATAAACAGTAAGGAGTTGTTGGCAGCTAACCTGACATAAACAGTAATGAGTAGTTGGCAGTTAACATGACATAAACAGTAAGGAGTAGTTGGCAGCTAACCTGACATAAACAGTAATGAGTAGTTGGCAGCTAACCTGACATAAACAGTAATGAGTAGCTGGCAGCTAACCTGACATAAACAGTAATGAGTAGTTGGCAGTTAACCTGACATAAACAGTAATGAGTAATTGGCAGCTAACCTGACATAAACAGTAATGAGTAGTTGGCAGCTAACCTGACATAAAGAGTCATGAGTAGTTGGCAGCTAATCTGACATAAACAGTAATGGGTAGTTGGCGGCTAACCTGACATAAACAGTAATGAGTAGTCGGCAGTTAACCTGACATAAACAGTAATGAGTGTTGGCAGCTAACCTGACATAAACAGTAATGAGTGGTTGGCAGTTAACCTGACATAAACAGTAAGGAGTTGTTGGCAGCTAACCTGACATAAACAGTAATGAGTAGTTGGCAGTTAACATGACATAAACAGTAAGGAGTAGTTGGCAGCTAACCTGACATAAACAGTAATGAGTAGTTGGCAGTTAACCTGACATAAACAGTAATGAGTAGCTGGCAGCTAACCTGACATAAAGAGTCATGAGTAGTTGGCAGCTAACCTGACATAAGAGTAATGAGTAGTTGGCAGCTAACCTGACATAAAGAGTCATAATTAGTTGGCAGCTAACCTGACATAAACAGTAATGAGTAGTTGGCAGTAACCTGACATAAACAGTAATGAGTAGTTGGCAGCTAACCTGACATAAACAGTAATGAGTAGTTGGCAGCTAACCTGACATAAAGAGTCATGAGTAGTTGGCAGTTAGCCTGACATAAACAGTAATGAGTAGTTGGCAGTTAACCTGACATAAACAGTAATGAGTAGCTGGCAGCTAACCTGACATAAAGAGTCATGAGTAGTTGGCAGCTAACCTGACATAAGAGTAATGAGTAGTTGGCAGCTAACCTGACATAAACAGTAATGAGTAGTTGGCAGTTAGCCTGACATAAACAGTAATGAGTAGTTGGCAGTAACCTGACATAAACAGTAATGAGTAGTTGGCAGTTAGCCTGACATAAACAGTAATGAGTAGTTGGCAGCTAACCTGACATAAACAGTAATGAGTAGTTGGCAGCTAACCTGACATAAACAGTAATGAGTAGTTGGCAGTTAGCCTGACATAAACAGTAATGGGTAATTGGCAGGTAACCTGACATAAACTCTACACTACATTGATAAGAAATTAAAGCACTTTTTCCACAGTTAAAATGATGGCATCCTATTCGAGTGGTATGCGCTCTGGACTGTTGTTTTGATGGTCCCAGGTTCGAACCTGGGTTTATCATGTATTATACAATTTTGTGATTAAAACCTTGATAAACAATGACATTGTAAACAAAGCAATGTGACCTCAGAGGACTCTTTGATCATCTCAAAATTCTTCAGAACCAGTGAAACGCAATCGTTTGTTTAAATTTTATATCTTATCTTCTTATCTTATATAATACAGACGTTACTTCAAAAAAGAAGTTGATTACGTCCTACGCGTCATGCATTTAGTCATGCAAATTAACCAATGACATAAATTCTGCCAAGTCACTGGTTTTCCTGGCTAGCTCAGGCAACCCATTCCATGCTCTAATAGCACTAGGGAAGAAGGAGTATTTGTTCAAATTTGTCTTAGCATATGGAACGAAGCTTATGCCTTTATCTTTGTGTCTTTCTGAGTATTTTATTAAATTTTGTTTTTGTATTTGAAGATTATGGTTCAGTGTTTTATGTATAATTGCTACTTTACTTTTGAGTCTTCTGTCCTGAAGGCTTTCTAAATTTAGTGATTTTACTAATGGTGTTACTCGAGTCAAATGTGAATATTCGTTTGTTTGAATCTCACTGCTCTATTTTGTGTCTGTTCCAGTTTCTTAATGTTTTCTTGAGTTGAGGGGTCCCACACGGTAGATACATATTCTATTATTGGCCTAACCAAGGTTAAATAACATTTTAGTTTTATGTTCTTTTTTGATTTCTATAAATTTCTTTTAATAAACCTCAATGCTTTGTTTGATTTTTGTATAGTTTCATCAATATGTGGATTCCATGACAGTTTTTCATTTATTATTATATTACCCAATGACACGACGACTCACTGATTATTTGACAAAACTCTACATGACAAACATTGTACACATCTGATCCGGTGAACACATGACAGTGATAACAAGAAAAATATATATACAAATTACTAAAAAAAAATAGAGCTCTGATGTAGTGAAATTGTATTAATTGATTTGATTTATTGATTTGTAATAGATCTAGTGCTAGACTAACAACAATAAATCTGTGCGATTAGAAATAAGTGAATCAATTGTTTTTGTTTAGCGCAATTTCATGATTTCTCAATGCGCTATGATCCAATCACTTGTCTGGACAGGTTGGGAAAAGGGGGGAAACCGTGTGCATGTTACCGTGATCTTTTTGTTAACGCATTAAAAATGTTTTACTCAGGGGGTGCAAGCCTCCATGTGGGGACTATTTCGTTCCCTTTTCAATACCAAACAAAATAATTAATTACCAATAGTTAATTAACTTATTGGTTATTTGTTATAAATAATTATTGTATTATCAGGTACAAGAAATAATTTTGCGAAATTTCAACTTGATCCTAGATTTAGTGTGGGAGAAATTATACGTATTCAAACTTTTTACCATAGATAGTGAGCTTTCCAAATTGGCCTGCATTCTCATTTGTTCTACTTTCCCAAGTTACATTCTTTCCAAAGTGACGTAGCCTACACAATGTGACATCTGTTAGAATGTGACGTACTTTTTAATGTGCCCTACGTTCTCTTGTGACCTAATTTCCAATGTAGCATACTTTCCAACCCTACCTACTTTCCAAAGTGACCAACTGTTGAAGTTAAAACTAATAATGTGGACTAGTCATGCTGTGGAATGCGAAATCCCCAACAGACTAAGGTGCTCACCATTTGCAAATTATAACAGAAATATAAAATATATGTATAAATTTAAATATAAAGAGTAATACAATTTGTGATAAATAAATGGATAGATAATTTATCAGGATGTCGGTTATAGTGTGTATCGTAACGAGGAGAGCATATTATCATTGTAGTACAAACATGTTGAACAAGCACATTCAGAGCTCACATACATCTATTATTAATTGGCTGACATCTTTTTTTCCCCTTCAACTGCCTTAATCTTATTAAAGTAATCAACATTGGCCGATTTCCATTTCGTGAAGAAAAGCTAAGTTGTAAACAAAATTAAGCCCCAGTAATCTGCCTTTTAGTTCTAATTAACACTTAATACGTATATGTTTTAAAACCTTGAAAACATTTTTTTTTAGTTAGAACGCTGTAGTGAACGGTCGCTGACTTATAGCACCAAAACACTGGTAGACAACTAGACTGCTATAGGCGTATTATATTTTAACTTATAAAACTTGACATGACTTGAATAACTTCTTTGTTAACAAAAGTATATGTAACTTTAAAAAAATTATATGCCTATATATACCTTAATATGAAATAAGATAAACTTATATTTTAAACAAATCTAACTCACTATAAAAACACATCTTTACACTCTGGCATTCTGGAGTCGTCTGGCATATTTAAATACAACTTACGACAGTGCCGCTTATCTTGCATCATTCTACAAGACTAACATTAAATCAATGCTCTCTATATATATATATAAATAACAATAAATACTCCTTCTCTTCATAATAACCTTGGAAACTCGCACACTCCATAACACAACCGGATATATATAGATTATAAAGCAGTGGTTAATGACCTCTGATTACTCTGCTCTGGTGATTTTGTTCAAAGCTAATGCAGCATGCATGTTACGTTAGCTCATCCGTATCACAGCAGGTGTTTCTTTAATATGGACTGAGTAACGAAATCATCTTCTTTTTCAAAGTAACGTCTGCATTATATCAGAAAGACAGAAAACCATGCCATGACAAAGGAGCGGTGTCTCGGTGGTAAAGCGTTTGGTTGTCTGAACAAAGTGTCCCGGGTTCGAATCCTGGTGAGGTCTGGGATTTTTTAATTTCGTAATCTTTAGGGCAGCTCTGAGTTTTCGCGGCTAGAATGGATACCTGGCATTAGCAGTTGGTCGTTGTGCTATCCGCATGACACTCTCGAGGGCCACATCATCTTCCCTACAGATCGCAAGGTCTGAAAGGGGAAACTTTACTGCTTTACTTAATCGCAGTCCATGCGAATGCAAATTTTTTTCTCCTATTTAACTTGTAAAGCCATCATCCAAAAAACCCAGTATTCAAATGTGGTTCTGTCTTGGTCTCGCTGTGTCGCGCTAAGAAGTCCATCGTTCGAGTCTTCGTGAGAGTTTATGTTTCACCACATTTTATTCACCTTCTCTCATTAACTACTGTATTTAAGTGCTTGTGGCTAAAGCACAGAGCACCATTGTAGCTTTTTTGATTTCAAAAAGGAAAAAAGTTCAATGAGGGAGAGTTTTAAACCCAAATAAGTCCTTTCCATCTATTGATTACGATACATAGATGAATACACAGACAGAAAGAAAGAAAGAAAGATAGATAGATAGATAGATAGATAGATAGATAGATAGATAGATAGATAGATAATACATACATACATACACATACATAAATACATACATACATACATACATACATACACATACATAAATACATACATACATACATACATACATACATACATACATACACATACATACATACATACATACTTACATACACACACATACATGCATATACAGACGTAGATAAACAGAACTGTACACATATCTCTGTTGACACCTTGGCAACCTCTCTCGTCTCTACGATGTTAAGAATAAACTTTGAGGAACAATCTTATTGTCAACTAAATATCTAAGTTTATCCTTGCAACATGGCGTGGTCGAGAGGCTAAGTGTGCTTGAACTTGGCTTGGCTTGGCTACCTAGAAGGGGGCACGAGGTTCGACACCCGACTCGGGTTGTGTTTACTGAGCGCCTAAAAGCAGCACGGAAAACTAACTTCTAGATATCCCCTCCCCCCCACCGGTCCACAAATGAGATTGGACCAAAAGCGCTCTGAGCATGCTATAAGCATGAAAGTAGCGCTATATAAAAGCTATAATAAAATGGCCAGAATTTTATACTAACAACATGGCATGGGCTTATCTGTTTGATATAGACTATAATTAGACAAACATGTAGGGCCTACTTTAGTCCCTACTGTGTAAATAGTCAATAATATTGACGTTTACTTTATAAATAGACAAGAGTTAATTGACGTTTAGACATTTCTAAATTTATTCTTCTCTCTTATCACTAGCAATGACGCCATACACCCATCTTTTGCTCTTGTTTCTGATCTACCTCCTGGCACTACCGGCTTCTGTGCTGTCGAGCCCAATTGGATGCGACTGGCTGAAGATTCCTGACCCCAACCCAGGGCAACCCTTGTTCAACGACTCTGAGTATAAGACAACCCTTGCTCCTGATGTTCCGGTGGGGTCTCCTGTTCTGACAGTCTACGCCAATGACACTGACGTAAACGACACCATGTACTACTCTCTCGAAGACTGTGATTACACAGATTGGATTACTGTTGATACGGAATCTGGATTGATCAAGGTTAGTAGACTCTTTCAATATTTCTTGTTGTTGAAATAAGCGGAAGGGTGCTCAGAGGTAGGCTAACGGTTATTCCTTGTACGGGGATAAGAAGACCCTCAAACATACTGCCCCATTTCTTTCACCTGCTCTATGGGAAGACATCTCTGCAAGAAACTCGGCAGGGTTTCAGATACGTCCAATCTAGCAATTAAGTGTAAATAAAATGGTTTCGCATCAAAACAATGCTGCTCGTTTGATTCTAAATAAAGTTATGTTCTGATATGCTTCAGCGGCCCTTAAATAACTCATGTGGCCCCTATTAATAATGGCCCCGTTCGCAATGCGTCTTTTTCGCGCCAAAGTGTAGTACTAGCTTTAAAAACACATAGAACAAGTTGGAGTGGCAAGCCCCCCCCCCCCCCCCCTTGGTTACGGGTTCAAGGATATGCACATAAACTTAGGAACATGCATGGGACCTAATTATCTTCTTTTTTGAAGTAACGTCTGCGTTTCATATTATAAGATAAAAAAAAGAAATGTATATATATGTACTAGACATATGTTACCCGTCACCCACGGGTCTTTATTTGCGCATTACTGTCGATATAGTTACAATTAAACGAAATAATAATGTAATGTAAAGCGAATGTGTCAATGTAAAAATAGTGTGAATGAAGCTATCAAATAAAAATAGCTAATAGGATTAAATCCATTTTTTCAAATTAAAACATTTGCTTGTAGGCCTACCTATATTTGATTAAAATTTGAGATGAATAGACTTAATTTTGTATGTTCATGTGTTAAAGTATAAAGTTCAATAAGAGTTTTAGACCTACACCTAGGAATAGACTTAGTAGAGAGATGTGTTAATGTGTAACCAATTGGTAATGTCTTATGAAAGAATGTTCGCCAGGAAATCTGTAGTCACAGATATCAGGAACTAATTTATGTAAAAAATGCTTTTGAAACACAAAATTGAAGGTTAATTTTATTATATAATGAAATCTTCTTTTGTATTTTCATGTGTCAAAGTAAAAAACTATGTGCGCAAAGTGTATTTCTTAAAATTAGATCTAGGCCTAAATCCTTTCGATCTTTTCTCATGTCAACATTGTTAACCATGGCCTAGATCCATAAAATACTATAGCTGTAATAGAGTCGGACAACTTTATTTTTGTTGAGGGTCTTAAGTTTGTTTTAGGGCTACAATACATACACTACGGTCTAAGTTAGTACCCAAGGAACATTCCTGCCTAGTTTTATCAAGATTGGTCAAGCGGTTTTGATGTCTATAAGTAACATACATACATACATACACCTCACATTCTACTTTATAATATACTAGCAAAATACCCGCGCTTTGCATCGGGAGGATTATTGCATTAACATTTCAAATTTGCTTTAATTAATAGGCCTACATGTAACAACAAAACATTCTCATTTGTGCCAGGAGTGTTACCGCAGGGAATGTAGCGCATGTATTTTTGGAATAACCGGAACAACGCAGTTTTTGTGTGGCTTTTTGCAATGTTAGTCCGATAAGTAAAAATAATGTGTCATATGTACTGCCTTAAATATTTCATTACTAAGAAGAAAAGTAAACCTTTTCAAATAGAGAAAAAACATACATGTGCCAATACACAGTTATTTGTTGAGGATCTCTTTGTACACCACGTTGTCAGTTCGGCCCTCCGGCTGCAGTATGACCAATCCCTGCGCCGAGCTTACTCTTGAGCATGCGACGTACAGTTGCCCATGTGAGAAGCAGTCCTGTCTCAAGTCAATGCCAACCTTTTGTAGTGTCTGTCCCTGAGACTTGTTGATTGTCATGGCGAAGCAGAGCCTTACTGGGAATTGGAGGCGTTTGAATTGAAATGGGAGGTCAGAGGGGATGACGGGGATGCGAGGAATCAAAACTGTCTCTCCTGAGCCACTGCCAGTGAAAATAGTTGCCTCAATGAGGTTCTTCTGCAGAGACGTGACTTGAAGTCTGGTGCCATTGCACAGTTTAGGTGGCTGCAAGTTCCTCAGCAACATTATCGGTGCCCCAACCTTCAAAATGAGACGATGCTCAGGAGTGCCTGGAGGATTCAGAGAGTTGAGAAACTCTACCGGATAGTGCACCGCGTCTTCCATTTCCACAACTGAATCCACAGACTGGTATGTTTTAGATTGTGAGGGGAGTTCTTGCAGTAAAACGTGGTTTATGGCCGTGGTCATGTTGTTTCGTGGTGTTAGGATAGCTCTCTCCCTCAACCATGACACGTCTATATGCTGGAGAGTTCTTAGATTGGGATAAACATTGTAACGAAGGTTTTGCAAGGTCTTCACCAGGAGACAGAGATTTGAGGGAATTGCTATTTTATAATTTTCTTGACTGAAGCTGCCATCACCAATACTCATCAGAAGATCAGAGAACTCTCCGGCTCTTGTGTCGCCATTCAGATGAACCCTCATGTTTATTCTTAAAGTGACGACAGTGATTTGACGCCACAGGTACGAAGACTTCAGACAGGCTTTCACTTCGTCGGCGCGTGTTCCTCTGGGCACGACTGGTAGGGTTTGCCGAAAGTCTCCAGCCAGCAACACTGTCAAGTCTCCCATACGTGTGGTGGTGTTTCGGATGTCTTGGAGGGTCCTGTCCAAAGCCTCGACACCCCCTCTGTGTGCCATGGTGGACTCATCCCAGACAATCAGCTTGCACTGTCTTAGCGCTTCAGCCATGTTGCTCTGCTTTGATATGTTGCACGTGGAGGGCAAATCAGTGGTGTGGCTGAGGTTGAGAGGTAGCTTGAAAGCTGAATGAGCAGTTCTCCCACCCTGAAGAAGAGTTGCTGCAATGCCAGAAGAAGCCACAGCTATAGCAATGTCACCTTCCGCTCGGACTTTCGCAAGCAGAAGGTTTATGAGGAATGTCTTGCCAGTTCCTCCTGGAGCATCAAGAAAAAACACTGTGCCAGTGCCCGAGACAACGCTCCTCATGACTTGCTTGTAAACTCTCTTTTGGTCACCATTCAGCAAAGGCTCGTTGTTTGAGACTACATTGGCCAACTCCGAGGTGTCGTAAGAGGTTTCCCTCAAGTACTCGGGATTCGACGTAACCTCTGCCAATTCTCTCGAAGGTGAAGGCAGCCCGTAATGATCGACAGAGAGACCTCCGATAGCAATGACGTAGTTCTCAAGCAACTGAAGACACTTGTTGTAGATCATAGGCAACCACTGTTGGACTTCTGTTCCTCCATGATCTCTTTCAGTCTGTCCCCTAACATCTTCTGCCATGCTGTCTCTATGTTTTTCCCAGAGATTTAAGGGGTTCTCCATTTGGCAGAAGACCAGCATTACAGCGAACAGTTCACGGATCTTTTGAGGTGAGCGAGACAGAGCAGCTTCCTGGAGAGTCTCGTCCCAGTTGACATCGTCCTGTAACAAACCAAGTGCCCTGCAGGCCGACTTGTAGGTTGGATGGACAACACCGTCAACTGTTCTGAGAGATTCGAAAGAGGTGGGACCTATGATTTTGTAGAGCAGCAATCGAAGGTGGTAACATTCAGAGTTGTTCGGGTGCACAGTGTAGACCCTTCCAAGCACATTATCTTTCTTCACCCCCGAATGTCCTGGCACAGCCTTCCCCTGCTTCCTCCGACGAAACATGTTTCTTGTCCACACATAATAAGATGGAACTTCGTGATAATAAAGCTCCTTTGCAAAGTCATCATGGTTGCAAAGATCAAAGAAGGCTAACAGAGTCGTCTGTGGTGGATTGTGTACTTTTTCTGCAACATTGCCCTCTGTGAAATAAATTCTCTATCCGTTCTCGAGATGCACTGCAAGATGAACGACCGGAGGGTAGCGTTCGTGAATGGGAAAGCAGAAAATGCGCCACGCTGTTTCAGAGCTGCTGATATAACGTTTCGTGAAGATGGCTCCATAAATACGAACGTTCAACATGGCGGACGTTGTCGACCGTTACGACCGTTACGCGTACGATTGGGAAACGAAACCTGCTGCACTTTTGTAAGTAAGCTGTAGGGAATGCTCCTGCCAAATTTCACCCTTGTACCTACACGGGAAGTTGCAGAATTAGTGATGAGTCAGTGAGTCAGTGAGTCAGGGCTTTGCCTTTTATTTTATTCGTGGTCGAAGATGAGTACATTTCCTATGGACTCGAAGATGACTATAAAGTGTCTAATCTTCGCTTTGAAAACCCGGCCGCATACGTGGCTTAGGTCAGTTGCAGACAGGCCTTCTTCTTCTTTCTCAGCTTTTTGTTGGTTTGGCGCTCTTTGACCATGGCTACTCTTTTGCTTCAAATCTTGTTATCCTGTATATTAGCTATGTATCGGTACATTCATTAAAAAGTCATTCAAATCCACAGTTTACAAGCAATTATTTCAGGACGCTCAATTTAGTTCAGACTTTACAAGTAATAGAAGGCCGAAGGTAGCGCTAACTACTGGGAACCAGATCAGACGAATTGACTTCGTTTTAAAAGGACCAGCTGTGACTGACAGTTTTTTGTATTAAAATTATTTTTTTTTTTGGTTCATGAAAAGATTTAAGTCAATCAAAATTTTGTTTTCTATGCAGAAGGTTTAGTCAACATTTTTATAACAATATTTCCACATGTTTTAGAAATCCTGCGGTGTGCCTTTGTATGTATATAAAGTTGTGTCTTTGTATGTGTACTTAATTGCGTATGTGGGTGCGTCTGAGTTTATTTGATAAAAAGTTTTTTACGAAAATTTCTACTCGCAGACTAATATATCCACCGTGGTTCGATAATGAACACTTTCATCTTCGGGAAGGGCTTTCGATGCTTCTAACTTTTGTTTTGTGCCTTTTCATGTGGCTGCTGAGACCTATGTGAGCGCGGAAAGTGTGGCTGCACGCTGTGTAGGTTATTCCACCTGGAGCATGTTTTTTTTTGCTCTGGCGCTTTTCTTCTGCGATGTTCTCTCGACCTCTGAAATTTGTGCGCCAGTTTTCACACGGCGCGATGATGCGATGTTGTTTTATCACGCGCTTCCGTTTCCAAGGTTACAGGGTCAAAGTTGACGCAAGCGACAGGAATGTTAACTCCTAGTGACAAACGTGTTAAATATGAGGGGGTGGGAGAAAGAAAAAAAAACATATAGTTAATGCACAGTAAATAATTACATTAGACATGAGACATGAAATGATAGTAGATGTACCTAATAAAGAAATCCTCAATGAAGCAGAAGGGCTTTCTCTTCACTGGATTTTAGATGACTACCATAAATACTTATTTCGTAGCTTTAAGATATAGGGGAGACGCGGTGGCTGAGGGGTAAAGCGCTTGTACCGGGTTCGAATCCTGATGAGGACTGGTTATTTTTAATTTCGAGATCTCAAGGGCGCCTCTGAGTCCACCTGACAGTTGGGGAAAGGTACATGAGGTTGGTTGTTGTCCTGACCTGACAGACAGTCCTTAAGAAATAAAGATCATTACGTTTGAGCCCGAGCCTTATCCTGGACGTCAGGCAGGTTTCGAACCCGGAACCATCATGACAATAGTTTGGAGCGCATATCAAACACGTTTATCTATTATTATAGTTTCATTTCATTTATTTGTTTTAGGTTATCCGAAGTCTGATGGATATCTACGCTATAGAGATTGAGTGCACGGTACTGGTCCAAGACAGGGAGAATCTGACCGACTCCACAGTGAAGACAGACAGGTCTGGCCTGTTCATCAAGCTCTATGACATCCGCGAGATAGTCGACGACGAGGACCAGTTTGATTCCAGAGAAGTGGAGTGGACCACAGGCGAAGAAATGGCAACATCGCCAACCGTTACGACAAGCAGTAACATTAAAATCCAGACATCGAAACCCACAGAGGGAAGCTCTACATCTGCGAAGTCTACATTGGCTACAACTACAAAACCCATTGTTGCTACCACTTCTAAACCTACATTGGTAAACATTACTACTAAACCTACATTGGCTAACACAACTACCAAATCTATATTAGTTAATATTACCACTAAACCTACAATGACTAACACTACTACTAAACCTGCATCGGCCACTACTATTAAACCTATAGGGGCTAATACTACTAAACCTACAGTGGCTACAACTACTAAACCTACAGTGGCCACCACCACCAAACCCACAGTGGTTACCACTACTAAATCTACTTTGGCTACCACAACCAAACCCACAGTGGCTACCACTACTAAATCTACCGTGGCTACCACAACCAAGCCAGCCATCGCTTACACTACCAAATCTACATTGGCTACTACTACCAAACCCATCGTGGTTACAAATATTACTAAAACTACTTTGGCTACAAATAAAACCACAACTGCTACCGTATCAAACAATAAAACCCAGACTTCTAAGCCCACCAATACTTCTGCTTCTACAAGTGCTGCTTATAATAAAACCCAGCCGTTTAAATCCAGCACTATCTCAACAACTGTTGCTTACAATAAAACCACAACAGCAAAACTTAAACCTGGCAAGACTACTGCAACTGCTAAACCAAAAGTAACGGCTAAGCAGACGACCAAAAACCCAACCGGCAAGGTTATTCAGCCTTCCGGTGCCGCCAAGAAAAACAAAACTCGCCTGGTCAAGAAAGTTAAGAAACCTGGCAAGGAAGGCGGAGCTCCAGTCGAATACGAGTATGATTATGAATACGAATACGATGACGCAGACAAAGGAGAAAACGTTAACGGTGAGATCGAGGCTTCCGTGGGAAAAGGCGGGAAGACTAGAGGCGTTCAAAAGAAGAAAAAAACAAAGACTCGAGGACAAGGTGGGTACACTGAGAGTTATGAACGAAGTTACAGCTACAACGACACAAGCGTCGAGGAAACTGAGAGCGAAGAGGTGGGCTCTTATGACTTGGGGGGCAAAAGGAGACAAAATGGTCGGAAAAAAGAAATTAAGAAAAGAAAACATGGCGGTTCAAAGGATTACGACGATTATGACTATGATTATGATTACAGCTCAGGAAACCGCTCTAGAAGCTTTGGCGGCGGGCATAAAAAGAAGGGTCAAAGATGGCGCCGTCGCCATGGCGAGAACAATACAAGTTCCGAAGAGATTGGATCATGGGATGCCAGCTACAGTCACAACAGAACGAGAAACGATACCAAAGGAAGCTATGACTCTGGAAGCAAGGAAAGTTCATACAAACATAGAAAAGGAATTAAGTACAAAGGAAGAAGAAGGCATCATAAACATGGAGAGAATTCTACCAGCTCTGAAGAACTTAGTTATTATAGCTACAGCTATAACGGATCAAGAAATAACTCCAGTGAAGTGTATAGCAAGGGAAGCTCTGAAAAAGCATATAAACGCATGGGCGGTTACAAACATAATGGAGGTAAACGAAAACATCGTCTTGGTGAAAACTCGACTAGCTCAGAGGAAGCTGAATCCGGTAGTGCAACTTACAGCTACAGCTATAACGGAACGCGAAATGAGACAAGTGGAAGCGACGAGTCCTACAGTAAAGAGAGGTCTTACAAACACAGAGGAGGTCATAGGTATAAAGGTAGAAAGAAGAGTCATCGAAATGGGGAAAATTCTACAAGCTCAGAGGAGGCTGAATTCGGAAGTGCAATTTATAGCTACAGCTATAAAGGAACGCGAAATGAGACAAGTGGAAGCTACGAGTCCTACAGTAAAGAGAGGTCTTACAAACACAGAGGAGGTCATAGGTATAAAGGTAGAAAGAAGAGTCATCGAAATGGGGAAAATTCTACAAGCTCAGAGGAGGCTGAATTCGGAAGTGCAATTTATAGCTACAGCTATAAAGGAACGCGAAATGAGACAAGTGGAAGCGACGAGTCCTACAGTAAAGAGAGGTCTTACAAACACAGAGGAGGTCATAGGTATAAAGGTAGAAAGAAGAGTCATCGAAATGGGGAAAATTCTACAAGCTCAGAGGAAGCTGAATCCGGAAGTGCAATTTATAGCTACAGCTATAACGGAACGCGAAATGAGACAAGTGGAAGCTACGAGTCCTACAGTAAAGAGAGGTCTTACAAACACAGAGGAGGTCATAGGTATAAAGGTAGAAAGAAGAGTCATCGAATTGGGGAAAATTCTGCAAGCTCAGGAGAAGCTGAATCCGGAAGTGCCATTTATAGCTACAGCTATAACGGAACGCGAAATGAGACAAGTGGAAGCTACGAGTACCACAGTAAAGAGAGGTCTTACAAACACAGAGGAGGTCATAGGTATAAAGGTAGAAAGAAGAGTCATCGAAATGGGGAAAATTCTACAAGCTTAGAGGAAGATGAATCCAGAAGTGCAATTTATAGCTACAGCTATAACGGAACTCGAAATGAAACCAGTGGAAGCCACGAGCCCAACAGTAAAGAGAGGTCTTACAAACACAGAGGAGGTCATAGGTATAAAGGTAGAAAGAAGAGTCATCGAAATGGGGAAAATTCTACAAGCTCAGAGGAAGATGAATCCAGAAGTGCAATTTATAGCTACAGCTATAACGGAACGCGAAATGAAATCAGTGGAAGCCACGAGTCCAACAGTAAAGAGAGGTCTTACAAACACAGAGGAGTTCATAGGTATAAAGGCAGGAAAAGGGCACATCGATTCGGCAAGAACTCCACTTCAGAAGAACTTGCTTCAAGCAGTGGTTATTACAGCTTTGATTACAACAGGACAAGTAATGACACCAGTAATAGCTACAGAAAAGGCAGTGAGGAACGTTCTCATAAAGTCAGAGGCGGCCCCAAATACAAGAAGGGCAAAGTACGACATGGTCACGGCGAAAACTCCACCAGTTCAGAACTGGCTGATTCAAATGTTGTTTCTTACGAGTACAGTTTTACAGAAATTGCCGACAGGGGCGAAGAAACTTCTCCGAAATATAAAGGCGGACTCACAAAGTTTAAAACTGTTAAAAGCGTTAAGAAAAGTGGGAAAAAAAGAAAAGGACACGCCTCTGGAGAATCGGAACTTTCTGAACATAACTCTAGAAATAAGTCCTCTTTTGGAAACGAAAAAAAGAGCCGAGGCGGATCTAAACACAAAGATGGAAGAGGGCGACATACTTATGGCGAAAACTCTACAAGCTCAGAATATGTCGACTACGAAACAGACTACTATGATGGTACTACTAATGGTACTAGCAATAGTACAGAAAGTTACAGCGGAGAAGAGAGATCATCAAAGATAAAAGATGGAAGAGAACAAGTTAAACACGTGAAGAGAGGCAAAGGAATCAAATCCCAGAATTCTGCATCGCAAGAAGACTATGATGTAGACTTTTATGACTATAGTGTCTCCAAAAATAACTCTGCTGGTCATACTGAGAAATCCTACAAGAACGGAAGTGGCGTAAAAGGCGGGAAACATCGCCGAGTGCACGGACACAACTCAACAAGTGGCGAATATTTTGGTTCAAGAAATGGCATCGACAACAGCACGAGTAATTTGACTAGTGGAAGTCACATGGGCAGCGGAAAGGAGAGGTCGTACAAAGATAAAAGTGATACTAACCGTGGTCATTACAAAGCACGCGAGAAAAAGCGCGGTAAAGAGAGGAAAGAAATTGAAGCAGGCAATGAAAGCAGTGAATCTGTCAATGCCGGTTCACGAAATGAGTCTTTGTCTGGAAACCAAAGAGAGAAGAACACAATTGGTAGAAAGCAGAGAGGTAACAGTACAGAAGAGAATGACTCGGAGAATTTCTCCTATGAATACAGCTTTACTGAATCTGGCAACAGCACTAGTGGAAGCTTTGCAGGTAGCGGGGAAGAAAAATCCTACAACGGAGAAACAGGCAAAAGGAAGACACCGACGAAAATATCAGGAAAGAGAAAGTGGAGGAAAGGCGAAGGATTTACAGGATCCAAGTTTTCAGAAACAACGGATCGTGAAGACCGGTGGGAAGTGGGCTCACGAAATGAATCACTCTCTGACTCACAAACATATTCCAAAAATAGAAATGGATTCAAACGAAAACGTGGTAAAACTTTTCGTGAACAAGGAGCTAACTCTACTAGCATAGAAGACGATGGATCAGCAGCTAGCTACTTCAGTTCAAACTGGACCGGAAGTGACATCAACGACAGTGACAGGGGCGGTATCAGTAACAGTTCTCATAAACATCGCGGTGAAAAACAGTACAGAAGCGGGAATAGAAATGGACTTGGTAGAAATTCATCGGCCATTGAAGAGAGAGGCTCGGAGAGTTACAACGGTACTAAGGGTTCCTGGGAACTATCGAAAACACGTCAGTCTGATCGACAGCAAGAACGGAACAAAAATAAAATCAAGATGAATGGAAAAAGACGAAAGTCGCCATCTTCATTCGATCAAGAAGAAGGATTTAGCGCTGAGGACTTTGGTAGCTGGAACAGGTCGGAATCCAGTCGTAAACATATTTCCAAGAGCAAAAGTAACTTCAGGATACAAGGAAGAAAAAAGAAATACAGAAAGGGAGAGAATTTTACAAGCCTCGAAGAGACAGGGTCAGGTAGCGGCTACTACAGTTATAATGGTACCAGAAATAGTACAAGCTCTGAAAATGCCAGTGCTGAAGAGGATTCTTTTAGTTTAAAAGGTGTCAGGAGGAAAGGAAACAGAGGTTATAAGGGCAGAAAACGAGGCTACAGAAAAGGTGCCGAAAGTGGTGACAACTCTACATCTTTGATGTGGGAATCAAGAGAAGATAACTATGATTACAGCCTAAATGAAGGTAGCACAAGTGTGAACGGAAGTCACGGCGAAGTGGATTCAAGCAGCAACATTGGAAACAAACTTCGTCGAAAGTCGCAATATCGCGTAAGCGGCAAACATCGCAACGCTAAGAGTAACAAGGGAGAGAAAGAAGGACTAATTTCAAAGGGAAATGTGTTTAGCAACGAGAAAAGCTATGTCGGAAGCATCAACAATTCGACAAACTCCGAAAGCGAAAGTCGGTCTGGTATTGGAGGAAAACGGGGAAAGAAATATCGCTCCGAAAAGAGAAAGATATCGGGCAAGTATCGCACGGGGAAATCCAATCGCGGTGAAAAAGAAGGCAACTATTCCAATTCTTACTTCGATTACGAAGATTTCGAATACAACAGCACAGCCAGCAACGAGACCGAAGATATAGAGCTAAGGAACAGATCATCGACCGGTCAAGGTCAGAAGTACAGAATCGGGAAACACCGCATTGGAGGCAAGCACCGGAAAGGAAATGTTACCGAAGGTGAAGCAGAAGGCGGGAACGAAGAAGGCGCGCGATACGACTACTACTACTACTATGACTATTACGACGACACGAACGAGACGGAGAGCTCGTATGACCTCGGAGAAGAGTACGAGATGGAGGCGAGTGATGGAACTCCGGAGCAGTTGTCCGGGAATGTCGCCGCGAATGACCGCCAGGCTGAGAGTGGGGCTGGTTCTAGTGGAAGCGGTGGGAGCGACACGGTCTCCTCGAACGGCGAGAGCAGTCATTGGAGGGAGGAGTGGACAGAGGCGCCAACGTACGGAGAGTACGAGTACTGGCAGAAAGAGTACGAGTACGAAGTGACTGACCAGCCAACACCTTAACTTTGAACGGCTTCCCCCCCCCCCCCCCCCAAACCCACCCCACTTTAGTAATTCAATTACGTTTTTGCCCTAACCCCACACACACACCTTTAACGCAGAGATACACGCACTGGAAAAATTCACTACAACACTGCAACACATATATTACAGTAGAAATACACACACACATGCATGAATCTACAGACAGTTTGAATCGCACACTCACAGGTTGACACACATACACACAAACACACCTGAATACTACACACCTACACTGGAACACAACGGCATGTGCTAAACTATACTTGTAACATACGCACATATAGACACGAATTTAAATAATTACAGGTGACTGGATCAAACACTCCAACATTGACAAGCACACACAATAGATTCAGGCTTACTGAAAGACAAAGTAAATGTCAAGATTTAATTGATTCAATGGTAACCTATACGTTGACCAATTAGTTGACCCTTTAATTGTTCATCCATAGTAATCCTAATCGCTAATCGATAAGAAACACTTCTGTCATTCATCGGGATATCGGCCTATCTCAAACTTCAACTCATAGATAGGAATTATCAATCTAAATGAATATAAAATGATAAATATTCCGATACCTGCTGGACGAAACTATTTTTTTAAGGAACTTCTGGAATTTAAAAGATAAGAAAATAAGATAATTGATCCTAGAATGTTCTTTAACAAATAGAGCACGCGTATGTAAGATAATTCCTGATAATTAGCAACGCCTTTGTCTTTAACTGGAATCCTTAAACTCCAAGTTGGCTTGAGAATTTGTCGGGTATTACCGATTTCAATGACATAATAAATGGTCACTGTAATTTCTAGTCACAATAAGTTGTATTGTATGTTTAGTTGATGCTAAGTTTGCGATTTGCTTCATTAACATTAGACAATTTATATGTATAACAATACATCGATATGATAAGGTCTTGCAAACAATACTGTGTATTTATAATATTGAAATAACTATTATGCTTATTAAAAAGGTGTGTGTTTACTTTTGATTGGAAATAAACTAATGAGGATTTCCAAAGATTGTCACGTGATCTGTGTCGTCTGCTGTAAGACCGCAATTTTGTACCCAATAAATAAATAATAACTTAAAAGTTCAATAAAAAGATTTACAGGGAAAAAAGGGATTCTGTTTAAAAAAAACAACACTAAATAAGCATCTGATTTTTGTGACCTGAAAATATGATTATATTATATAGTGCCTTTGACTTTGAACAGTCTTTAAAACATTAATTAGTAAGTAAGACTATACTTTGGTTGTAAGTATTTGCAAAACAAAAATTATATACAATTTTACATTGACTACCGACTAGTATAATCTTGGTAATTATATTGGTAAGTTTATTCTTCTTTAAGGAACGTCTTTAGTTTATAAGATAAGAATTAGTAGAAGAGAAGAGGCGGGACCAATGAAAGGAGGACATATTGTTTGAACTAAGACTTTAGAATACATCTCTCTATTTAGAGAAAATGATGAAGTTATTGATTGATTTAGAAGTAAAGTAGAACTGATTCTATGGTCGACAGTTAACGAGGGTGTCATGTGGCCAGCACAACATTTGCCTTTACTTTTCTTAACTAATTTCAGGTACCTATTAGAGCTGATAGAACTCAAGAGCGCCCTAAAGATCCCGATATTCCAAATCTCAGTCTTCATTAAGATTCCATCCCCAGATCCCTTGGTTTGGAAGCTTGACCACTCAGCCATCACCCCCTCTCGTAATGAAGTGTTTGTGGGAAGCGTGGTCGAGAGGCTAAGTGCGCTTGAACTTAGCTTGGCTAGGTTACCTAGAAGGGGTCTTCAGGTTCGACACCCAACTCGGGCAGAGTTGTGTTTACTGAGCGCCTAAAGGCAGCACAGAAAACCAACTCCTAGATACCCCCTCCCCCCCCCCCCCCCCCCCCCCAAATGAGATTGGACCAAAACGCTCTGAGCATGCTATAAGCATGAAAGTAGCGCTACATAAAAGCTATAAATATATATATTTACTCTGAGATACGTCTCTATAATACATTCGTGAAACACGTTTTACTGAATAGTTTTCTCAATATTTTTTAAATAAATGTTTCTTAAAGATTTAATTTCAAGGGGGAAAAAAAAAAGCGTCTTGAGTGAGATTTGAATAGCTTCAATGTGTTGGACTCGCTTGCTTTCAACTTAACACAGCGAACTGTAAGACTTCTCATTTTTACACACGCTGGGTTTTACCAGTGTTAATGTGTATGCGTATGATTGCAGGGCCGATCCTACAGATTCTGATTTGTAATAAGAATAATAAGTGAAAATTAAGATTTTTTATAAGAAAATAAATTCTTCTTTGCATTTATTCATACTTTACTAAGTACAAAATCACTGTCAAATTAACTTGGTACCATTACGAGCCATCTACAGTTAATAGTAGTTTTCAAAAACCCGATAAACATTCAGATCTGTCTTTCAGACTAGGAAAATATCTCTTTTTTTTTTTTTTAAGAGTTCGAGATAGATTTAGATCTATCTTTGTATGCCAGTGACTATTAAAGTAAATTAAGTATTTGAACTTCTTGTTTTGGTAAAAATTCGCCTTATTATTACATTTTTTATTTAACGAAAGCTGACAATGCCGTTTTTTTTTTTATCGCAAGTAGGAATGGCGTTGTCCTTATTGAATGACACTACGAAATGAGAATTTTGTCTGTTTGTAAGGAGATTTGTATCAGCTTTCAGAAGATTTTAATAATTTCTAGAGATTTTTATGACTTTTCGTATATTTTTACAATTTCAGGAGAATTCCAGAAACCCTTTAATAATAAGTTAAAATGGTTTAATTTAATAATTTACACCTTGAGTTCGCGCGGGGCCTTCGGAAGTGCGGGGCCCACTGCGGCCGATAGGTTGCAGTGGCCTTAGAACGGCCCTGTGTATGATAGGAAGAAAGAGAGAGAGAGTGAGAAAGAAAGAAAGATATATATATAGAGAGAGAAGGATAGAAAGAAGAAGAGAGAGAAATAGAAAGAAAGAGCGAGAAAAACAGAGAGACAAAGAGAGAGAGATACAGAGAGAAATAGAGAGAGAAAAAAGAAAGAGAGAGAGAGGGAGAAAGAAAGAGAGGGAGAAAAAGATAGACTCAGAGAGAAAGAGAGCAATAGAGAGAGAGAGGGGGAGAAGGAGAAAGATGTGAAAGAAGAAAAGGAAAAACAAAAGATAAAATACAAACAAACAAACAAAGAGAAATATTGTGAGGAGAAAGTGAAATCAAATAATTGAGAAAGAGAAGGAAAAGAGAGAACGAAATAGAAAGAAAGAGATCAAAGGAAAAATCAGATGGAGAATTGAGAAAATAATCAGATGGAGAAAACAAGAGGTTTGAAAGAAAGAAAGAGAGAGAGAGAGAGTGAGAGAAAGGCTGGCCTGGGAGGGTGGCAAGAAACTACAGAAAGATACACTTTCAAGTGAGTAAGATCAATACATTGACTCCAGGATTAAAGACATTCCTCCATTCAATACTTTTTGAGCGATGCGTGTGTTCAACATTTCCGATGTGTGCTCAAAGGCTTATATGCACACTACAAAACTTCGGCCTACCAGGTCACGTGATCTGTTTAAAAAGAAACTGAAATATTCAAAACAACTTTAAAACTCACAGATTTTATCATCGTATATGTTTACGTTTCAATTATTGTTAACATATTTATTTTGTATGCCGATAAAAGACACATTCACCTTCAGTTTCACCTATCCTTTAGTCTGTTGGACCGTTGAGGCTTAACACAAGATCTGTTAACCATCTTTCTCCATTCCTCTTTGCCTTTTGCCTTGGATAGAACCTCTTCCAATGGCAGGCCCGACCATTCTTTGATGTTGTCCTCCCATCGCTTTCTCTGCCTGCCTCTTCTTTTTTTTCCCGATACTGTTCCCTGGAGGAAAGTCTTTGGCAGTGCTGAGGAACATTTTGATATGGTCATAGAGTTTATTTTGCGTTTTATGACAGATTAAGAGAACAAAACACCTGATTATTCTTTTTTTTTTTCACAGGAAATATAATCTACCTATTTTATCAATACTGAGAATTAAACAAGAACATTCTAAAAATAAAATAATAATCAAATAGCTACAGTAATTTCGTCTGAGCAAAAGACTTAGTTTCAAATATCCATTAAAAGGGAATTATATAATGGAGTCATTCCTATGTAAATTCCATGCTATCAGAGCATGGAATTGGTTGCCTGAGCCAGCCAGGAAAACCATTGACTTGGCAGAATTTAAGGCATTGATTAACACACATGCATAGGACGTAATCATCTTCTTTTATGAAGTATCGTCTCTATTATATAAGATAAGATAGGATTAGATATAGTCTCTATTATATAAGATAAGATAGGATTAGATAATTAATACTAAACATCAAAGGACTTGAGAAATACCAAAGTATTTGGCAGTTGATTGAAGCCGATAGAAACGCACTCCTCCTAACTTTACAAATGTTTATTCAAGGGATGTAACTCACTTCACTACATCATATATTGTATTTCGTCGATTATCTCGCTTCGAAAACGGCCCCGTATTACCTGCCAAAATTAATGGTATTTACACGGAGTAATCTAATCTCTAGACGACACCAATCTTTGATAAATATTTTTATCACCTGACCCTCTTCTGCTCAGTGTTTTTATTCAGTATACTGATCTGTAGATCTAACAACCAGTGTCAAAATATCAATGACAGAGTCATCATCAAGCCCAAACAAAAGGTAAACATTTAAGCTTTAGATATTATCAGACATTATTGTGTTTACCACAAAATGCACTTATCATTATTTATATATACAAAAAAGAGATAATAGCAGTTTTTTTCTACTTTGCTTTTTTACATATAAAAAAAACAAGTTTTCGCCCTCCCCTGCCCCCTTTTTAAAATAAATTTCGTTGACTTTGGTATTAGCGGTAATACTTATAACCTAGTTCAACATCTGTTAATACTACAAAGACATTGTAGACATATGTAGCATAAGGGATTTTAGTCAGAAGACGAAAGATGACTGAAGCATTTTAACTGAACCAGTTCCGACCTGCATATATTGCTACATCAAATGCCGACAAGGCATTAACAATAGAAACGTAATTTAAATATAATAGAAGAATTAGTTTCAAATAGCCTATATTAACATATACAAAATATAGTGAAATCACTAAATTTAGAAAGCCTTCAGGAGAGAAGACTCGAAAGTAAAGGAGCAATTTTATACATAAAACACTGAACCAGAATTTTCAAATACAAAAACAAAATCTAATACAATTCTCAGAAAGACACAAAGATAAAGGTGCAATCCTCGTCCCATATATGCACGACTAAATGCATGACGTGTAGGACGTAATCATCTTCTTTTTTGAAGTTAGGTCTGTATTATATAAGATAAGATAAGATTGTCAAAAGTGAATATTTGTTTCTTGGGAAATTGTATATGATGTGGTATAAGATGTGGCTCTGAAAAAAATATAAGTTATGGCTCTAAAAAAAGGACATACGATCATAGTTAAAAGGCTGTGGCTCCAAAAGGATATAAGATGTGGCTCTGTAAAGAATCTAACTAAGGCGTCTTATAGGATATAAGATGTGGCTCCATCAAAAATATAAGATGTGACTGTCAATAATACAAATCTATTAATATTGAGACTTAGGTTTAGGCGTTGTATATAGTTATACTAGACATATGTTACCCGCGACCCGTGAGTCTTTGTTTGCGCATTGCTGTCGATATAGTCACAATTAAACGAAATAATAATGTAATAAGTAAAGCGAATGAGTCAATGTAAAAATAGTGTGAATGAAGCTATCAAATAAAAATAGCTAATAGGCTTAAATACATTTTTTCAAATTAAAACATTTGCTTGTAGGCCTACATATATTTGATTAAAATTTGAGATGAATAGACTTAATTTTGTATGTTCATGTGTTAAAGTATAAAGTAGAGCTTGAGGTAGACATAGATCTAAATCTACACTAATCTAGAGTTAAAAATTGGCTTTTATAGAGTTCGTTCTGTGTTGCGCATGCGTGACCTTTTTTCATGAATGAATATAGGCCTATCTCAACACGGCTACGCGGCTTTATTTAGCGAACAGCAAACGAATGTATTAAAAATGTTTTAGAAAAATAAATTTGAATGTTAATTTGATTAAAATATGAAATGATTGGACAATAATTAGTATGTTTATGCGTTAGAATATATAACTGTCTTTGCGAAAAGAAATTTTATCATCTTAGAGTTCAATAAGAGTATTAGACCTAGGCCTAGGAATAGACTCAGTAGAGAGATGTGTTAATCACTGTTCATGTGTAACCATTTCGTAACGTCTAATGAAAGGATGTTCGCCAGGAAATCTGTAGTCACAGATATCAGGAACTAATTTATGTAAAAAATGCTTTTGAAACCTAAAATTGAAGGTTAATTTTATTATATAATGAAATCAATGGATCTTCTTTTGTATTTGCATGTGTCAAAGTAAAAAACTATCTGCTCAAAGTGTATTTCTTAAAATTAGATCTAGGTCTGAATCCTTTCGATCTTTTCTCATGTCAACATTGTTAACCATGGCCTAGATCCATAAATACTATAGCTTTAATAGAGTCGGACAACTTTATTTTGTTTGAGGGTCTTAAGTTTGTTTTAGGGCTACAATACATACACTACTGTCTAAGTTAGTACCCAAGGCCTAGTTTTATCAAGATTGGTCAAGCGGTTTTGATGTCTATAAGTAACAAACATACATACGCCTCACATTCTACTTTATAATATAGATAGATGGTCGTTCTCTATAATACGTATTTTATGAATAGTTCATTGTCATTAACAATAACTAATTTTGTTTTAATATCTTATCATATATCTCCAGGACGCAATGGAGTTGACCTATATGAACTACCTGTTCTCATTTTTCTTCAGTTTGTTTACTATCAAAGAAGGCCCATTACTGTTGACACCTATTCTCAATTCAGGGGACATCACTAAAGCTCGCACGCTCAGCCTTGTACATGACAAAGAAGGAGTTATCCCGCCTAGCCACGCCGGATTTATCACTGTGGATGAAAAGCTTAGAAATCACTTGTTCTTTTGGTTCTTTCCCACGACCAGCAGACGATCGGAAGTTCCACTTTTGCTGTGGCTAAACGGTGGACCTGGAGTGTCATCGATGGTCGGTCTCTTCTACGAAAATGGTCCACTTAGGGCAGTGACAGCGGACTCGTATGCAGCATGGAACAAATCGTGGACCAATTCCTTCTCCATGCTCTACATAGACAACCCTGTCGGCTGTGGCTTTAGTTACTCTGAAAACATACCCCAGGGCTATCGGACCACAGACGAAGACGTTGCAATGGACTTGTATTCCTTTCTAGAGCAATTTTACGCCATGTTCCCAGAGTTCATGAGAAGACAACTCTACATTGGAGGCCAGTCCTACGCCGGAAAATATATTAGCTCACTTGGTCACCTTCTTCATTCAAAACTCCAAAGTGGGGCTTCGAAATTACCATTCACAGGGGCGTTTATTGGAGGGGCCTTCTTCGATCCTTATACGCAGATGCTTCTGGCAGCAGAATTCTACTACACAATGGGGGCAATGTCATTGAGACAAAGAAATGAATTCAAAGAAACTTGCATTAAAAAATGGCCAGTTCTATCTGCATGCGACGCCAGCAACATTATACGATATCTGGATTATGACTCTATTGACAACTACATGGCTCCTAAAAAGTTTCCAGAGTTTATTGAAAAGGTCATGAACTTAGAAAAAGTAAAAAAAATAGTGCATGTTGGCAGCAGACGTTTCCAGATCAAAAACACTGAAGTGCGCAATAAGCTGAGCCATGCACTCCTGGAAAGTTCTAAATCTAAGCTGGCGGTTCTCTTGGACAACTACAAGGTGCTTCTCTTTGAGGGAGACTTCGACGGCAGGGTGCCTACTGTCAGTGTAGAAGGTGCCCTGCTAACAACGCCGTGGTCACTCCAGGAGGCGTACAACGGTTCTGTGAAGACTGTGTGGTATAAGGGGGGCAAACTATTTGGATCATTTAATAGGACTGGTAACTTCTGTAGGGTGGTCCTTAGAAATGCTGGACACCATGTTCCACATGACCAGCCTGACATCTCTTTGACCATGATGGAATATTTTGTCAACCACGGCTGTATAGATTACAATTACGATTAGATAACGATTGTGTCTACAAAGTCAAGTGAATAGCAGTACTCTACGAACTAGAATGCATTATCTATCTATCTATCTATCTATCTATCTATCTATCTATCTATCTATCTATCTATCTATCTATCTATCTATCTATCTATCTATCTATCTATCTATCTATCTGTTTATATATCTATATAACTATGTATGTATGTATGTATGTATGTATGTATGTATCTATCTATCTGTCTATCTATCTGTCTGTCTGTCTGTCTGTCTGTCTGTAAATGAATCTATCGGTCTATTTATCTATTTATATTGACACATGAATATAATTGACATATTAGTAGCTATAATACAGATAATCCAAAATATATTTTTCTGACTTGATCCCATGATTCCGTCTTATAAAATTTATAGATAAACACAATTATATTTACCGTTTCATAGATGTTCATGGGGGTTGAAAGAGTAATACAAATTAAACTTTTAATGATTGAACTGAACAAAAGTTGGTTGTCCTGTTCATTCTGAGAATATTTAAGGACATTTTTCAAACAACACTCTATTTTTCCTTGGCACAGTCTGCAAAAGAGCTCACAGCTCACCAGCAAAAGGATGGCTAGAAGAAGAAGATGTCTATTTTTCAGGGTATTTGCAATGGGCAATCTGACACCACTGTGTTTATGAACAACTAATTGTATGATGCAGTACAATACGATTGAGATTGCATCTACAGCACAGGAATTAAAAAATCCGGAGTTTTTAGAGAACTTCATCCTGCCATCAAATCCCATAATGAATGGTTTCTTTTTTTGTCACTTATGTCGTGACATTCTGCACGGGGAGCTATGCGCAGGGAAGAAGCGCTCTCTTTGGGGTCAATACAAGCGCTATAAAAACACCATAAAAGGCTACTTTAAGGAATGTGATATTGACATTCATGGCTGGTAAATCACTAGCTCTCGATCGCTCCTCATGGCGTGAAGCTGTGAGTGTCGGAGTCACGAGTTATGAAGCAAGGAAAGTAGCCAGCGTGAAACAACGCAGAACCAACAAAAAGCTGAGAGAAGAAGCAGGCCTATCTGCAATGGACCAAACCTACCAATGCCACGTATGCGGCCGAGGATGGGACTTTACAGTCATGTTCTTGTTCATAGGACATGAGAAATATGCTTATGCATCATTACAGGCGTTCCGTACAAATAAATAAATAAATAAATAAGTCCCAAAGGTAAACGTGTGTTGGTCTAATTGAGCATGCTAATGAAATACTTAATCCCTATCATTGAATTTTAGGTTGATTCTGACAGCCGGCTTCTTGCTTCAAAGATATTAGGGACGAAGAAGCAGGTATAGGGATAGTCTATACATAGAGAATACGATATATGCCTTCATCTTTAGTGTCTGTTTATGTCATTAAAGTAGTGAACGAGGTCTTTCAACATTATAATTTCCATACAAAATGATTCTAAATTGATTCAGGAGATATTAATATTAAGTGTACAGATTATTAATAATCTTTTCTCTTTTTCAATTATAGAGATAACATTCCTGCTCAGCATCATTCACTGGGTGTTGTATTTTTCGATTAATACCTATATATAACTATCAATAAGGGTCAGGGACACAATCCGTTAGAAAAAGAAAAGTGACTCCTGGAAACTCAGCATTCCTAAGTAGAACCTTAGACCCACCAGCCTTTTACCTTTACCTATCCTGTCTGTTGGACCTTTGGGGCACCATGCAAAATTTGAGGACCGTCTTTCTCCATTCCTGTCTTTTGCCTTGGATAGAACCTCTTTCAATAGCAGGCCCGTCCTTTTTTTTAATGATATCTTTTCATCGCTTTCTCTGTCTCTATCCTCTTTTTTTTCCTGGTACTGTTCCCTGAAGGAAGGTCTTTGCGAGCCCCGAAGACCTTGTAATATGGCCATATATTTTTAGCTTGCGTTTTTTTACGATAGTTAACAGGTCATCGTGGGGTCCGATTGCTGCAGTAACCACTAGCAATTTGAACCAAATATCTGCCACGCCCCTGATTGTTCCTACTGCTTGCATTTTAATCTCCCAACTGATTCAATGCCCTTAGATTTTAGGGCAGACGTTTCCAAAAGGTAAATCAATAGGGTCTATTTTATGCAGGTGAAAAAAAAAACTTTACACTTCCGGGTTAGCGTGTTTATTTTACAGACATTTCGACTAAGAAGAGTCCAAGAGTTGGGGTGGTTTTCTTAAACACACAGCATTACGGTAAGTTATGTTAGTACTTTTATTCAATTATTTTTTCCCACTATATTTAGAATAGTCAAATAGTAGATTAAAAAGAAAACTTTATGAGAATTTTTCTGCTCTCACTTGTATTTGACTCATATAGTAATAGTATTTAAATATATATTTCACCCAGTTCAATATATTAAACACAGGTAATCATGATTAACTAAAAGAAATGCATGATTAGCTAAAAGAAATGCATAATGTACAATGCAAGAAAGAACCAATAAACATGTAACGACTATTATATGTCACCCCGATGGAAGATTCGATTGTTTATACATGAAATAATGTAACATCAAGTTAGGAGGTCTGAAGTGACGTAAGGTAGTCGTGAGGAAACGGTCGTAAATGGAAACGCTAAGGCCGAATGAGTCGCAAAACAAGACTGCCTTAGGGGTGCCCAAGAAGTACAAGAGTAGGCCAATGGTACTGTTTGGGGCTCTATAAGAGCTCTAAAAGAGCCCCCACTACGTTGGTAAATATCCACAGTCTGTTCCTGAAGAGGTCATTTCACAAATGGCATGCCCCGAAAGGTTAGTATTGTACCATGAAAGAAAATTGAGGAATTCCCCAGTGTGCTCGGTCTTCGGGCAAGCTTCTAGACCATGCGTTAAAATCACTGGAAATAGTCGTGTGGTACATAGACACCAACTTGCATCTACTCCAGATAAAAGGATCTGTTCAGCCATCCGGGCAGCTTTTTGTCCTTATTTTTTAAACTAGATTTTGAAGAGTCTTCGCCTCAACTCTATCGACATTTTAAAATGGTAAGGAAAACAGACTCAGAAAACCTGCGTAGGTTTATAAACAAAGGCGTCCTTGCACCCCCCCCCCCCCCTCCGAATCGGGGTCGCGTAGTAAAAAGACAACATACAAACATAAAATTCCGAACCCTGAATCTGAGCCTTGATTCGAATGACCAAATTTGAGCCGACATTGACAAATGCATACAGTTCTCTATCAGAAAGTTATTTTACAAATATTATATAAAAGATAGTATATAATACCATTCACTTTCTTTTAGAATAAGAATGTAGAAAGGCCAGAACTATTACAGAATGAAACAATTGGTCAGATTTTTCTGCTTGTTTTCGGCTCTTGTGGGGCAAATAGGTGAGTTACCTTTTCATCTCAATACAATTTCATTTCGAATGGAGCCTAGTTTGTTAATGATTATATAAAGTAAGATAACAGCACTAGCTAATTTGTTCCTGGAGCCAACGAGTATCCCATCTAACGAATTGGTCAAACTGGCATTTGCTCTGATCTCAAGTATCATTATAATCGTAACATTTCTAGGCAGCACTAAATGTTGATTGAATATTAAGTTATTCCCTGGGGTTTATCATCATCATCATCATTCCTTTGGTTTCCTCTCGGAACTTAGGGCCTCGACAAAAACACGCCACTCTCCACGGTCTCTTGCTAGTTTTTTGATGGTTTCCCAGGTCTTCCCGGGTCTTCTCTGCTTCTTGAAGTACACTGCGTCGCCATGTTCTTTTTGGTCTTGTTTCCTGGGGGTTCCACTCTAAGGCCTGCCTAGCTCTGTTGCTGGTATCTTTTCTAAGGGTGTGACCAATCCATCTCCACTTCCTCTCTAAGATCTGCACTTCTATATTTTTCTGTCCACTCATCTCCCACAGTTTGGTGTATTCTACTTTGTCATACCAGTGAATTAATAGGATATTTCTCAGGCATCTGTTTCAGAACCAAACAGTAGGACAGCCTTGACATTAGAGTTAAAGATTCTTAGTTTAGTCTTGTTTGAGATGTGAGATTTCCAAGTTGGTTTTAGCTGTGTAAATGTCTGACGCGCTAGATTTACACGGCTTTTAATGTCTTCATCTGTTCCACCTGATATACTGACTACATTCCCAAGGTATATAAAATTTTCTACTTGGTCTATTGTCTGAGAATCCAGTACTATGTCTCCAATTTGTTTATTGTACTTTATGTACTTTAGTTTTTTGGTGGTTTAGTTTGAGGCCTACTCTTTTTCCTACTTCGCTTAAAGCTGTGAACTTTTCTTGCGTATCCTGTAGTCTGTGTGATAATAGGGTTATGTCATCAGCGAATTCCAGATCTTCCAGCTTTTGTCTGAGAGTCCATTGGATTCCTTCCCTGCGTTAGAGTAGGCTTCTTTTGTGATCCAATCCAATACTAGAAGGAACATGAGTGGTGAAAGAAGACATGCTATAATCGATGTGAAGATGAAAAATAATGGAAGGAAATATTGTACGGACTGTCTCTATAAAAGCAGAATATTTGACATGTGTTACCATGTTAACAACGAGTCTTTATTGAATAAAGAATTTCCATAAGATGATGGAAATGTTATGTAGATAAAATCCATAACTGAAAGTACAATCTGTCATGTTCAAACGTTTATACATGTTTTAGCAAACGACGTACAAGATATGTCTGTAAGCACCCACCCTAGTGACGCCACTGTTGCAACGCAAACTCCAAAACTAATTTTTTCAACATATCAATATTTCAGCTGTGGCGTAGCTAGGTTGGGAGAAAGAGGGGGGGGGGTCCAAAAGAGTGTCCGGAATTTGTTTTTATATCAAATATTATGCCATTATCTCATGTCATGATGTCGAATGTCAAAATGCAGGGAGGTTAAGCCCCACAAGCCCGCAAATCCCTAGCTACACCAATGTAGTTCAGCTATCTATTTTTTAAAATACAAACTTAAATTGTTTAATTATCAAAGACTCATACGATTTTGTACATACATTTTTAGTGTCTTAGGTTTAGCTAAAAAGATATTATGTTATCTGTTCCAGGGTATGCCAGTCAAGGACCTATTGATTTGGTCTTTGTCGTAGATGGGTCCGCTGAGTTAAAATTGTATTTTCCGCTTGCTATAAAATCAGTCGTCGAATGTAAGTACGTTATTTTAATCACTTTCATTATTTTTATTATATTATCTCTCATGTGTTATCATTATTTTAAGGGATCCTTGAAAATAAAAACAAGATTAAACAAGATTATCTTATCATATCTTATGAAATACAGACGTTACTTCAAAGAAAGAAGATGGTTACAAAGAGAGTTTATGTTATCACAAACTCAGAGGCGCCCCCCCCCCCCCCCACTCCAACTAATATCTGCTTATAGATATGAAATATTCAAGCCAGTTATTATTTTTTTAAAGTAATATCATAAAGTAATGACAACATAGTTCTAGATCTTTTAATAGCGAAAATGAGATTCTAAAAAAATACGCGGATAGGTATATACAATTGGTTGACTTCAGTTTTACAAAAAAATACTGATATTGAAAACGTGTCGAGCTTAATAAAAATGTAAAATATAATTTATGAGATCGATTACAGACAATCGATTTGCGTTAATTTAATATACCCTAACAAGGAATACGATTTGTATTTGAGTATAGGGTATTTATACATAAATGTATGTATGTAGAGATATCGTTTACACAATTACAAGCACCTCGTGAAAGACAGCTGACCTCGTGAATCTGAAACGAAGCATTTAGCCGAGGCTGGAGTCAATGTAGTTTTATTAATGAAATTATTTCAAATGACTTCAAAGGGGGAAAAGAAGCTTTCCACTACGTCACACGGCTTAGTTCCACTAAAAAGGTTTTTATAAACATACACACACGAGTTCTTATATAAATTGCGCCAATGTAATAGAAACATATAAATATATAAATATATATTAAATCAGTATTGTCCAGACTTGAATTTCAAACTTGAATTAACCCTGCCATTGTCTATCTATCTATCTATCTATCTATCTATCTATCTATCTATCTATCTATCTATCTATCTATCTATCTATCTATCTATCTATCTATCTATCTATCTATCTATCTATCTATATATATATATACATACACACACACACACACATATACATATATATATATGTATATATACCAACACATACACACACGCACAAATATATATCTATATCTATCTATCTATCTACCTATATATATATATATATTTCAAGATCTGTTTGAAATTAACATTGGACCCAATAAGACTCATGCAGGTGTTGTACTGTTTAGTACAGAAGTGAGTGACTTTGTGCCGCTGATGTCAGATGCCGAAGTCTTGAAAACAAGTACGTTGTTTGTAAAATTAAAAGTTCTATGATGTAATCTATTACATTGTCTGTCCTCGACGACTTTATTTGCTGTATACAAGTGATCAAATATTTAAGGAATATATAGTTTTGTGTAGTCCGTCCATTCGTCCGTCCGACCTGTTTTAGAAACTATAATAGATATTGAAATTTTGATGTCATGTTATTTTAGAACTCTAGCAGTTCTAATGCAACGGTTACATTTTTGTTTTCTATAAGCGAAAATTTTTTTTACATTGACTAAGAAGCAATTATTTTTTCATAAATATACACCATGTTTACAACTATTCTCTATTTACATTAAAAAAACAAGGGGGAATATTCAATCAGGGAAATTCTAAGTTTAATATTATAACATATTTATGCAAATAGTTTTAGAAGTTTTGTCAAAAAAAATCTTTAAGAAAAAAAAAATTAATTAATTACTTTTCGTCATAATAGCTACTCACATTTTAAACAAAAATAATAAAAATAAAATAATTAGTATGCATTTAAGTCGAATCTAATTTAAAGCCAAATTTAATAAGTAGTGATTCATGCTAGAGAAGTGTAGCGAGAGCTGCACCCAGGTACGCAATACTGGACGCGGGTCTTTATTTGCGCATTACTGTCGATATAGTCACTGAGGGTGTTTTGTAAACAATTAAACGAAATAATAATGTAATAAGTAAAGCGAATGTGTCAATGTAAAAATAGTGTAAATGAAGCTATCAAATCAAAATAGCTAATAGGCTAAATACATTTTTTTCAAATTAAAACATTTGCTTGTAGGCCTACATATATTTGATTAAAATTTGAGATGAATAGACTTAATTTTGTATGTTCATGTGTTAAAGTATAAAGTAGATCTTGAGGTAGACATAGATCTAAATCTACGCTAATCTAGAGTTAAAAATTGGCTTTTATAGAGTTCATTCTGTGTTGCGAATGCGTGACCTTTTTTCATGAATGAATATAGGCCTATCTCAACACGGCTACGCAGCTTTATTTAGCAAACAGCGAACAAATGTATTAAAAATGCTTTAGAAAAATAAATTTGAATGTTAATTTGATTAAAATATGAAATGAATGGACAATAATTAGTATGTTTATGTGTTAAAGCATAAAACTGTCTTTGCGAAAAGAAGTTTTATCATCTTAGAGTTCAATAAGAGTATTAGACCTAGGCCTAGGAATAGACTCAGTAGAGAGATGTGTTAATCACTGTTCATGTGTAACCATTTCGTAACGTCTAATGAAAGGATGTTCGCCAGGAAATCTGTAGTCTCAGATATCAGGAACTAATTTATGTAAAAAATGCTTTTGAAACCTAAAATTGAAGGTTAATTTTATTATATAATGAAATCAATGGATCTTCTTTTGTATTTGCATGTGTCAAAGTAAAAAACTATCTGCTCAAAGTGTATTTCTTAAAATTAGATCTAGGTCTAAATCCTTTCGATCTTTTCTCATGTCAACATTGTTAACCATGGCCTAGATCCATAAATACTATAGCTTTAATAGAGTCGGACAACTTTATTTTGTTTGAGTGTCTTAAGTTTGTTTTAGGGCTACAATGCATACACTACTGTCTAAGTTAGTACCCAAGGAACATTCCTGCCAAGTTTTATCAAGATTGGTCAAGCGGTTTTGATGTCTATAAGTAACAAACATACATACGCCTCACATTCTACTTTATAATATAAGATAAATGTAAAGGGAAATGTTCCGTTCATTGATAAAAATGAATAAAACAATATATTATTAACAACATTAATAATCTCGGTATTCTATGTTATGCAGTCGTTAGTCGAACTATTAATACAATGGTATGTTGGGGTTATCATTACGTACGTGCTTCTTCTTTTAGTCTATCTACGGAGATAATGTAGCTTGTTGATAGTTTGTAGTTCATAGTTTCTGATATTCTTTCTGAAAATATTACAACCTGCCTGAGCGGACCACTTCGGAGGCCGAAAATTTTGAATTTGTGACGATACAAAGGGGGGGGGGTGAAACTTTGTTACGTCACAAAAATTATTAAAATGAAACGACACTTTTAAAAAATATCATTTTTTCATTTTTAATTACAGGTGTTTATGTTTGTTATGTTATCAAATCACCTTGAGCCTACACCATTTTGTGTTAATATACACAGTGATCGAGTGTCCCTCTTTAATAACTACGCCCCTGTTCCGTACCTGCCCAGTGGTTGAATGGGTCGGTCTAGCCGTGATTTCCGTGAACCCTTTGTCGAAGGTGCCGGCCTAGCACGGGTGACGTGATGTCAGGTCTGTAGAACGACCCGGCCTGTTAATGCGGGAAGTGAGATAGAGACTTAGTATTGAATTACGTGCTGTAGACTGATAGTAAGTGGAACTAGACGAGTTGAATTCTTTGATTAGAAGTTTATTCTTCAACAGCAATTACACACAGGTTTTCAAAAAAAAAAAAAAAAAAAAATTTCCGACAGGTTTTTTATTTGACGGCCGCCCGATGCCTATGTACAGTTCTGGGAAACAAAAACCTGAATACGCCATGGATGCAGGGGCGTAACTAGGGATTTAGGGGCCCGGGGGTATTTTAAAATTCTCCCCACCTCCCCCCCCTGAGGTACGCCACTGCATGGATGCAGGGGCTAGAAATGGAGACTTTTCCAATCTCTACCAGGATAAAAATGTAATTTGGGAACATGATAATTAATAAATAAGTCTTTTTGTAAAATTCGAATTTTCTTGTTATGTCACTCTACATGTGGAGAGGGGGGGGGGGGTTCGGATTTGTTATAAAAAGGGGGGGGGGGGATAAAACAACGTAAATAATTTTTTTTAGTGTTATGGAATCTCCGAACGTTCTCGTATGTCCAGTATGAAATTTTTTCGAGAGAAGATAACTCTCAAATTGTTAACAGAGCGTTTCATTGAAAACATACCAGTTCAGATTTTAGAAACTAAAGATTGAAATACTTAATAATCAAAATAAAAAAAAAGATAAAAAAATAATATGAGACTATTTTACTTACTAATATTATGATATTTTTTTTAGATCACTGTTGTTGTTTTCTTTTAGTCTGATATTACTGTGTTGGCATTCGTCTAAAGAAACATGAAATACTATAATGAGTAGATATTGAAATTATCAGATTTTTGGTATTAATACCTTCCGTGTAATGGCATAATTGCGTAGCCTAGTAATTAATTTTGTAGTAATTACTGCAATTTTATATAATATGAATCTGCATAATTATGATCTGTACTATTGACTGCTTACACCACAGCGTCAGAAACGATAAACTACAGTAGTGAGGAAAAAAAAAAGGTAGTTTCGGACAATTTGAAATGACGCAAAGAACAAGACCTACTGATATCAAATGATACAAAGGACAAGTTCTACTGATATCAAATGATACAAAGGACAAGTTCTACTGATATCGAATGATACAAAGGACAAGTTCTACTGATATCAAATGATACAAAGAACAAGACCTACTGATATCAAATGATACAAAGGACAAGTTTTACTGATATCAAATGATACAAAGGACAAGTTCTACTGATATCAAATGATACAAAGGGCAAGTTCTACTGATAGGTGACACCTCATTGTTTACAAAATGAGGACATTGTACCTATCTCAAATCAGGTCAGCGTACCAACGCTTAAATGCCAGAAAGACGCCGATTAAAACTTAGTTCAAGGCTGAAGCAGGGAGACAAAATTAACCTAGGTTAAATTACAAAAACAATTAAAAGGAAAATTAAATGTAAACGGGTCAAGGAGTCAAGGATGGGTATTGAGATGTCATGGTTCTTTATTCTAAGGAAAGGTATAAAAGGTGGAGTGTTAGCTTGAGACGGGAGAGAGAGCTAGAAAGTTAGGCTTAGAAGTCGCTAAGTTTTAAAGCAAATATTTACTCATTGATCATTTTCACTGAATCCTGTATCTGTTTTATATATCTTTGTACATACATTTATTGTTTCAAGTTCAAGTTTTAAATAATTAAAACTCAAGAAAACATATCAGCACTTTGTTACTTCATTGATTATTAAAGTGTTTGAATTATAATCAAGGCACCTCCGAACCCACATATATCACAAGTTTATAGCATCAAGAACTTCAAGTCAAATAAACATAATAAACATGTGACAATAGGTAATGAATAGAAACAACTACGTTCATATGGTAGTAAATGTTCTACAGTTTTGAAGTAATCCTTCAGTATGTACAGATATGGTTGAATATGTTGGGTTTTGTCCCCTAGAATAATTGAACACCTTATTTCTCACACACCCATTCTCGGATCAAGTTGAAAACTTTTAAAAAAAAGATGTTTATTGTACCTAAAAATATACAATAAAAAAATTAACCAATTATTCAATCATTAATTAATTATGTTGTTTGATATCTTAAAAGAGACATAAGCTCTGTATTATTGAGAGATATAGTTAGGATTAGATATGGACTGTGAAGACAGTGGCGTAGCTAGGGTGCCGGGTGGTGCGGGCCCCTAGTGAGTGTTTTTTACATAAAAAAAATATTGCCAAAATGCAGGGGGCCCCAAAGAGGTCAAGCCCCCCCCCCCGGGCCCCCAAAGGATTGAAAATTCTTAGCTACGCCCCTGTGTGAAGATCTATCCGCGGAGTGAAAATAATTGACCTCAACAAAATAACGCAAAAAAAAAAATATTGAAATTCTTTCTTTCTTTAATAGCATTAACCTTTCATTTAATCTTCTTTATTATAACATCGTCTGCAGATATCCATAAGTCTCACTCTCTCTCTCTCTCTGTCTTACCCTGTGGTCCGTATTAGAGCTGTTACAAACGTGTGTAGTCCAGTGACCCAGTGAGGGCGTATGTCACTGTTGGGATTTGGTTTCTATTGACACATGTTCTCTGTCAATGTGCTTTGAAGAGTCCGTAACATATCGGTGCTCCTTGATTCACTACTGTCAACTCTGTCAAGTGTAAAATAAATAACTTGAAGATTTTTTTTTCATCTTGTCCGTCTGATCGTCTTAAGAGCTGAGCCGAAGGCTCTTCGAGCTCTAAGTTTGAAAAAAAAACCTGTTTGGGCGCCAAACAGTAAAAAAAAAAACAACCTGTGGGAACACACAGTTCTGTTTGAGAGAGACCCGAGTCAATGCCTATGTAAAGCATTGCTGTTTTCAATGCCTTTGGCCCCCGACGCAAGCTTGGCTGCTCATGGCCGAAGGCCGAGGACACCGGGAGCCTCCGCCATTTTCCTTCGTTATACCAAGCTAACCGTGGGGGACTCGCCATTTATGTAACGGTCCCTTTAAGGAACAGCGCATGGTTGTGTGACAGGTTTATGGGGACTTTTTTGCAGCTCCGCTCGTGCAAGAGGTGGACTCTCGTCTACCCATGGGCATCCCCACGGGAGTTATGTTTCGCCAATCATTTAGCCTAGTTGCCCCCTCAAGCAACCGTTTCGACCCGGGTGCCACGGTGAGGCAGAGCAGCGTACCCGGGTTCATCTTGTCCTACGACCACCATAGCACACGCCTGTGTATTCAATAAAGTATACACCCTTTATATTACAAATTCCATATGAACTTTACTTGTCTAGTACAAAATACATCTGTGGGTGTGTTCCACTGCCACATATTCTCAGACGAAGCTGAAAATTTGCACAATTATTCCATTTTTCTAACAAAACACGAATCACTAAATAAATGGCGGAGATAAATTAATTTTTGTTGATTCCGGAAACGGGAAATAAACCTTACAGTATTGAGATACATGACTGTAAATAGGAAGTTCTCTCCCTTAGATAAACCCCTTTTTAAACATTTTCCTTGTTCATTGTTGAATCAGGAGTTGGTTATGGCAGTAAGTTGAAAAGCATTCCCTACATATAGTATATAACGCTAATCACGTGAACCCAATATCGAACAAAGAAATAGAGAAGAGAATATTCTCAAATGAAAAGCGTCAGGTTCGAATCTCATATGGTGAGCAGCAGGAAACAAAACTCTACAATTCCACTAGCTGTACCTCATGGGTTAAACTCTCCTTAGCTGCCGCGACTTTCTACTCAAGTGAGAATAAAGGTTTTCTCTCTCTCTCTCTCTCTCTGTGATGGTTGTAGCTTATTATGAGTAGATTTAAATGCTGAAGACACTTTGCAAATTTTATTTCAAAATATTAATCGGAATCATTAATAATTTGACATGTGTATTTTTATAAATTTTTGACTATTTTATCCTATTTTTGTGAAAAAAAACACACATTTTTTTTAATTAAACAAAAATTTTAAAAATATATTTTTCTTATCATTAAATGTTCCATTCAAACACATAGGCACTTATATAGCGACAGATTTGTTAATATTTCGATTTGGGGGTTTAATCGTACCCTGTACGGCAGTGCTGAACAACTGAAGAAAAGAGCACTCTTTTTTTCCTTGGCACTGTCTGCAAAAGAGCTGACAACTCAGCAGCAAAAAGCTGAAGAAGAAGGGTTTAATCTGCCCTTAAATATAATAACCCTGGGACATTATACAACAGTGTAACTTATGGTGAACTCCTGGATTCGTCAAATAAATAGTTGTATTTCAGATTTAAAATACAATGTTTAGAGGAATATTTATGCATATATCTACATTCTGAACACTTTTACGGCAACTATAAAAGTGTAACTACCTCATTAGATTGTTAGTTTAATTACAATGTATGAATGGAATAACACATTACACCGTTATAAAAATCATATGCTGTATCGTTTGTCGTTCTTATGTTTACATGTGCTTGTAACTCGTCCGTAAGAATGTGTTCACGAAATGTGTGTTGTGTAGTCAGTCAGTGTATTAAAGCCATACTATACAGACATGGTTCTCGACTCTGTTATCTTTTGTTCATAACATTTTAATACACTGAATCAAAACTGTGAAGTTGTAAGAATTTCGAAATAGATAGGATATTTTGTTCAGAGAAGTTTGACATTGAGCCCACAGCACATCAAGCAGCAGAGCATTGGCAGCACTGGTATGAAACTTTTAAAAACTTTGTATCAGTACTATAAGTAGATAACCTTGATACTAGGAAACTACTGATAAACTATAACTCTCCTGCTGTATACCAAATGATACTTGATAAAGAGACATTCGATGAAGCAATCTAGACTCTAAACAGCATCTACATACAACCAAAGAATGAGGTGTTTCTTAGGCACAGGTTAGCTACTTGCATTCAAGAGCAAGGTCAAACGATAGACGCCTACATGCAGAAATTAAGAATTTTATCCAAAGATTGCATTTTCAAAGCGTCGACAGCTGAACAACACCGAGAAGAGGCTATTACAGATTCGTTTATCAATGGACTAGTGTCCAACAGCATTCGAAAACGTCTACTTGAAAAGACTGTTATGAGTTTAAAGGACGCCTTCGAGAAGACTCGCTTACTAGAACATGCTTATCCGCAGTCATTACAATATGAATCATCACAGCCGGAAACTGATTGCGCGGCAACTACTCTCACCAATTCTTCGGCCTCACCCTTGCCAAACGTAACGATTCCTCAAAGTGCAAGCAATTCACACACATGAAATAAATGCATTAGCTAGGAAGTGTTATTTTTGCGGCAGGGTTAAGCATCCCCGCTCTCAATGCCCTGCAAGGGAAGTGACATGCAATCAGTGCTTCAAAAAGGGTCACTTTCAAAGAGTATGTAAGTCTAAATTTTCAACAGTGTCGGCTCTCGTAGATGTGCAGCCTTTGAGTTTAAACAAATCTACGATACCCATTTTCATCAACAACGTACAATTATAAGCCCTGGTAGATACTGGAAGCTGTGAAAGTTATATTTCGACGGACATTGCTAAGAAGCACAAATGGCCGCCATGCTCCTCAGGCAACAGAATCTTTATGGCTTCCGCCCATCTATCTCGAAGCACTCAAGGACACATCTACGACTCAAAAATGAACGATACGAAGGAGTTAAACTTTCTCTACTAAACAATTAGTGCTTCGACGTCGTTCTTGGACATGACTTTAAAGGTTTGCACCAAAATCTGTTTATTCCTTTTGATGGTCAGAAACCATTGTTGCCCGGGCCGATTTTGACACCCGATCCTGATGATAATACATGGGTACTTGTTATGAACATAATGGGCAATCCTATACAATCCGGACTACAAATTGTTTCACATATGGTGGGCATCAAACCATACCTTTCCTCAAAAGCATTGTTTCATAATGCTTGTTAGTAAAATGTTTGTAAAAGGATTTATATGTTTCGGATGTTCCTTTCGAGTTGAAGATAGTTTACTTCCTTGTCCAAACCTCCCGCTGGACGACGGAGGATGGGGGCGGGAAGGGTTTGAACCCGGGACCATCGATACGTTTGAACGACAGTCCAGCGCGCAAACTGCACGACCGGGCAGCCATAATGTATCGAAATAGTTATATGAATATGAATAATGTATTAGATGTTAGGCTTTATAACTAAAGAAATAAAGTATAACACTTAATAAGGGGAATCTCTTTAAGGGAAAAAACAATTCCTGCCACTATATATACCTTGACATGTACTTGTCATTCACATTCAAGGCATCAACGAACATTTTGTTTAGAATTTAGTTTCACTCCTTGCCATTTTCTCAGCCATTTGGACTTCAATTTACAAATACAGCTCTTCATCCTCCATTCATTAACTGGGAGGCGTTGTGGCTGAGTGGTAAAGTGCTTGGCTACTGAACCGGAGTTCAGGGTTCGAATCCTAGTGAAGACTGGGATTTTTAATTTCGGGATCTTTGGACCCAGCTCTAATGGGTACCTGACATTAGTTGTGGAAAGGTAAAGGCGGTTGGTCTGAAAGGGAACTTTTAATTATTTAAATTAAATATTTAACTGCCCACCTCGCAAGGTGAAGACTGTAATGGTTACCTGACTAGAGTTAAGGGAAAGTTGTGATCGTCACATGACACCCTGCACGTTAACTATTGACCAAAACAACAAAAACAACAACAAATGAACTTAACATCAACTGCCCTATAAATCGCAAGATCTGAATGGAAAAAAAACTATACTTTACTCACAAGGTCATACACTGCTTTTATCAATGACTTGGAAACCTAGTTTGTCTGTCTGCATCTGCATATTTGAGCAAAGCCTCTTTCAATTTAAGTCTATATTTTTGTCGCCTTGGCATTAGTGTTTCTCGTGGCGTTGAGCGTAAATGCTGTCATCCTAAGGCTCGTAAGGTGGCTTGCGAGGAAACATTAATAGTTTTACTCCATTTTTTTGTGCACAGGATTCCTGCAATTAGTTTCTTTTTATCTCCATTATTTTTTGTTCCTTCCTTTTTTGATTCTTTCAACTTTCATTCCAATTAACGCATTGCTTCAAGATAATTAATGTGATATATGAAGGGTCTCACAGTGGGACCAACTCAAGGTCATGGGACTTCACCAAACCAATAAGAATTTCTATGTGACTGGACTTGTGACTGCGGGGCCTTCGTTTGTGTTTACTAATCTAGTGGGTTGGATTTAGATGTATGTTAAACTTAGCTAATGATCCTTTCAGGTTTTTCTCTTTCGCCACGAAAATTAAAGTAGTTTTGCGAAAATGGGTTTACCCGAAGCCGATACATTCATATCTATTAAAAACGAAATAAGCGCGAGATGAATAGGATATGAAGTACAGTTAAAACGGGTTTACTCGATTTGTTAAATGAATGGCATTGTAAAGTACGCCAGGACTTCTAACTTCACAGATATAAGGAACGATTTTATGTAAAAATGTTTCGAAATACAAATTTGAAAATTGATTTTATTAAATACTAAAAAAGACTATATTTTGTATTTTCATGTGTTAAAGTAAAAAACAATCTGTGCAAAAGTGTAGTTCTTAAAATTAGATCTAGATCTAGATCCTTTCTCGTGTAAACATAGTCAACATGGCCAAGATCCATAAAATAGCAATACTTTCATAGAGTTGGGCAACTTTTTTTGAGGATCTAAAGTTTGTTTTAGGGCTACTGTAAAGACGTCACGGTTCCAGTTAGTACCCAAGGAAAATTTATGCCAAGTTTTATCAAAATTGGTCAAAAGGTTTTAATTTCTATTTGTAAGATACATAAATATGCCTTACTTTATAGGCCTAGTATAGTCCCTTTATAGATTTATCTGAATATATTCATTACATTTACACCGACATCGATCACTATAAAAAATAAAAGCCTTACTTTTCGTGTTTATCGTTAAATATTTATAAGGAATCGACGATTACTACAAGCACTATATTGGGATGTAGGGTATTGACTGCGAATTTTTTTAGATCAGTATTTGACATTAACTTTAAGTGTATAATATTATTTTTTAAATCACGTCGCTCAAGGTGTTGCTTTTAAAAAGAATATTATAAAATCTTCTTAATTCACTGGTATTCATGAGGTCCTTTCGGTGGTCCTACTGGCCCAATTGGTACCGGCCCACAAGGCATTCTCCAAAATACCCATATTGTCATATATATCTAGTGCTGCACGGTAAATACTGCATTCCTCATTAATCTTCAGACTCGAAGACAAGTCTTAGTATTTATATGTAATCGTTTGATAAGTTCACAGCATCAAAGGTTTCTATTAAAAGACAGCAATGAAAAATTTTTTGCTCTGTGTTACAGGAGTTTCTGACTTTACATTTCCTGCGCAGAAGAGGGCCACCAATGTAGGCATAAGAAAGGCAGTGGACATTTTGACCAAGGCGAAACGTAATGTTTCTCAGAAGATGATATTAATCTCATCTGGGAAGTCGGAAAACAGGTAGACAAAAATGTGGGGCATGAATCTATCTGTTAATTGATAAAAAAAAATAATTTTGTTTGGGTATATGGACTACATTGTTTCCCAAAACAATTATCTTGAACGGAACACTTCGAGCATTGTGAGCATTAGGAAGAACACATTGCTTTTTATATGGAGAGGTTAATTCACGAGGTAGCCGAAAGTAAAGTTCCCCTTTCAGACCATGCGAACTACTGGGCAGATGATGTAAAGATTATCTGTTTCTGTGGCACACGGTTAATAAGTGTGTCATGTGGACAGAAGAACGACCAACTCTCTTTACTTTTCCTCATTAGAGCTGGGTGGACTCAAAGGCGCTCAAAGATGCTGACATTAAAAAATCCCAGTCTTCAGCAGGATTCGAACCCAGGACCCTCCCCTAGTTCGGAAGCCAAGCGCTTTATCGCTCAGCCACTGCTCCCCAAAATGTAGTTAACTATTGTTATTATTATTATTAAAGCTTTTATATAGCGCTACTTTCATGCTTATAGCATGCTCAGAGCGCTTTTGGTTTAATCTCATTTGTGGACCATGGGGGGAGGGGGTATCTTGGAGTTGGTTTTCCTTGCTACCTTTAGGCGCTCAGTACACAACTCTGCCCGAGTCGGGTGTTGAACATCGAGCCCCCTTCTAGGTAGCCAAGCCGAGCCAAATTCAAGCGCACTTGGCCTCTCGACCACGCTTGTAACTATACTGAATATCTCATTAGACCTAGCTGTCTTTAAATGCCCCTATCTATCGAGCTATCTCTGAAGCTCAATGCCAAATGTTTCGTAAAATGCTTTACATTTTTCGGATGTTCCTTCAGAGTTGAAGCTAATCAACTTTCTAGTCCGAGCCTCCAGCAGGACGACGAAGGTAGTCTGTGAGCGTGAGCAGGGTTTGAACCAGGAATCATCGACACAAACGCATGACAATCAAGCGCACACCGCAAGATCAGGCAGCCATGCCAATCACTAGTTAAAACTACAAACTACCTGCCTCATTAGATTTAGCTAGCACTTTGTCAAAGATCATGTCGCCTTATTGTTTGATCTGTCCTATTAACCTACACCTCCAAAAGTGTTTTTTTTTCTTTCTAGATTGAAAACCAAACTGGAATCTGAGCTTGCACAAGCCAAAGGCATCGACATTTGGGGTCTCGGAATTTTTCCGTATTTGAGCATGACTGAATTAGAATCTTTAACAACCAACGGACCGAGACAGGTTTGCAAAAAATCTATAAGATAGTATAAGAAATTAAAATTTTTTAATTTATTCATTAAAATGTGTATTTCTAAGTATATATATATATATATATATATATATATATATATATACGGCAATCAAAAATAATAATTTTTGATTAAGAGAAATAATGAAGCGTATTGAGTCCTTTATAACTTCTTATTTATCACTTTATTATAGACCCATGTTGAGGTCCTATGGTTACATCAGTCTCAGTCACAATGTTCCGTGGTTACAGAGCCCCATGCGCCCAACCTTTTTCCAGTGATCTGCGCTTCAGTAATTCATTCTTTTGTATCAGTCTTTTTAATAAAACAAAAAAAAAAAACGTAAAGTACCCCCTTTATAGACCTTGCAATCTGCAAGGCAGATGATACAGGTCAACTGTTTCTATGGTAGATGGTTATCGAGGGTGTCATGTGGCCAGTACAACTACCACAGCATTTACTTCACCAAACGAATGTCCGGTTGGTTGGGCTCAGAGGCATCATGAAATCCCAAAATTGAAAATCCCTGTCTTCTTCGAGATTTTAACCAAGAACCTCTCGGTTTGGAAGCCAAGTGCTTTACGACTCAGCCATCACGCCTCTTGGAGTTTACAACGCACACGTACTTATGTTAACAATAGCGCATTTCAAAAGTGCAGGTCAAATTAAGGCTAAAAAAGGAAGCAGAATTGGCCAAGACTCTTGTGTGAAGAAACATTTCATGTTGGTGGTCGTTGGCGTGTAGCCCAAACTGCTGGTAGACAACTAAACACCGCTGTAGGAGTATTATACAGAAGTTATAGAACATGAGACACTTGGAGTAAATGTCTTTTCAAAACAAAATTAAATACAACTTTTATCAAAATATAGACCAATTTAACTTGAGATGAAACAAATCTAACTCTCGATAAAAAAAAAAAACACGTCTTTACACTCTGGCGTTCTGGAGTCGTCTGTCGAACTTAACACAGCTTACGACATCGCTTTCATTATTCTACAAAACTAACGTTAAAGTAATGCTCTCTCTCTCTATCTCTCTCTCTAACTAACTAACAATAAATACTCCCTAACTATATTACCTAGGAAACACACTAACACACATACTCCATAACAACATTCGGGGTATAAATAGCGCACATACGTTTCTAATGCCCCAAGTACGTGAACGTCGAAAACTCTTTGTGTTAAGAAGGTCCTCTTGTTACACATATTACTTTTTTTGTCACACAAAAGTCGAAGACATAACGATATAGGCCTACACTATTTGTGACGAATTCGACATCAGAAAAGAGGAATTGAATTACGTTAGCGGAGAGTTTTTGAAAAATCTTTAAAAAAACAAAACAAAATGAGCCGACGCCTCACTCGAAAACTGTAAAAAGGTTCAACTTAAAGGAAGAAACGTCTCCTACTTGCAGCATTTGTATTTTTCCAAACATTTGTAATTTTATTATACTTGGTTAATATTCATAACTGCAATGATTAATAATAAATTAGTCCCCAGTTGGAAGCCCCTCACGTCACCCCCAACAGTTTAAGAACCGCTGTTTTACTTTTGAAGCAAATTCATAAATTTAAAGGGTATTTTTTTAGTCATAAATTTGTCCTTCGAATAAAAAATTATTGATAATCGCCTTTATAGTTGTCAAACAGTTTACTAATTTTTGGTTTTCTTTTCAGCACTGTGCAATTAAGTTTTGTATTCCTATTAAGCTGGAAACAGTCCATTTTCAATAAGGCGTTCTGACATTGCTAATACTATTTATTTATTCCTTTTTTTTGTCGGCCGAAAGGGGGGGGGGTGCAAGGTTCCGATCTAAAAGTAAAGTTCCTCATTTCAGACCTTGTGGTCTATATTGCAGATAATGTAAAGGTCAACAGTTTCTGTGGCCTAAGGTTAACAAGGGTGTCATGGGGCCAGCACAACGACCGACCGCCTTTACTTCACTAATGTCAGGTGCCCATTAGAGCTGGGTGGACTCAGAGGCGCCCAGTCTTCACCAGGATTTGAGCCCGGAACATTCGGTTCGGATGCCAAACGCTTCTCCGCTCAGCCACCGCGCCTCGGGTTTCGTTATAGGGCCCCCTTATTTCTTTATATCGCTTGCTCTTCATTTTCCTGTTTAGCTTTTCTTTTAAAATAATTTGAACGTATGTTAGCTTACCTTATTTACTTTATAAAACTAACAGGCTTTTGAAATTGAAAATGTACGAGAATTCTTTGGAGCCTTTACGCAGCTAACAACAGGAGAAACTGACAACGTGTGTAAGATCTGATGTTCTTATTACGTTCCATTTTTTATAATTTAAAAGAAAATATAAAGTTTGATACAAAATTAATGCTTTACATTAAGTGAACATTTTAACTGGCAAGTTTGACTTTGATTGCCATATTTTTTAAAAATTTTATTTTTAAAATCATTTCAACCAAACGTGAACTAAAAATATAATTTAAAAAATTACTTTTGTGTGTGTCTGCGATCAAGCTTTTCATTGTAATCTAAAAGAAGCAGAGGCGTACTATCTTTTAGAAATTTTAAGCTCCTCGCATTTAAGTCCAGTTTTATTGAGAGCAGTCAAAAGATTGACTACCCATGTTCCTCAAACTTAACCAGTGAAGCATGAACCAAATAAAAACAAAACTCGTTTTCCTCCTTTTTTATCAGCTGAGGTCTGGGAAATACTCTGGGAAGTCCGGAGGGGGGTTCTTTTTCACAAAGCTTATATCAACTCGGTCTGTCTGGCTGGTTAAAGGGTTGCACACGTTATTTCTCACACACCCAATCTCGGAGCAAGCTGAAATTTTGTGCAATTATTTCTTTTACCTAACAAAACAAGAATCAATTTAAAAAAAACAACAAACAATTAGTTAATTAACTATTGGTAATTAATTATTTTATTTGGTATCACAAGATAAGAAATTATAATTGAGGATTGAGCCATTAGTTCAAGTTCAGGCCGTCCCCCCTTTTTTTAAAAATGCTTTTAAAAAGGTATTAGAGTAAAATCCCACACTTCCATTTTCCCCACTGGTCCAGACAAGGGAGAGGATCATAGAGTATTGAGAAAGCAAAAAGCATGAAATAGCGCTAAACAAAAAACAATTGATACAAAAATATATCTAATCGCACAGATTTATTGATGCTAGTCTAGATCTGTTTACACTTTTAATAACACGATATGATACAATTACACTTTATGTATGTTTTTTTTTTCAAAGTATTATTTATGCTTTCCTTTTTTTCTTTAATTTAATGAAATAGAAACGAAGCAGGCCTAGAGATATATATATAACATTATTTTTTCTTTTGCATAAATATTTTCACGTTTGGAATTAAAATGTACGTAATATAAGCTGTTTAGAGTAATTCCGTTGAATCTGTTGTTGTTTGTTTTGTTGTTGTCGATGTTTCTTCTAGTCTGTGGTTTGTTGATGTTTGTTGTTGTTATTTTTATTGTTTTCATTGCTGCTGCTTTTGTTTTTGCAGTTGTTATTATGTTTGCAAAAAAAAAGCATTTCGCAGATAATTTGTATTTTTACAATCAACTCTGTCTGTCTTTCTATCTGCCTGTCTATAAGCTTTTCTTTGTGTTAAGTAAGATGACTTGTATAAAGTGATACGCTTTGTGCTATTTAATTGCTAAGTAAGAGGTCTTATCTTAAAGTAAGACGTCTTGTGCTGAATAAGACCTCTTGTGTTAAGTAAGATGTCTCGTGTTGTGTCGAACGTTTTATTATAAGACGTCTTGTTAAAAGGCCCTGTGTTTAGTAACATGTCTCTGGCTCATGTACTGTTTCAGACAAGACTGAAATTTAATACAGGTAGAAACTATAGAGTTCCGCATAAGTCGTGGGCTTAGGGGGAAGAAGCCGTAATAAATTAGGTCGACCTTTAATGATCCATATTTGTGATGCCATGTAAATAAAGACATGCCATCGTTGAGTTGCCCTTATGAGATTTATAACTATATTTGTGTATTTATTTATGGAATTTAAGAGACGGGGTCAACGTTGACATACATTTTATTAAGTCTTTTTTTTTTTTTTTAACCCTACAAGTTTATGAATAATTTACCAAGACATCTGTATCAATTATCAGTGACGAACGCTGAGCTAGCAGCCCTCGCCACCCCCTTCTATGGATTGTGTGTTGTATAGTCTAGTATGGTATAGTCTAGTATTGTATAGTCTAGTGTTGTATAGCTTAATGTTGTATAGCTTAATGTTGTATAGTCTAGTGTTGTATAGGATAGTATTATATAGTCTAGTTTTGAATAGTCTAGTGCTGTATAGTCTAGTTTTGTGTAGCTTAATGTTGTATAGTCTAGTGTTGTTAAGTCTAGTGTTGTATTGGATAGTATTATATAGTCTAGTTTTGAATAGTCTAGTGCTGCATAGTCTAGTTTTGTATAGTCTACTATTGTGTAGTCTAGTGTTGAATAGCTTAATATTGTATAGACTAGTGTTGTATAGTCTAGTTTTGTATAGTCTAGTATTGTGTAGTCTAGTGCTGTATAGCTTAATGTTGTATAGTCTAGCGTTGTATAGTCTAGTTTTGTATAGTCTAGTGTTGTATAGGATAGTATTATATAGTCTAGTTTTGTATAGTTACGTGCTGTATAGTCTAGTTTTGTATAGTCTAGTATTGTGTAGTCTAGTGTTGTATAGCTTATTGGATTTATAGACTAGTGTTGTATAGTCTAGTGTTGTATAGTCTAGTGTTATATAGTCTAGTTTTGTATAGTTACGTGCTGTATAGTCTAGTTTTGTATAGTCTAGTATTGTGTAGTCTAGTGTTGTATAGCTTATTGGATTTATAGACTAGTGTTGTATAGTCTAGTGTTGTATAGGATAGTATTATATAGTCTAGTTTTGTATAGTTACGTGCTGTATAGTCTAATGTTGTATAGTTGTATACACTAATTTCAGATGCTCGTAAATGTATAGATCTATTTAATAACAAAAAAATACATGTCTATCTAAAATGTAATAATGGCATTCAACAGATACATATCGTGAGCCAGTGGATCTAGTATTCGCTATTGATGTATCGACCAAAACTGGAGAATCAAACTTTCAACGTATTATGGCCACTGTCTTGAAATGTAAGAACTACACACCTTTCAACTTTGAATATAATTTATTAATTATCTATTTCAACTTAGTTATTTAAAGAGGACAATGGACGTAGTTAGTACAAAAACAACAACAACAATAACAAATATTTCTGGAATCTTTCTCTTAATAATTTTTATACTCTTTTTTATTTGTAGGTCTCCAGGTGCTATTTATTGGACCATCGGACACACATGTTGGGGTCGTGGTATCCACATCCACCCCTTTCATCCAGCTTCAGTCAGACTACGAAACGATTTATTCCAGTTAAGTCAAACGTTTTCTTCTGTTGATTGTGTTATAAATTATGCAAACATTTTTTTTTTTTTTACAAAGTTCAAAATAAACCTACCTCGTCTATCTGTCTATCTGGGAGGAATCTCTTACACCTTATTTCTCACACTGCCGTTTCTCGGATCAAGCTGAACCTTTGCACACTTATTTAATGTTGATGACAAATAAAAAAAAAATCAATACGTTTATTTAATTAATTAGTCGTTATTAATAACTTTACTTTATATAAAAATGTTATTAGCTTAGGGGAGATAAGCCTGTTGTAGAGAATTATTATCTTATGCTATCTTATATGTTACAGACGTCACTTCCTACGCATTTCATGTGTCAATCTAGGTCATTTGTGAAGAATTTTAAACTATTGGATTTTTAAAATGCTCTTTAACGTCAGATTTTGTTACAAGTACAAAAAGCTGAGTGGTTAACGTGTTGGCCTTCATCGTGCTAGCTTGAGACCTCGAGTTCGAGTTAAGACTTGAGCAAATTTTTTATTGATAAGAGGGTTGACCTCACCTCCAAATGGTTCACAAAAGTGATTGGACCAATCGCACTGAGCAAACTATGAATGCGAAAGTTTAGTTAAAACAGAAAACAATTAATTAAAAATTTTCATATCGCACAAATATACTGTCGTTAGTCTAGATGTAGTGAAAATTAATGACAGGATTGATTCAAAATAGTTAATGCAGTTTCTTTCAATATACGCTTTGTGTTTTAATAAAGTATTTTACATGTTTTAGTTGTTTTGAACTCTGTATGGAGTGAAAACAGATTGCTAATCCACTCAGTAGCGTAGCAAGGTACCAGTCGGCCCGGGTTCAACAATATAATGTGTTGGTGCCCTTCCCCCCTCCTCCCCACCGTAAGACAAATTAAGTGTGTGATAAAAATTGAGCTTGTATATTTACCAAAAGACATTCCAATAAAAGTAGTTTTAAATCAGCGTTATACAAAAGTATTATCCCCTAGGGCTCATGTGGGTCCCTATTGCTCATGGCTGCCATGGTTGTTATGTCACATGCTGTAAGTCCATAATGGACTTGGGCCCAGCTTCATTGATCCCCTTTGCGCCTTGGATGCTACGCAACTGAACCTATTTCCATTAGGTACTTTCTAGCTTACTTTAAAAGGATTTCAGAGTAATCTGCTCTTGGTTTAAAAATTAGATTTTAATTTTTTTTAATGCTACATTGCTAAATAAAAATTACACCCAAATGTAATATATGTCCACTCATTTATCACGAGATCTCTTAAGCTGTCGTACGTATCAGCATCACATTTTGTGCACACGTTCCTTTTACATCCTAGGCGCTCATTAAGAACTGATTTTGACTGATTCGCAATCTGACGTCTGCTGTTCACGAAAACTGCAAGGTCTATCAAACCTTTCTATTTTTTTTCGATATTTTCCGAAAAGGCCACAGCTTATTTAGAAATAAAATTTTTGAACAAATAGAACTTCTGCTATATTATTTCTTTTCCCATAAGAGAACTATTTTAAAAACTTGCTTAACGCAACATGCCCTTTATACTCTGACTAAATAAAAACAAGAAAAACTAAAAAAAATACATTTTTTTAAAAAAGACAATACCTACATTATTAATAATGAACTAATAACATGATAAAATATAGAAAAAAAAATGTTTGGTTCCAACCAGGTATCTACACCGTCAGCTGCTTGAACGAACGATTTTACCCATTCGGCCATCGGGCAATGCTGGCTTGTTATTACGTAATTTTATCATCAAATTTTCTGTACAGTGTAAGCCGCGGTATAAACCAATAATATTAACAAGCAAATAGTTTTAAAATCCTTCTTTAAAAAAGACAAAGCTTATTTGGGGGGAAGAACTTGGCCCTTAAAGCTATAGCTATCAAATTCCATTATTCGATATAAAACAAAATAATAAGTTACCAGTAATTAATTAACTAATTAGCTAATTTTTTAAAATTGATTCATGTTTTGTGAGGTACACTAAATACTTGTTTAGAGTTTCAACTTGATCCGCTAATGCGCTTGGGAGAAATAGTGTTTAACAATTACTTGACTAAGCCCTACACTTTTAGCAATATCCGTGAATACTGAAGGATTAATTATCCTTGTTGGTATTAAACAGAATATTTAGTCACCAATGATTAATTGACAAAGCTGTTAATTTTTCTTTGGATTGATGTCTTGTCTTCGACAATGAAAAATTGTGTGTGTAAATTTTCGAATAGTTACGAGAATGGACGTGGGAGAAATAACGTGTACACACTTTTATCAGAAAGAGAGGCAGACAGACAGATATAATTACAGACAGACAGGCAGAGTGAGTTGCTACAGGCTTTGTTAAAAAAAAAAAAAAACTTCCTATATATTGAATGCCATGAGCCATGAAAATCTATAATCTAAATCACCATAATTTTTTTTTATTAAAATCCACTTAACTTTCAAAGGCGTATCAAGTTTAAAGTTATCCAACCGGGTCTTGACCACAGACAAAGTTCTGGGTGCAGCAATTGATAGCGTACTCGCCATAGAGAGGCAGGTGCCTAAAATTATAATTCTGATCACCGATGGCGACTACATCAACACGTAGGTTTGGTTATTTTTATTTCGATATTAGGAAATATTTTTTTTCTATGTTAACTTTTTTTTTTCTTTTGTAACTAGACGTTGAAATATCTAAGCCTAACCCTAACCCTAACCCTAATTTATTATTCCCATTTTTTGAGGATGGTGGTCTATCGGTAGAGCTTGGCTTCCGAGCCGATGAATCTCGAGTTCGAATTAAAAAAAAGTAGTATTTTTGATTATATGGTTCTTTAAAAAAAAGTATACCAATGTGTATATATACCTCCTTTAGTTGGGGACACTCTTGTTGGTCGTTACCCACTAATAGTAAGGTCTGAAAGAGGATTTAAAATATTATATTAGTTTATAATCTAGTCCACTGTAGTCTACTTGAAAGTCTAGTCTAGATTCGACTGACATAGAGCTCAAACTGAAAGTTTCGATGTGAATTAATAAGTATTCAAAGCATGTATTACATAAAGCCCTGGTCTATTTTGATAATCTATTTTTTTCTTTTTTAAATTTTTTTTTCAATTACATGTCCAGTTTAATTGCATTTAGAAACAAAACTTATTTACTATTTACAAGGTACACAAATAAAACTAATGGACTATTTTCAAGGTACGAAAATGAAACTCAAAGTGAAGCGTTAAGAGCGAGAGACCAAAACATCAACCTCTGGGGAGTTGGCATTGGCTGCGAATTTCTTCTTATGGAGGATTTGTGTCGCATCTCACAGGTAGACAACATTAGTTGGGGAAATTATAGACGGTTGGTTCTTATGTTGGCCACATAACATTATCGTAAACCATCGTACACTGTTGACCATAAATAATCTCCATGCACAGCAAGTTTTATCAGATCAAACTAGAATCAGTTTTTTCTCTGGTCACATCTGAATCATATTTCTATCTATCTGATTACATCTGAATCATTGTTTCTATCTGATCACATCTTACTTATTAAGAAGATAATTTTTTTCACTTTCATTGCAGGCATTGTATCTGAAAGATTTGACCACAAACCTACAGACGTTGGAGTATAGCAGGACAGTGGTCACAAACGGTAGGAGAACTCAATGTGAATGTGGGCTGAGAGAGAGGGGAAGAGGGAGGAGTACGTAATCGTAAAATACATTCCGTCTCATTGAGCTTTTTGTAGCAGTTGTTGGATTATATTTGTTGTACATCAAACAACACCAAGAACACATCACGAGGACACACTTAATCTTACTGACACTTCTTCTTCTTCTTCTTCTAGCCAGCTTTATTGCTGCTGAGCTGTCAGCTCTTTTGCAGACTGTGCCAAGGAAAAAAAGTGTGCTGTTTTCTTCAGTTGTTCAGCACTGCCGTACAGGGTGTTGGTTATGTTGGGCTGTAGTGGAAGTAGGGTCTGCCTAAGGTGAATTAGGGAGGGGCATTCAAAGAGGATATGGTTTACGGTTTCAAAGGGGTGGGCGCAGTGTCTGCAAAGGGGTAGTTGTGTGGAGTTTATTTTGTTCAGGTGGTAATTTAATAGTGGTGTGTGTCCTGTTCTTAGTTGGAAGATTGTAGATTGTTCTTTGCGGGGGAGGAAGTTAATACTGCCCAGTTTGTTAGGCGTAGTCATTTCTCTGTACATGGCTCTGCCTGTGTTTCCTGATGCCCATTGGTTTAGCCACTCCTCTTTGTGATTGTTGACTAACATTGACCTTAGGGTGAGGTAGTTAACAGGTCTATCTGGTTGTTCCATAGATGAACCTGCCTTTGATAGCTTATCTGCCTTTTCATTTCCCATGGTGCCAATGCGTCCTGCGATACTCCAACGTCTGTAGGTTTGTGGTCAAATCTTTCAGATATAGTGTAATATTGATATTTAATTTTGATATCATCTGATGGATTGTCACAATGAGTGCTGTCAACTCTCTTGGGCTGTTTGAGGTGCTGCTGTTAAGTGCTTGCAGAGTAGATTGGGAGTCTGTAAAGACAACAATATCTGATGGTGGTTACAGACACATCACACAGCCATAATAAACCTTACAGACACACCAACAGCCATAAAAAGTGTTTATATGTTTCGGATGTTCCTTCAGAGTTGAAGATAATTACTTCCTTGTTTTAACCTCCCTCAGGACGACGGGGGATGGGAGCGGGCAGGGTTTGAACCCTCGACCATCGATAAATCTGAACGTAAGTACAGCGTGCAAACCGCACGACCAGGCAGACACACCACACACCCATGATAAACCTTACAGACACACCTCACATCCGTACTAAACTTCACAGACACATCACACACTCATAATAAACCTTACAGACACATCTCACATCCATACTAAACTTCACAGACACATCACACAGCCATAATAATGCTCAGACAAATTCACATCTTTTCTCAAAATAATTTTGCCTTTAAAAAGTTTAGTATCTTTTCCCATAATAAATTGAAGTTCCTGCCTATAAACCTTTCGGTTTCTTTTTTTCGTTATAATAAAATAAAAGATTAATCTCAATATGATCAAGGAATGTTTTATTCTCTTGTCTATATAAATTGCTTTTGTCTTCATAACTGCCTGTTTGTTTGAACATCAAGGGAGATAAAAAGCTCAATGGGGCAAATGTATTTGGGCTAAAACGTCTATCGCCTTAAAAAACAAAATTCGAATAGAAATCAAACGAGACAATTTGAATTAGAAACATAATCATTTTGTCTGTGCTTTTTGTCTGTCTGCGTCGCTGATTTTGTTTCTACCGAGATGCTGATGGAGTCTACTTTTACATGGAGGATTATTCCTTGGAGGTGAGTTGTTTAATTTGCTTTTAAATCTTCACCATAGTGTTGTTGTAGTTTTTTCTTTTACATGGCCAGGTGTCAAGAAAAAAATAAGGCCACGGTGGAGATTATTTAATTTTTATACTTAATGAACTTAATGTACAGTCTCCATAACGACCTTTTGGCGTAAAAAAACGAAAATTATTTAAAACTATAAATTGGAAGACAACTTTTTTTTCAATCAGTTTGAACGAGGGATTAGTGGCTGAGTGGAGAAACGCTAAGTATGCTAACCGAAGGGTCTCGGGTTCAAATCTGGAGATCTCAAGGACTCCCCTGATATTAGTTGGGGTCGTTGTGCTGGTCACATGTCATTCTTGTTAACTCAAGGCCAGAAAAAGCAGATGACCTTGACATAATGTTCAACATAGATAGCAAAATCTTAAAGCGGTCCTTTTGTTTAATGTTTACTCACACTCTGACGTCCTTAATTTCATTTATTACTTTCGGACATATATATATATATATATTAAATTCACTTTAATCAAATTATGATTCAAATGTGTTTTTAAATAACGACTGGCTACCTGGCCTGTGGAATAAGCTCTGGATTGCCTTTCTATAGTCACGATGACCCAGGGTTTCAATCCTACCAGCCGCCATCCTTTTTATTTATTGTATGGGCTTAGGCCAGGATGTAATTCTCTTCAAATCTGAAGGAACAATCGAGATATTTAAAATTCATTAGCATTAAATTGTAAAAAATCGTAAATTAAAACTGCAATGTAAAGATAGTTTAGATCTTGTTATATCGTAAAGTGGGGCGCCACAGTTTGAGAAATGTTGCATTTTACCTATTCTACTAAAAGATTCTATATTTCCAATACTTTGCAACTGAGAGAAAATGATGAACAAAACTATGCTAGCTGCTCGGGTACACACTTCGCTTACCAATACGTTTTCACGATAAACCAAACTAAGGTCAAGGACACTAAATCGAACTTAAATATTGCCAACTAAATGAAAGTTACAAATAGAAGAGCTTAAAGAAATGATTCAGCACTACTCAAATGTACGCATTCATAATCAAGTAACTTTAAAAAAAAAACATAGTTTATCCACACCTCCTTTATTTTGTACACCGGATACACCAAAAAGCTTGCAATTTATAGCTTCTCCGCCATGTATGAAAATAGCCAATTGAATGATAGTTATATTGTATTTTAGTTTGGTACTAGTGTGACTATCGAAGTTCGATATTCGCAAATTTGTAAAAAAAATATTATGTAAATTTCGGTATCAATTAGAATCTTAAATCCTCAAACTTATTTAGACTGTCTAATAATAATCTTTAATCGGTTTCAAAGCAAATTATTTTTTTCAAGTTTAAAGAAAACTTAATGTCGTAGTGTGAGATTTCAGGGGCGTCTGGGAATTTATTGTCAAGGGAGGGTTTGTGGGAATGCTTTACATATTAATTTCTGTATTTTTTTTTTTGTAGGCATGTTAATTTTTTTTTCGAATTGCAAGAAGATTTTCATAAACAAGATATTTATAGTGTCTGGGAAGTTCTAGACTTCTGTTACCTATTTTGATGTATGGAGAAGGAGAATGATATGTAACCTCTTTCTGTAACTTAACAATATCTACTATTTTACTATCTACAGTAACAAATGCGTGGACACCTATAAAAGAAAACAGATTTGAAAGACTAAAGAATTTTAAGTATTACAGTATTTTGTCTGATGGATGAATCAAGCAAGAGAAAGACAGCTCAGTCCTGGACTGGGATCAGGCTTTTACTTGTATGGGGTCAAGGGCACTAATCTGTTTCGTTATGAAGTTTATTGTTTATCTCCCTTTTTAGATTTGATATACAACATAATTGGATATAATATTTGATATAACATTGATATATGTACTATTATTTTTTTAAATAGTTATTTACAAGTGTGGATGTTACTGACAGAATTCAAACATTTTTACGAATTGATGTTTCATATGATCATTTAATATATTTGAAAATGTTAGACTTCTTGACTACCATAATATATCTATTACATACACTCACTGTTTAGTGGAGATTGAGAACGAGTCGCTGAGGGATAAAGCGCTTGATTTCCGAAGAGGGGGTTTCCGGGTTCGAATCCTGATGATTGCAGTATCTAATCTGACAAAGAATACCCAGCAGTGACCTAATTGTTTTGCCAGATTGAATGCTGATAATTTTAAAAAAAAATTGGAAGTGACTGCAGTATGTGAATTGGTGGGCTAAAAGAATGACTTTTCCCTAAACAGAAACAATTGGTAAAAATATTTCTAATCGCACATATTTATTACAGCAGGTCTAGATCTATTAAAAATTTAATTACATGGCTAATCCAAACTCATTCAAACGATTACATTGCAATTAAGCTTTGTTTTTTTTTAAATGCATTTTTATGTTGACATTATTTATTTCAGAGCAAAATTTAGGAACCGCTGGTTCAGTTAATTTTGAAGATCAACAATCATGTAACGTTAACACGTATTAACCATTATGGGTTGACAATGGAATTGCATGAGCAGTTGTATTGAAGTGCGTTGAAATCTTGTGTTGAAATCATGTGTTGAAATCTTGTGTTGAAATCTTGTGTTGAAATCTTGTGTTGAAATCTTGTGTTGAAATCTTGTGTTGAAATCTTGTGTTGAAATCTTGTGTTGAAATCTTGTGTTGAAATCTTGTGTTGAAATCTTGTGTTGAAATCTTGTGTTGAAATCTTGTGTTGAAATCGTTGACCATCATGTCGTTTCATTTGCGTTTCTCTTATATTTGTTAAAATATATTTTGTAACGCACACACAAGCACAAATGTATCATACAATCCTTCTGAACTGAGGACTATGTAAAGTCTATACCTCCTTCTGTATGGCAGGTGACCGCGAAAGTGGGCGAAGTATAAACTCGGGCCGGTTTGAAGTGCAGGCAGCTATTTATAGGCTAAGGGACACAATTCACGAATGGGCTTAAAAGCTTTAAGATATTTTAAATATATATATATATATATATATATATATATATATATATATATATATATATTGTATTACATGTTTTCAAATCATGATATAGAATGATGTTATTATATCCTTTGTTTATGAAATGAAAAATACAGCAGCCTAATCACGTGGTATAATATTGAAACGACTAGACATCGATAGTCTTAATGATCCATGATTCGAACTCCTGCCCACCACGGAGGTTTACACTAGGATTTAGATTAACTTCAGCTCTGAAGGAACAATCGACATGTCCATAACAATAAGTAATATGACACATAATAAGTTTGCCCATTTATGTTAGAATCAGCATCTGTAACAAAGGGAATTTAAAGATCAGGAATTCTTTAAGAACCTTGACCTGCAATCAGCGGCGTCACTAGGGTCGGTGTCACCCGTTGCGGCTAGCTAAGGGTGTCACCCCTCCCCCTCACTATCAACCTTTTCCCAATAGGAATTTATTTTATTGAAACAATGCAGTAAGCTGATTACGTGCATTCATCGATTTTTGCACAAATGTAAAATTAGTCAATGCTTTTTGAAAATCCCATTGTTTCTGACATTTTTCAAAACTTTTGGCATATTTTACAATGTTTAAAACCAAAATTAAAATCACCAAAACATGTTTCCTTTGGTAGACGTTTAGACGGAAAAAGTATAACATTTTTATGTGTTATTTAAACTTTTACTACCATCTAAAGGGAAAAATGTAATCTAGGTCCAGGGCGAAGCTCCGGCCACCAAATATTTTTCAGCATTTCTGAGCTTCAGAAATTCATTGTCATGAAGTCTATCGTGTACAATTTCTACTAGAAAGAAGTTTGCAGATCAACTAAAATTCAATTCAGAAGAGGTGAAGTGTGAGACGTAATCCAGGCAGTGTTTCTCAAACTTTTACAGTTGACGCCCCCGCACGCTAAACGTTTTTGTTTTTTAAAAATAGTGCTGTGTTCATAATTTCAGAGTTGGATAGAGGTATTGTGAACCGAAGATAATTACTTCTTATGGGTATCTTTCTGTTGATCTAATCGTGCATGTCAATCAAACACTTAATTGTTGCAATTGTTGTTGTTGTTTTTTTTTTGGCTGATTCAGGCAATCTCTTACTTCCTCTGATGATACTTGGGAAGAAGAAGCAATTTTACCAATACTCCTAGCATATAGGATTATCTTTTTACTGAGTATCTATTAAAGTATTCAAAATTTATTTTAAGCACAAAATGATTCTAAATTGATAAGATTGATTATTGACATTTAGTGTATGGATAACTTATAAATCACATCGCTTTCCCAGTAAAAATGTTAACATGTCTCTTCTCGGCACCAATCACTCCGCCCCTGATTGTCCCTACTGCTTGTATTTCAATCTCCCAACGGATACGACGTCCTTAAATCAGAGTGCAAACGTTTCCTAAAGGTAAATCCATATTTTACGATAGTAAAAAAAAATGCTTTACACTTCCGGGTTAATGTGTTTATTTTACACGCACTTCGGCTAGGAGGACTCCATGAATAAGAGGTGTTTTCTTGTACCCGCACCATTACGGTAAGCCATGTTAGCAATATTATTCAATTACTTTGTCACCATATTTAAAAAAAAATAACCTTTAAAATTAGAATAATCAAATATTTGATAAAAAAAATTACAACTGACTTTAAAACCCGGTCTTCAAATAACCTACATATGTTACAAAATTCAATACAAATTTTCACTCTGGGCAACTTTATTTGTCTGAGAAGCGTTAATTTCTTTTGTGTTATTTTAGTTAGAAATTAAATTTATGAAAATTCTGATTTATCAATGTATTTTAGAAAGAAATTCCTTAGTGATAAGTGTTTTAACACCAGCAGCTAGTCCATCCAAATATATCCAACAATAAGAAATGACTAGATAATAACAATACGAACTAAAGGATCGTTAAAATAACAAATCATTTCAACAATTGCATTCTGTCGAAAACCGAAATGCAGGCGATTCGGACTTGGGGACGAAGATCTGAAGAAGAGATCTGAATGGAGGTATGTGTGGACTCACGAAAGAGCCCTCTCTCGGCTGTAGCGCCACTGGGATGGATAGATTAAACACTAGACTGAATGGACAAGATAACCCTGCCATAGATTATTTTCGTTTTCTAATTCGTTTCATGGAAGCTACTGTTTAATTTGTCAGTTCTATTTTCGTTATATAGCTTATTTACCAGACTTATCTAGATAGCGTCGCCCTAGAGGCCTATTGAACTTATCTAGACAGCGTCGCCCTAGAGGCCTATTGAACTTATCTAGATAGCGTCGCCCTAGAGGCCTATTGAACTTATCTAGACAGCGTCGCCCAAGAGGCCTATTGAACTTATCTAGATAGCGTCGCCCTAGAGGCCTATTGAACTTATCTAGACAGCGTCGCCCTTGAGGCCTATTGAACTTATCTAGATAGCGTCGCCCTAGAGGCCTATTGAACTTATCTAGACAGCGTCGCCCAAGAGGCCTATTGAACTTATCTAGATAGCGTCGCCCTAGAGGCCTATTGAACTTATCTAGACAGCGTCGCCCAAGAGGCCTATTGAACTTATCTAGACAGCGTCGCCCTAGAGGCCTATTGAACTTATCTAGACAGCGTCGCCCTAGAGGCCTATTGAACTTATCTAGACAGCGTCGCCCTAGAGGCCTATTGAACTTATCTAGACAGCGTCGCCCTAGAGGCCTATTGAACTTATCTAGACAGCGTCGCCCTAGAGGCCTATTGAACTTATCTAGACAGCGTCGCCCTAGAGGCCTATTGAACTTATCTAGACAGCGTCGCCCTAGAGGCCTATTGAACTTATCTAGACAGCGTCCCCCTAGAGGCCTATTGAACTTATCTAGACAGCGTCGCCCAAGAGGCCTATTGAACTTATCTAGACAGCGTCGCCCAAGAGACCTATTGAACTTAATGCAAGCTTGCACGCTAGACACTTTTCTATTCGTAAGGTCACTGCAGATGAACTAATTACTAAGCAGTAATTTTAAATTAAATGAAACTGTGGAATAATTAGAAACTGCTCTGGGAAATTCCTTCCAATGGAAAATTTGAAAACAGCAGGTGTATGTGTAATGTCCCTCCCACAACCGGAAAGAAGGGGGGGGGGCAAAATAAAAAAAAAAGCTTAATTTATTAATAATAAAGAAATAAACTTTTACATACCTAGTCGAGTAAACACGTTTTCACAGTATTTAATATTTTATATGAATGTATCTATTTAATGGGTAAATCCATTTTCGCAGTCAACTTTTATTTTCGTGGCGAAAGAAAAAAAAAACTTAAAAGAAACATTAGCTAAGTTTGACATAGATCTAAATCCAATCCACTAGATTAGTAATACCCAAACTAAGGCCCGCAGGACGCGGGTAATATCCAGCTAGTATATACATGTCATGTTTAACGCCATTATTTATTTATTTTTTTTTTATATATATAGAAGTAGAACATTGTAGAGAATCAAGAACAAGCCAAACATGAAACATTTGGCCAGATTTTTCTGCTTGATTTCTGCTCTTGTTGGGCAAAGAAGTGAGTCTCATTATATTACAATTTCTTAAAAGTCTGGCTGATTTATTTCATTTTTCAATAAATAACACTTATAGACTTACGTGTATCCAAAGAAATAGTCAAACGGGCGTTTGCAATGATATCAAGTACCGTCATAATCGTAATATGTGTGAGAAGGTTTAATATAAGACTATACGGTTGAATATATGGATTTGAGTGTTCAAAACTGCTTGGCACTTGTTAACCGGGTTCGGGAACAAAGTAATAATAATGTCAGTGTCTACGAATGCGAAGATTAAAGCTGAGTGCAGTGTTTCACGTGACCTCGCAAAACTAATTGCGACCTGCATATTTTCCCGCATTTCATGCAGACAAAGCTGATGACTGGTGGCGGTTTATTTAAGTTTTCTTTCCTTCTTCTGGGGCTGTCTTCAATAATGGCTTTTCTTTGCGTCTCAAATGTGTGTCCCGCAGCAATAGTGAGAGCTCTCCAACTGTCTCTTTCAGAGGCCATCTGCTGCAAGCTACTTTCCTCTATGCCATCGAGAGCGAAATAGCGCATGAGTTGATCTTTATAGGAGGCACCTCTGTAAAGCCATCCTCTTTTAAACTCGCCAAAGAAGATTGAAGAAAGGTATCACGGAAACCTTCACATAACACCTCACACACATACACACTTACAGATATATCCACCAAAAACATGGATGGCTACCTGATCGTGCGGTATGCGCTCTGGACTGTCGTTTGGTCGTCTTCTTCAATTCTCCATGCTATACCGTCTTTGGCTATCTCCTTCCACATACTTTGATGCCTGTGGTTCTCATGTCTCTCTTGCTGAATTCTTTATATAGGTTAGTCTTGGGTGGCCGTTGAGTCTGACTTCCCTCTCAAGCTCAACATGTAAACATTTTACAAAGAAAAAAAAAACACACGATATTACACCAAAGTGCACTGAGCATGACGCAGATACTACAGAAATAGTAAGAATCTGGAGGAAAACTAAACGATCGTTAGGGACAATTCACAGAAAAATAGCTCCATAGATTCTACATCTGTGCAGTTCCACTCCAATTAGCCAGCTTGTGTAACTAGACTGACGTCGTTAAGTTTGCACACCATATATAATTATCAACATCAACAGCAGTAAATTCAGGTGTACCCAAAGGAACAGCCCTAGACCCACACCTTGTTTCTTATTACATTTATGATCTGATTGCGTTTTTTTTCAGCAACTGTAGAGTGTCCGTTAATGTATTTCCGTTCTAAGTTTTTAAATGTACAGTCACGTGACAAAAGGAAATCCCCGATTAGTCCTACAATGTATCGTAAAATCTTTCGAAGTGAATTAAATTATTATACAAAGTAAATTTTCTCATGACTCTTGCGCTTTGAAGAAAAACACACACACACACACACAAAGATAGGAAAACGATTGGGTTTAAGACAAAATTAATTCATTCCATTCAACAAGATTTGATTAAAATGCATTGAAAATCTATTTCAATTCCTAAGGCGTATCAAGTCTGAGGTTTTCTGACAGGGGCGTTATGACAGCCAAAGATCTCGGTGCGGCTATCGATAATTTACTTGCCACAGAGAGGCAGGTGCCTAAAACTATAGTTCTGATAACCGACGGAGACCACATCAGCACGTAGGTTCTGTTCGTTTACATATTGAAATCAAGGCACTGCATTTAAAAAATGTTTTTCTTGTGTAACTGAACGTAAAAATTAAATACCTATTTTATTAGTCCTACTAAAGCTTTTTAGCGGCTGGTGGCACGTTAGTCAATCTTGGCCTCCTAACCGATTGGTTGAGAGTTTGAATCCCTGTTAAACCTAGAATTTTTTAGTCCACTTAGATCCAATGTGGATATAAGTTTACTTGGGGACACCCTGCTGACCGTTATTCATATAAATAGGAATGTAACTAGTCTATTATTTTGTAAGTTAGTCTACTGTAATTAATAATAAAATGTAGTCTAGAGGTGACTGACATAGAACTCACAATCGAAGTTTTGATGCGAATTTAAGACATCAGTATAAGTTACACTCAAGAAAATTAAGATAGATTTTATAATATGGGGAGTTAAGAAATGTTCATAAACATGTATTGCATAAACAAGGGTTAAGAAGCCCTGGTCTATTATGATACTAAAGATTCTTTTTCAAATACACCTCCAGTAATTAATTGCGTTTAAAAAAGAAACTAAGTGACTATTTCCATGGTACAAAAATGAAACTAATTCACTATTTTTGAAGTACAAAAATGAGACTTATTGACTATTTTCAAGGTACGAAAATGAAACTCAAAGTGAAGCTTCAAGAGCGAGAGACCAAAACATCACCCCCTGGGGAGTTGGCATTGGCTGCACGTTTCTTCTTATGGAGGATTTGTGTCTCATCTCACAGGTAGACTTATCTCACAGGTAGACTCATCTCACAGGTAGACTCATTGACTCATCACACGATTAATTTGTAAGCATGTTAAGTACGTAAGTAGGGCATCGTAGGGCATGACAGCAGCAAGACAGCTAAGGCCTAGACAGCAACAAGACAGATAAGGCCTAAACAGCAACAAAACAGCTAAGGCCTAGACAGCAACAAGACAGCAAAGGCCTAGACAGCAACAAGTCAGCTAAGACCTAGACAGCAACAAGACAGCTAAGGCCTAGTCATCAACAAGACAGTTAAGACCTAGACAGTATCAAGCATTTTGTTTTGTAGCCTACGACAATTATAAAACTGGCTTTCGAACCGAGATTTTTGTTTTCAGAAAGTTCATGAATCCTCAAAACTCTTATGTGTGGAAATTATAGACGGTCGTTAACCGTTGACCATAAATACACCATCTGCTCTATGAAAGAAAGATTTCTATCTGGTCACACTTGAATCAGTTTTGTTCTCTAATCACATCTGAATCATTTGTCAATCTATCTGATCACATCTGAATCATTTGTCAATCTATCTGATCACATCTGAATCATTTTTCTAAATATCTGATCACATATAAATCATTTGTCAATCTATCTGATCACATCTGAATCATTTGTCAATCTATCTGATCACATCTAAATCATTTTCTAAATATCTGATCACATCTAAATCATTTGTCAATCTATCTGATCCCATCTAAATCATTTTTCTAAATATCTGATCACATCTAAATCATTTGTCAATCTATCTGATCACATCTAAATCATTTGTCAATCTATCTGATCACATCTAAATCATTTTTCTAAATATCTGATCACATCTAAATCATTTGTCAATCTATCTGATCACATCTAAATCATTTGTCAATCTATCTGATCACATCTAAATCATTTTTCTAAATATCTGATCACATCTAAATCATTTGTCAATCTATCTGATCACATCTAAATCATTTGTCAATCTATCTGATCACATCTGAATCATTTGTCAATCTATCTGATTACATCTGAATCATTTGTCAATCTATCTGATCAAATCTGAATCATTTTTCTAAATATCTGATCACATCTAAATCATTTATCAATCTATCTGATCACATATGAATCATTTGTCAATCTATCTGATCACATCTAAATCATTTTTCTAAATATCTGATCACATCTAAATCATTTGTCAATCTATCTGATCACATCTAAATCATTTTCTAAATATCTGATCACATCTAAATCATTTTCTAAATATCTGATCACATCTAAATCATTTGTCAATCTATCTGATCACATCTGAATCATTTGTCAATCTATCTGATCACATCTAAATCATTTGTCAATCTATCTGATCACATCTAAATTATTTTTCTAAATATCTGATCACATCTAAATCATTTGTCAATCTATCTGATCACATCTAAATCATTTGTCAATCTATCTGATCACATCTAAATCATTTGTCAATCTATCTGATCACATCTAAATCATTTGTCAATCTATCTGATCACATCTGAATCATTTGTCAATCTATCTGATCACATCTGAATCATTTTTCTAAATATCTGATCACATCTAAATCATTTGTCAATCTATCTGATCACATCTAAATCATTTGTCAATCTATCTGATCACATCTGAATCATTTGTCAATCTATCTGATCACATCTGAATCATTTTTCTAAATATCTGATCACATCTAAATCATTTATCAATCTATCTGATCACATATGAATCATTTGTCAATCTATCTGATCACATCTAAATCATTTTTCTAAATATCTGATCACATCTAAATCATTTGTCAATCTATCTGATCACATCTAAATCATTTTCTAAATATCTGATCACATCTAAATCATTTTCTAAATATCTGATCACATCTAAATCATTTGTCAATCTATCTGATCACATCTGAATCATTTGTCAATCTATCTGATCACATCTAAATCATTTGTCAATCTATCTGATCACATCTAAATCATTTTCTAAATATCTGATCACATCTAAATCATTTGTCAATCTATCTGATCACATCTAAATCATTTGTCAATCTATCTGATCACATCTAAATCATTTGTCAATCTATCTGATCACATCTAAATCATTTGTCAATCTATCTGATCACATCTGAATCATTTGTCAATCTATCTGATCACATCTGAATCATTTTTCTAAATATCTGATCACATCTAAATCATTTGTCAATCTATCTGATCACATCTAAATCATTTTCTAAATATCTGATCACATCTAAATCATTTTCTAAATATCTGATCACATCTAAATCATTTGTCAATCTATCTGATCACATCTGAATCATTTGTCAATCTATCTGATCACATCTAAATCATTTGTCAATCTATCTGATCACATCTAAATCATTTTTCTAAATATCTGATCACATCTAAATCATTTGTCAATCTATCTGATCACATCTAAATCATTTGTCAATCTATCTGATCACATCTAAATCATTTGTCAATCTATCTGATCACATCTGAATCATTTGTCAATCTATCTGATCACATCTGAATCATTTTTCTAAATATCTGATCACATCTAAATCATTTGTCAATCTATCTGATCACATCTAAATCCTTTGTCAATCTATCTGATCACATCTGAATCATTTGTCAATCTATCTGATCACATCTGAATCATTTTTCTAAATATCTGATCACATCTAAATCATTTATCAATCTATCTGATCACATATGAATCATTTGTCAATCTATCTGATCACATCTAAATCATTTTTCTAAATATCTGATCACATCTAAATCATTTGTCAATCTATCTGATCAAATCTAAATAATTTTCTAAATATCTGATCACATCTAAATCATTTTCTAAATATCTGATCACATCTAAATCATTTGTCAATCTATCTGATCACATCTAAATCATTTGTCAATCTATCTGATCACATTGAAATCATTTTCTAGTAATCTGATATTATCTGAATCCTTTGTCTATCTATCACATCTGACCATAATCCTAGGATTTATTTGTTATTAAATTTAGATGATCATTTTTTTCACTTTTATTTCAGGCATTGTATCTGAAAGATTTGACCAAAACCTACAGACGTTGGAGTATAGCAGGACAGTGGTCACACACGCTAGGAGAACTCAGTGTGGGTGTGGGCCGAGGGAGGGGGGAGTGAGGAGCACTTGATCGCCAACTACATTCCGTCTCAGTGAGCTTTTTGTAGCAGTTGTTGAATTATAATTGTTACACGTCAAACCACAAATTCACACTTAGCCTTAAAGAAACACCTGACACCTAATGGACACACCAAGCTACACAGGCATCAGTTTTCAAAGTAATTTTTCTTTTGTTATTAAAAACAATATCTTCAATATTAAATTGAAGTTCTTCTGAATAAAACCTTACGGTTTTCTTTTGTGTTATAATAAAATACAAAAGGAAAAGATTAAGGAATGTTTCTTCACTAGTCTATATACATTGCTTTTGTCTTCCTTGCTGCCAGTCTCCTAGGACCTCATGAGAGAAAAAAAAGCTCAGTTAGACAAATGTATTTGGGTCGAACTTCTATCGCCTAAAGAAAAATTTCGGAAAAAAAAATCAAACGAGACTATTGTAATTAGAAGCATTGCGTTTTATCTGTCTGCGTCGCTGATGTTGTTTCTACCGACATGTTGATTGAGTCTACTTTCCCCACAGAGGATTATATCTTGGAGGTGAGTTGTTTACTTTTCACGTAACAAATTGGGTCCAGAGTCTGGGAGTCAAGCGATCTTCTGCATTCTGCAAAATATAAATTCTAAAAAGTCCCTAATTTCATTTGATCACTTTTAAACATTGTTAAAAAATTCACTAAAATTAAATTAATATTCAAATGTGTATTTATAACGACCGACTACCTGGTCTGTGGAATACGTTCTTGAGTGTCTTTCGATGGTCACGATGATCCAAGGTTTGAACCATGCCAGCTACCATCCCTTTAAGTTTTATGAGGGGCTTAGGAAAGGATGTAATTCTCTTCAAACCTGAAGGAACATCCGAGACATGTAAACTAAATTAGCAAACAATTAAAAAAAAAAACTTTATTTATTTTGTACACCGGATACACCAAAAACTTGCTATTTATCGGTTTTCCGCCATGTATGAATATCTCGCATCGAATGATGGTCACATTGCATGCTATATTTGTACTTGTGTTTCTGTTAAGCCAAATCGAAGTTCGATGGTTCGACATTCGCAATTTTGTACCAACATTCCACTTTCGCACTAATATCAGTTTGATTTTACACTTATTTAGACTCTCTAATAGTGTACTTGAATTGGTTTCAAAATAATGCATTTTTTTAAGTTAAAAAAAGACCCGTTTTGTCTCGTGATCTGAGTGAGCTTTCGTTGTGACTAAGGATCTGGGAATTAGGTTTTTTACTCTAGGAATTGTTTGCAGTAATGTTTTTATATACCAAGTTATGTTTTTGTTGCCATAACAATTTTGCTTTCTAATTGTAAGTAGACTTTTATGAACATAATATTGATGGTGTATTGAAAGATGTTGAGTCGCTAGACATACGTTATTCTGCAATTATTTTGATGTGTGGAAAAAGTAGAATGCTACGTAACCGCGTGGTGTAACATAAGAATATATGCACTATTTGACTATCTACAGTTCCAAGATCTGATACGTGAGCGCCTATAACAGAAAACAGATTTGAAAGAGTAAAGGAATTTAATCATTACATGTCTGGTGGATGAATCAAGCCAGAGAAAGACAAACCTCAACCGTGGATGAGGATCAGGCTTTTACTAGTATGGGGTCAAGGACACGATTAGACACACTTCCTGTTTCTTTTTCACGTTCTTCTAGGACAGCGGTTCTCAGCCTTTTATGCTCGGCGACCCCTTTTTACAATCCTCCACTCTGCCGCGACCCCCCCCCCCCCACACACATATACAGCAATAGAAAACTAGACAAAAACAATCCATAGTTTCGATGGTCTTAGGCGACCTCTGGCAAATTGTCAATCGACCCCCAAGGGGGTCGCGACCCACAGGTTGAGAACCCCTGTTCTAGGAAATTGTGGTCTTCTAACAAATTATATAAAAATCAAGCATGTCTGACGGCATAAAGCTTTGAATAGGATCCAATTTCATTTATGAAACATATATATTCAAATACCATGTATATAAATAATGTTTGTATTTTGTGTCTACATCAATAAATAATGTCAATGTTTATGGATAGAATTATATTGAACAAATCTCTATAAATATTATGGTGAAAAAATCTTTGTAAATATTATCTTGATATTCTGAACTAGGATCTAATAGCTGGGCAATAGTACCAAAGACTTGTTTCTGTTTCGTTAAGAATTTTATTGTTTATCTCCCTTCTTAGATCTGATATACAATAAAAATTTTATGTAATATTTGATATAACATTGAAATATGTTGCATTTTTTTTCTTTTATTTTTATTTAAAAGTCTGTATGTATTTCCAGACTATCTTTATATTTGAATATTATTGATAGAATGAACAGATTATTACATGTTGATACTTCATATATTCTGTATTATATAAGATAAGATAAGATAAGAATATATTTGACTACACCATACTGTGTCTATGCCACATACCTCTTTGTTTGACGGATGCCGTTGTTGCTTGATTCAGATCAATATAGGTGATATTTTTTTCTCCGTATTTTTCTAGTTAAATCAATCTTATACACTAGACAAAACAAAGTGACGAAGACTTCTAAGGGCGCAGTCGCCATTATTGAATGTTCCACAATATCAGCGTCACAGTAGGCAAAGGTTTGGATTTATATTGTAGAGCGAATACTGTGAAGTCCAACTACCATTTTTTAAAGAAAATTGGTTATATTAACATTGTCATACTCATAACAGAGAACAACAAATAATGCGATGAAGACTTCAGAGGGCGCTGTTGTTTGACTGAGGGTCTATAATCTCCACTATAAAATAGTCACATATGTCGACAGTTCGTTGCCTTTTTTTTTGTATAGTTCATGATCATTTACAGCGTTCATTGTGATATACGCGCCGCAGCTCATTAGTTATAAATTCATCATCGCAAATATAGTATCATAAGCGATTAGTCAGAACGAGATTAGTTTTTAATTACGAGGAATTAAGGTCTCAGATTTCTGAACACACATTAATCCAAAGACGAAAAAATTTAAAAGTTCATGTAACTGCATGCCAGTTTGAGCTTTTGCTTCAAGCGAATTCCTGGTATTAATAGTGAAATGTCACCCTATTGTTGTCTGACTATGAACTAAAGCTTGCGTTTGAATCTTCCAAGCAGTTGTGCATTAAAGCCTTAAGGAAACCACTACGTAAAGTGTGTTCTGGCGATAATTTGTCCCCCATTGAAATCCCCGGACAACTGCGACCGTAACACTCCCTCCCCCTTGATTGCCAAGTTCGATGTACATCGAACGTTATCTAAATATAAGTCTAATACATTTCTATTACATTCATTTATTCTCATTCTTTTTTTTTTTGTCAACTAAATATGTATGTTTGAAACTTAGTCAAACTTTTGTAGAAATCACTCAGTCTTATAATAGTTTACATTGTCCGAAAATCACTCTGTTGGATAACTGAACAATAAATAAATTAGACAGCTACATTTGAACATTATATGATATGATATGACATTATGCAGAATTTTAGGAATGAGAAACATTAAAGCAAGGTCAGTAATATAAAAACATTTTCAGGTCAAACAAATAAATATTAATTTATTTAGTTTTTTTAATTTTTAATTTAATTAAAAAAATTGTTTAATGGTTTATTTTGATTATACTTTTATTTACACTAACACACAAGACGAACAGGTTAACGCATCCACGCCCAGGTCATATAATACTGTTTAAGCAGTCAAGGTTATTGAGAAGTTGTATATAGGTCATGATCAAATATACATTTTATTGTACCATCCACTGGAGTTCATCAATTAAAAAGTCATAGTCGCAGATTTACGAGCATAAGCAAGTGGTCCAAACTAGATCAGTTTATCATGTTCATTACAAAGAGCAAAGATCCTAAATTGTTCATAGTTAATGATTTTGTTGGTGTGTTTACCAGCTGACAGATCAGCTTTAAATCATCATCAGTATATGAACAATGCGTTTAATTTTACTTTCTAGTCATTATTGTAATTCATGTATTTTGATAAGTAAATAGGTATCGTAATATTAAATATAAATTTACAAGAAAAAAATAGAACATACATTTATCTAATAAGATGACATTCAAACAAAACCTAACTCACTATAAAAACACTTCTCTATCCTCTTGCATCTCTGAGTCGTCTCGCGTTCCACTCTCTATCACGTGACTACATATATTTTCGAAAATGGCAAAATGAAGCTGCTTGCGATGCAGGCTACGGATCATAACCCTGTATACAACCACAGGGGTCCTAAAAAGTTTCCAGAATTTATTCAAAATATCATGAACTTAGAAAAAGTCAAAAAAATATTGCATGTTGGTAACGGAAGCTTCCGATTCATAAGTGACAACCTAACATCTAAACTTAGAGAGGATATTTTATTGAGTTCTAAATCTAAGCTGGCGGTTCTCTTGGACAACAACAAGGTGCTTCTCTTTGAGGGAGACCTTGACGCCAGGGTGCCTACTGTCAGTGTGAAGGGCGCTCTTCTCACAATGCCGTGGTCACTCCAGGAGGCGTATAACAATTCCAAGAGAACTTCGTGGTGCCAAGAGGGCGAGCAGACAGGTTACTTTAGCAGGACAGGAAACTTCTGTAGGGTGATCCTTAGAAATGCCGGACATCATGTTCCACATGACCAGCCGGATATCTCCCTGACCATGATGGAACATTTTGTCCACATCGGCTGTATTGATTCCTACATTTAACTATGAAGTATATATAGGTAAAAAGTGAATCTGCTTAATTAAGCACATGAAATTTTTTTATTAATCTTTTAAATTGAAGATCTTGATAAGTTCAGTGTGAAAGTCCCAATCAATTACTATCAATTTAAATAGACTAAAACTGTTTATACCTTGTCATGAAACCATTAGTTCAGAGTAATTAAATCAATTAGTTCTGAGAACGAAAAATACCGTGATACCTTTTGAAATTTAAAAAAGTAATGTTTCCCTTTCAGAGCTTGCGTTCTATAGGTCATCTGATTCTTTGGCCCACAGTGATCGAGCAGGGTGTTATGTGGCCATCACAACGACCAACCGCCTTTAGAGTCAGGCAACCATTAGAGTTGGTGGACTCAGAGGGGGGCCTTAAAATCCCGAAAATCACAATCCCAGTCTTCACCGAGATTTGAACCCAGGTTCGGAGGCGAGCGCTTAGCCACTCAGCCACTGCGCCCCAATATATACTAGTATCAACATTCATAAATGCTATTTGCTTTCTACTGTTGTTAGACCATGGAATGGGTTGCCTGAATCAGCCGAGAAAAACAACAATGTGTCATAGTTTAAGTCGTTGATTAACATGCTTCTGATTCATAAAAGAAATTATACGAATTGAATTCAAACTCTAGGGCTTAAGCCCCACAAGCCAATGCACTAACCACACGGAAAACAGAAGGTTTCTTAGATTTCCATTGTTAGCTTCAAGCTTTTTAAGTGACCAAGTCATAGACATAAATAAATATAGACTGGCCGATATAAGAGTTTTATGAAACGAAAATTTGTGACTTGCAATGTTGTGTAGTTTATTATACAGCTGTGTAGTTTTGTTTAATCTCTAAGACTGAAGATCATGCAACTTTTCATGCAAGGTCTGAAAGGGAAAGTGACTGTATCAAGCTAAGTATCAATTTGTTTTAGCGGCCCCGGATAGGGGAATAGACGTTATTAGTTTTGTGTGGTCTGTCCGTCCGTCCCGTTTAGATCTCCTAAACTAGAAAGGATATTGAAAATCCGATATCATGATATTTTAGACCATACAAAGTTCTGATGCAATTTCTACTTTTTTTCTTTTGTAAAAAAAATATTTTTAAAATCAACTATGCAACCAGTTTTTATTTTAAAAGTAGACCATTTTTTATTTTAAAAGTAGACCATTTTTATTTTAAAAGTACACCATATTTTAAAATTAGACCATTTTTTATTTTAAAAGTAGACCATTTTTACATTTATTCATTATTAATAGAAACAAGCACGGGAGGCTGTTTAGTAAGGCAGATAATCACTTACATTATTTTCAACAAATGATGCAAACGGTTTTAGATTTTTTTTATCAAAAATATTATTTTTTACAACTGTATTGCTAAGTTACGTTAGCTCTATCATAAAAATAATAAGGCTTGTTCTGTCATACTAATTACTATAATAACAAAAAAAAATGTTTACTTTTAATTTTAAAGAGAAAAAATCTATTTAACATTCAAATAATAGGAACATAATTTAAAGCAACGATTAATTAGTAGTCTCACACGCGTCAATGTAAACTGCAGTACGTTTTCATGGCCCTGGAGCACTGAACTAATGAAAGGGGAGATTTTTATTTTTTTACGAAAATGATTTTGTTTTTGAGGCTTTGAATAAGAGATTGACCCTTTACAGAAGAACAATTAGATCAATTAGAAATATTATTAGACAATCCTTATTGTTGATTAACATGAACGAATAATAACAAGACTCTGGATATAAATTATAAGACATGAAATCAGCTGTTTAATCTAACGCCATCTTGGTTGACAACAACAGTTACAAGGGATGTTACTCCCAAACACCGTTTGGTGCAACCTATATAAAACACACATCAATTATAAGACATCAATTAAAATAACAAACATTAATAACTCATCTAATTTTATGAATATTATAGCAACTAAAAATAACAATCAATTTCAAAGTGAGAGTGTGTCACATATAGAATAAATATTTCAACATGAATATTAATATTGTCATAAAAATTCTTAGTACATATCATAATCTCTATGCCACACAGGTCTATTTGTTTCTCGAGTGCTAATTCTTGCTGGCTTATTTCTATCACAATTATTGTCTGGTACATGAGAAACTACTTCAGACTGTGATGCATGCTGAGAACAGTTATCAGAGAAATCTGGCCTTTCATTATCATCATTATCATCCAAGACATTCCCATCATAGACATCAGTGTCAGTGTCTTTAAAAATAGTTTTCCTTGGCCTAATATGAAATCTGTTGCGTATGTATAGTCCTCCATTATCTCCCTTGATCTTATAAGATCTTGGAGATAGTTGTTCCCTGATCATTCCAGGATCCTGTTTGACCTGGGTTTTGGTAATAAATAGTTTGCCCTAGATGGAGTTTTGGTAAATCCCGAGCTTGCTTATCATATTGTCTTTTTACTTGTTGTTTGTAATTCTCTTTCTTCTCAGCTACACCATGTTCATTGAAACACTTTGAAGTGCTGGGAATCAATGTCCGAGGACTTCTTTTGAGACAGATTTCAGCTGGGCTAAATCCGGTACATTGCCGAGGTGTATTTCTGAGTTCCAGTAAAGCTTCATATGGATCATCACCATTGTGTTTAGTTTTCAGTATTAAATTCTTCATTATCTTTACAGCAACTTCCGCCTTCCCATTTGTTCTCGGATAACCAGGATCTGATCTGATGTGATTGATGTTCCATCGCCTTGTGAATCTCAAAAACTCATTTGAACTAAATTGTGGACCGCCATCTGTTATTAACATTTTTGGAGCACCAAAACGAGCAAATTGTCCTTTCAATTTTCTAATCACATCTTGTGATGTTGTTGTTGAAAGAAAATCATACTCAATAAAATTAGAGTAATAGTCAACAGTAATTAGATACTGTCTTCCATCCACTTCCATCAGGTCAGCTCCAACTTTTTCCCATGGTACATTTCCTTCATCATGTTGTATAAGTGTTTCTCTCTGGTTCATAGGTTTTCTTTCTTGACAAGCAGTGCATGTCTCTGCCATCTGCTTTATTTCATCAGCCATGCCTGGCCAGAACATCGTCTGTCGGGCCCTCCTCATCATCCCATCATATGCAATGTGTGCTGTGTGCAGGTTTTTTTTTCATTTCTTGACGCATACTGAAAGGTAAGACTACCCTTTCTCCTTTCCAAATTACTCCATTACTAAGTCCCAAAGTATCAGCAAAATAAAAATATGGTTTTATCCTGTTGTCTAAATCTTGTTTTCTTTGAGGCCATCCATTCATAATGTGCTTTGATAATTTACTTAATGTGTCATCTAAGTCTGTTTCTTGTTTTATTCTTTCTAATAACGGATCCGGTATGTCCACAACTTGTGTCTGGCATATGTTAAAAACTTCATTTTGCTTCTCCTCTTGATTGCACAATCGTGATAATGTGTCAGCAATGTGTAAACTGTTTCCTTCTACCCACTGAAATGAGAAATCATAACGATTGCTCCTCAACATCAAGTTTTGTAATCTTCTAGGAGCCTGGTTTAGAGGCTTCTTTAAGATGTTCGCAAGTGGCTTATGATCATTTATTATTATGACATGTCTTCCAAAAGTATATTGATTAAATCTTTCTCGCCCAAAAGCAACGGCAAGTAGTTTTTTTTTCAATCTGAGCCCACCGTTTTTCAGTTGGTGTCAATGCTCTAGAGGCAAATTCTAATGGTTGTCCTTCTTGCATTAGTACAGCTCCAAGTCCATGTTGACTACTGTCCACTTGTATTTCAAGTTTCTTGTCAGGGTTGTAGAATATAAGGACTGGAGTATTTGTAATCATTGTTTTTATCTTGTTGAATGCCTCTTCACATTTTTCAGTCCATCTAAAATTGCAATCTTTCTTTGTTAGTTCTCTTAATGGTTGAGACACTTCGGCTAGATTGTTCAGAAATTTTGACAAATACTGCACCATTCCACATAATTTTCTTGCTTCCTGGCTATTTTCTGGTTTCTTCATTTCCAGAATAGCTTTGATCTTCTTTATGTCAGGCTTTATGCCTTGCACACTAATGTAGTGTCCCATGAAACTTATCTGGTCTTGTTTCTCTACTGTTTTTGTTTCATTTAATTTAATGCACTTCTCTTTGCATCTCTCTCTTAATCTCTTCAGTTTGTCAGAGTGATCTTTTTCTGCTTCTTCTTTGGACTGACCACATCCCACAATCACGATATCATCAGCCACATTAATGCATCCTTCTAATCCCAACAATGCTTCTGTTGACTTCTTCTGGAATATTTCTCCACTTACACTTTGTCCAAAAGGAAGTCTTGACCATCTGTACCGCCCATAAGGTGTGATCATGGTTGTTAGTAGACTAGACTTTTCATCTAGACGTACATGCCAGTAAGCCTCCTTTACATCTAATTTAGACAATATTTTAGCATTTAGGAACTGTGGCATTACAGCTTCCAAAGTTGGTAACTTAAAATGTTCTCATTTTAAAGCAGTGTTTAGATGTCTTGGGTCAATGCAGATCCTTAAATCCCCATTTGGCTTTTGAACCACAGCCATCTGGCTGACCCAATCTGTTGGTTCATTTACAGGAATTAATATTTTCCTTTTTACTAATGTCTCTATTTCTGCTTCCACTTTCTTTTGAAATGCAAATGGTATATGACGACAAGGTGATACCACCGGAGCTATGTTCTCATTGACAGTTAATGACGTTTCACCTAAATCTCCCAGATGACAATCCATAGTGTTTACTTGTGATATGAATCTATCTTCATTTAATGTGATCAGACTTAAACTTTGGCATGATTTACGGCCTAATAAGCATTGATAGTGGTTCTCTTCAACTTTGAATGTTACCAAATAGTTCTTTTTGTTTTTAGGATTCGTTATTATTAAGTTAGCAGTGCCCTCTGTTTTTATTTTGGAATTATTCCACATTGTTAATGTTTGAACAGTCTTCTTAATTTGGGTCTTTTTTACATATTTCTTACATATAATGTTAACATCAGCTCCTGTGTCCAGTTGAAATCTTATTTGTTGACCATTTATCATGAATAGAGCTGTCATTCTGTCCCTATTGATGTTCAACACATTTATTGAGTTTAAGTGTTCCTCTTGGTCAAATTCATCCATAGCATTATGCATATGTATTTTATTCTTAGTTTTACACTTAACTGCAAAATGATTTTTACCTTTGCATTTATTGCAAATTTTTCCCCAAGCCGGACATGATGTTCTGTTCACTGCATGTCTGCCTCCACAAAACCAGCAATCTATTAGGTTGTTTCTGTTGTCAGTTTTCTTTTGTTCTACCTTATCTATCTTCACAACAGTTTCCGTATTTATCTCTGCCAATCCTTTTGTAGTTTGCTCATATGATTGACATATATCTAAACACTTCTTCAATGTAAGATCATCGTGATTCAATAATCTCTCCTGCAGCCTCTTCTCCACGGAGAATACGATTTTGTCTCTAATCATTCTATCCTTTTCTTTGAAATTACATTTTTCAGCCTGAGCTCTAAGCTGCGTAATGAACACATCACAAGATGTCACCTTTTCTATGTTCCAAAATCTGAAACTTTCCAGAACTTCATTTTTTTCTGGGGTTGCAATAGTCGTGTGATTTCTTTAGTAATATTTGCGGGTCGTTCACATCTTCATTCTCATCCTACTGCAACTGCTCACAAATTTCTTGGGCCTGAGGTCCAGTACAATGTAGTATTATTGTTTTTTGTCTGATTTTAGGTTTTTCTTCAGCTCCTATTGCTAACAGAAACAGTTCCACTTGTCTTCTCCATTGACGAAAGTTTTCACTGACATTACCTTCAGTCACATTTAACTCTGTTGGTGGTTTAAGTAGACCTTCTGCCATCTTCAATTAAAACTTTACTGTAGTATGTCTACCGTAACTGAATAACCCCGAGCCTCTCTTAGTCTCTATATATGCTCTCTAGACTGAGTCTGAGACTCTGGAGTCTACTAGATTCTAGATCTACACTTTAGATCTATTTTTTTAAACTAATTTTATATCAATGATATAAACCTAAATATAATTATTGTTACCGCTGCCACCATGTTGATTAACATGAACGAATAATAACAAGACTCTGGATATAAATTATAAGACATGAAATCAGCTGTTTAATCTAACGCCATCTTGGTTGACAACAACAGTTACAAGGGATGTTACTCCCAAACACCGATTGGTGCAACCTATATAAAACACACATCAATTATAAGACATCAGTTAGTCCAGGTTCACATCTATCTTCCGCCCTAGGTCTGCTGGGCCGTTAGGGCACGAAACAATATTGTAACTTTTTCATTTCTTCTCTGTCATTTGCCTTTGATACAATTTTATTCTGATAGTCATTCTGAAGATATTGAAACCTTCCTTTTTACCTGCCTGGGTAGACCACTTCGGGGGCCGATTTTGAGTTTGTCTCCACACAAACTGTCTTCGTAACCTTGTTGTTTTTTTTATTTTTAAATGTAGCGCAATGGTTTTTATTCTTTTTTCAATCAGCCTGTATATTACTTTTCTTTATTTGTTGTATTGTTTGTAATTTTTTTATGTTTACTGCAACATCAACAACAAATACTTTTTTTTGACAAATGTCACTTAGTCTATTTTAGTCTATTACAAATTCTATACTTAATCTTTGATTCTATTTATAGACAAGTTTAATTCGGACAGTTGTATTGTACCACATTTAATCAAACGCAGTTTATCTATATGTGGCCAGTCCAAGTGTATAAATTTGTTAGGTTATCAGAGAACTGAGCATTTATCTTTACCTATAAAACAACCGCATTGTGACTACAAGTGACCGACTAAAGTTTAAAGGATGGTTCAGTTTTAAATGAAAAACATATATGAATGATAAAATACAGACGCCTTCATTTGTTTTGCAATTTACGGACTTTGAGAATTGACTATGATGATGTCAGGTACCCATTAGGGCTGGGTGTTTCCAGAGGCGCCCAAAGATCAAAAATGAAAAATTCCAGTCTTCACCAGGATTCGAACGTGGGACCCCGTTTTGGAAGCCAAGCAATTTAGCGCTCAACCATTAGTCTTATCAAATATTTTATTGAACAGCACCATAATGACATTGTTTTCATACAAGGGAGTAAATCTATAAAGAGTAAGCTATAATTTGGTGTATCCGGTGTACATCATATCTATTGATTAGCAAGGTATTTTTTAAATAAATTCTTAACTTTGTGTTTTCTTACTTCCCGGTAGAACTTTCTGGAGCTCTTTCGAGTGAAGCACTTTAGTAATTGTTCACTCACTCTATGTCCCTTTTCAGTCTTATAATTCTGCACAATTATTCACGGCCCGATGACGAAACACAAAACGGATCAAAGAACTAACCAAATAATTCATCACTAAGGGGCAATTAAATATTTCTTTGTTTGCTATAGAAAAGGGTGAGATTAAACGGTGCTATTTTTTCTCTCAATATAAGCTATGTTTTTCTTTAAAAAAACGTACGCCTTTAAAAAACATTATTAGTTGGTGAAAGCGATCTTGTAATATTCTTGACATTGTTTATTTGTGTCCTCCATACCCGATCTCTCCCCAATCTCTCCCCGATCTCTCCCCAATCTCTCCCCAATCTCTCCCCAATCTCTCCCCAATCTCTCCCCAATCTCTCCCCAATCTCTCCCCAATCTCTCCCCAATCTCTCCCCAATCTCTCCCCAAATCTTTCTGACTTTAAAAAACGTTCTTTTTTTTTTAACGTTCCATTATGTCTCCAACACATTTCTCCATATTGTTTTGTCTTCTTTTTCTCTCTGACTGCATATTATTGCCGAAAGAACAAAGACGGGATCTTATAAAGTAAAGTAGAAAATAAGGGCAGATTACTGGGTTTGATGTTGGTTCTAAACATTGTCGATTTTTTCATAGTGTAGTTCAGTTTAGGAATGTATGTATCCTTGATCTCTTAATGTGGGAAGTCGCAGCTCCACAGATAAGCCTTTAGATAGTTAAATTGGATTGCTATTTTATCAACAAACAAAACAAATTTTATAAATTATAAAATCATACTTAAATTACACACACACATTTCAAATTATGAGGGGAAAAATTATAAATACTGACCTTCTGCAATGTCTATTAAAGAAGTGGTCAAGAAATTGCTCAACTTTTGACCCGAAGGTCTTGGATTCGAGACCCGTTATTTCAATTTTAGGTCTGAACTCGGGTCTGTGAATTAACTCATCTCTAAATAAGCACGTCTAAGCTGGTGAATGTTGAGAAATTCATTGCATTTGCGAAATATAATCTATGTTCACCTTTGGCTTACAAATGGGTGGCGTTACACTATCTGTCATAGGGACGATCCGGCGTTGTAAATGAGTTTACTTATTTTTACTTTATGTTGTAAAATATAACATAACACCAAATAAATGTGGAACACCAATTAATAATGTAGACACTTTAAAATCTAACACACAAAATCACGCAAAATAAATGTTGACATTTTGCACCCCCAACATGTTCTAATACGTTGCAAGTTTCTCCTAAATTTTTTTCTTCCCGTTTAATCTTTTGGTGCCCAGACATTTCCGGGCCTGGTAGTAGTATAAATCTGATAGGCGCATCGCGAGCCACTTATCCATAGAATAAGTTGTTGACACCTAATACTCCAATTAATCCAAGCCTTGGCGGTTTAAAAATGCAATGTAGGTAGAAGATTCGAGTGCTTGAACAGCCAAGCGTTCCAGGCCTGATATCGCCCCTGGTTTGGACATCACTGGTTTTAAGCAGCACATTACACAGAATTGTCTATGGTCAACTTTTATAGATCGCTTGTCACACTTGCTGTAATGGAGGAATACTGCGAAGTTCGCCGGTCAGCCATGTCCATCCCTTCAGTCACATCCTTCCCGTCAGTCATATCCATCCCTTCACTCATATCCTTCCCTTCAGTCATATCCTCCACTGTCTTGGGTATCCTCATCTTAACGTGATCGGTCAAATTTCCGGAAACAGCGAAAAATATCAGAATAAGAGCAACTGTGACGAAGATGGCATACCAAAGGTTCTCCACGTGAAGAAACGGTACTCGCGGTGAAAAAAGTTTGGGACATTCCGTTGAGTTGTGTACGGACTCGTTTGCGTCTTCTTTAGGCTCATCACACCACACGACGCAGCCTGTGAGGTATAAACAAAAAACCATGTTGAATTGGTGAAAAGGTTTATGCTTATCATTAGGAATTAATGTTATCGTAGACAAGGCAAAACCATCAATGCACGCAGAACGTATTGAAAAGATTATAACTCTATTTGAAAGAGCAACCGCATCAGAAACGAAGCAATTAGAGACAGGATTACTACTGCGATTTGACCCCACCATGACCTACTAACTATTGTTAAAAATACGGAAACTAAAACTCTATGGCCATATTACAAGGTCTTCGGGGCTCGCAAAGACATTCCTTCAGGGAACAGTACCAGGAAAAAAAAAGAAGAAGAGACAGAAAGAGAAAGCGATGGGAAGAGAACATAAAATAATGGGCAGGCTTATCAGTGTAAGAGGTTCTATTCAAGACAAATGGAGAGTGACGGTCGACAAATCTTGCGTGGTGCCCCTACGTCCAATAGACTAGGAGAAAAGTGAAGATGAAGGTTGGTGAAGTGTTTGAACTAACTGAGGTGTTAGACTTTGAACACCTCAGTTACTTAGACAATATATTTATGTCACTCGATAAAACACCTCATCAATGTATATTTCAGATTAGAAATGCTATGCTGCAACCATAGAGGGTGTGTTAGGTACAACACTCATGACTCATGACCATTCCAATGATACCAGGGTAAAGCACTTCCTTCAAGCATTCTTTAATTGCCAAATAAAAATTAAATGTTAATTGATACTGAGAAATGATGCGCAGAAATGTAGCGTCTAATCCCCAACCGGTCATGCACCAAATATTAGCTTAGTGACTAATAACCAGAAAACGCCCCCCCCCCCCCCCTGTTGATGATAGGTCATTGAATAGTAGCACCAAATTTCTAGTACAACTAAAATGATGAGGGCGTATTATATTTTCAATGAAAAAAGTTTTAAATAACTTGAACAAACTTCTCTTGTTGGCCAATAACTCAATATAACTTTGATCACAATGAACACAAATTTAACTTGAGATATGGATGTAATGGAAATGAAATAAATTTGATATATAAACATACTCTTAGTCACAACATTCCTCATTTCGTATAACTCAAAGATGGCTATTGAGTCAAATCCTCGCTTTACAAAGCCGGCCGCAAACATGGCCATGGGTAATTTGGGTCTCCTGCAAATAAGCCTGTGTGTGCTTCCTCTCTCTGTCTTTGGTTGCCTTTCCGTTCTTCCATGCTGGCCACGCCTCCTTGGCTCGTAGCTTGAGACTCCGACACTCACGCCACGAGGAGCGATCGAGAGCTAGTGTTTTCCAGCCATTAATGTTCTACAGAGCTCTTATGGTTGTGTTTGTAACGCTTGTGTTGATCCCCCCCCCCCCGAGCTTCACTCCCCCCCTCCTAAAAAAAAGATATTAGCACATTTTCTTTATTAACACGTGTACAGTGTACATTGTTCAGTGTTCTGTTTGGCTCACCTTCGAAGCAATGATTTCCCGACGTGCCGTTCATGCAGCGAAGACAGTGGCCCCCAATGGTACACCTTTGGTCCATGCATGAGAGGCTACAGATGCCGTTGCAGTCTACTCCATACAGTGGCGGCGCACATTCTGTAACGATGAAAGCATGAAAGTAACGATGAAAGCATCAGAATGCATTATTATTCGTCTGCCATACAATACAAAAAAGAGAACACGCGGGACACACAATGAAGGATAATTATGAATTGAGTACATTAAAATCCCTTTTTTTTTACAATACCTAAGTTTAAGTACTTCATGGAGGTTGGGTGGGTGGGTGGTTGAGTTGAGGGTGGATCCTCGACGCTGATCTCAGAAACGGCTCTAACGATTTTCTAGAAATTTGACAGTGGTGTATATCGTCGGAAAAAATAAATATCAGCTCGTTGGCGACACGAGGAAAACTCTAGTTTGACCGTTCTAATTTTTTAAAGTAATAACAATATGGCTAGAGTACTAGACCTAGATTTAGATCCAGCATCGGTTTTGAAAAAACAAAAACAATCACATTCGGAATATCCCATTGTTGGGTTCCAATGATACAAAAGTTAAGCATATTTATGCACTGGAAAATTGTGCACATCGTCTACATCTAAAGGCCTGTGATTTGAACATCATGTAGTGTACTATATTTTATGCATTCGCTTAACAAGAATTCTTTCTCAGGGGTAAGGGAAGGGGCGGGGTTAAAAAAATGTTCCTTTGTCTTTAAATTTAATATTAATTGACGATTGGCAATGAATAATTTAGCTTTGGAAGGAAATTGTACTTGGTAGATGTGGTGGTATAAATTGAATTAGATCTGTTTGAGGACTTTAAGTCGAGCAATTGTTTTTTTTTTTGTTTTTTTTATGTAGCAATTATTGTAATATTTACCCAGATACCTCCATTCCTTATCCCTCCTTTTCCCAACTGATCCAGATAAGTGATACAGGTCATTGCGTGTTGAAAAACATGACATTGCGCTTAACAAATAACAATTGGTAACAAGAAAATATAAACAAGAGCTTTAAAAAAAGAATTAATATGAAGCATAGTTGTATTAATTAGTTTGGATCAGACATGTAAATCAATTTGGAATATATATATAATAATATAATATATACACATATAAGGGGCAACGACCTGAATTCGAACTCATGGTTCAAATCTCATCAAACCGACATTGTAGCCACTGTGCTACTGAAGCTCTTATGAACAAAGAAGATTTTTTTTTCTTCTATAGTTTTGTGATATTTCATGTTTTGAGTTCCTTAAGACTCAGACGAAGACCTATAAAGGGGACTGATTCAGCATATGCCACTACTTCAGTCAAGTATCATTTCCTTCCTTTGTTCAAGTTACCAGGTGTGCCACGAACTATTTGAATAGTTAACTAGTAGACCAACGGGTAAATTAAAATAAAATAAAAAATAATAATAAGCAAATTGTTCCGCTAAATACTCAGAATGTTGGAAGTGTTACATTTAGGAAAAAGTTTGGGAAACACTGTTCTAGAGTTATGATTTATTTGAATATCCACTCAATATACGCGAAATTTTTTAAAACCTAGTTTTGATATGGTACATGTTTTTCGCTTTTATTACATCTATCAAAGTGCAATGTAAGCATTGTTAGTAATAAGGATATCATGTATAGCTGAAAATATCAAACACAATTATACTTAATTTGTGGAAACAAAAGCCATTTTAATCACCAACACTAATATCAATGGCAGTGATGTTACAACTACTGTTTGGAGTTACAAAAGGAAATGTTATGTAATGCAAATGTGTGCAACCTTTTTCAAGTTGATTGGCCATATAACTTGCCAACACATGTGACTAGGAATACCTGGAGGTCCCAGGATATTACCTCTTAGCGTTTAGCCTTCTCAATGGGCTATGATCCTATCACGTGTCCGACCAATTGGGAAGAATGTAGACGTTTACAGTCTCGTTTTTTTAAAGGCATAAAAAAACAACTTTCACTCAGGGCTCAAATGTCCTCAGTGGGACTTATGCAACTTAAACCACCACATCTGTCAAGTAGGATTTCTTTCCCTTGTCCGAAATATCAAACAAAATAATTAATTACCTATTAGTTAAATAACTAATCGGTAAATTTTTTAAAAATTTATTCTTGTGTTGTCAGGTAGAATAAATAATTGTGCAAAATTTCAGGTTAATCCGAGATTGGGTGTGGGAGAAATAACGTATACAAACATATTACCAGACAGAAAGACAAAAAGAGTTGACATATAAGCGTTGTAAAAACAAGTCAAACCTATAAAAGCACTCACCGCCAAAAGCCTCAAACTGACATAGCCTTAGAAACGACTTATTGAAGACGGATTCATTCATCTGGTGCTCGGGGTTCCAAATCTTGATGCTTTTCACACGGTTGTCATGACGATCAAACATTGGGACAAAACGATACGAAGTCAGAACAACCTTCTGGTTTATATGGGACAATAAAATCTTACCATGATCGTCGTAAAAATCTATCAAAAACCTTTTGTTGAAGGCGTTATCAGAAAACGCTGTAGAATTATATGTAAAAATATTTTAAAATGAAATTGCTATAGAATTTTTAATCGGGTGTTCTTCACTATTTCTCTCCTAATGTACGAAACATTGACCCCATGAAATCAAATTTAAATTAAATTTTTGGTTTTATAAACGTGTATTTGTGTTGTTTAAAAAGAGCATGCATTCTCCTATAATTTTATTCTTAAGAAACATTATTAGTTGGTAAATTCTTAATTTATTTACATTTTAATCGATACATGTTGTACTTATTAATATTATGAATAACTGTGGCACGTTTCATTGAATTCTTGCAAGTAGTTTTGGAAATAAATTGTTTCTTCAAATATGTACAAAATATGCTAATTTTTACACAATTTTGTGCATCAAAGGCAAAAAGAAATATTTTCTTTGTAAATTTTTTCATTTATTATGAAGTTCAATCCTAACAGGGTAGAATGAACAAATATGAACAATGAACAATTCTGTCAGAGCATGGAAAATAATCACGGAAATGAAGAGGGAATGAAGTATCTTAGACTGAACAGAACTACATAGAGCAAGTCAGATGAAGGGTCAGTTGGACAGCTCCTGGTGGCATGTGGCCAAGTGATGTGATGCTGGTCAAAACAACCCACATACAATGATGATTTTGAATTTTATGGGATCTCGACAAGTCCGGGAAACCAAAAATTGGTGACATACGCAGGTTCTATCCAGGGCTTTTGCAAGAAAGGATTTCAACCTCTGAATGGGCGTTTGATGACTGTTAGGGTGATTTTTTGTCCGCGAGCAATTTTGAATGGTGCATAAAGACCGACATAGAGATCACAGAAAGAGATAGACACAAAAAGAGAGAAAGAGAGAATGAAATGGAGAGAGACAGAAATAGATATAGAGAAAAGCAAACAGAGACAGAGGGAGACAGATACAGAGCGAAGTTGATAAAGAGAAAAGGAAGAAATGATTTTATTATTAATCAATTTTTCCACTCACTTAAAAAATTCATAAATATCTCATCAATCAGAACCGGATATCTAAAAGTAATTTTCCAGAAAAAATGGTTGTCGCCTAATTCAGTTTGGGCACATCTCTCTTTGTGACTACTAGCCAAGCCACCGAGTCCATCTACTGGAAGACTGGAATAGCGTCTACGCTGACTGTGATCAATGTATACACTGGACATCAATGTGCTTTGTTTGAGAGCCACATTTCGACCTGAAGAAATATAATACATATCTTTCTTTATTTACAAAGTTTGTCTAACTATCAATAGTAGTCCCTAGTTTATCGCGTGATATGCTTTCCAGAATCATCCACAAAAACTAAAAATTCGGAAAATTCTTCTTTTTCGTTCATCATCATGAGATTATAAAAAAGATTAACACAGCATCGACCAAAGTATGTGGGAGGAGATAGCCCAAGACCGGACAGCATGGAGACAGACTGTACGTGCTGGTACGAACTTCGCCGAGTGAAAAGAAACGAAGGCTGCATCAGCCAAGAAGAAGAAGAAGCTGCCCTGTCAACTAGCCCTAAGCCAGGTGCTTATACATGCACGAACTGTGGCAAACTCTGCCGCTCCAGAATCGGCTTGATCAGTCACACCAGATTCTTCCCTGTCTCAAGACGAATCCAAAACCATTGAAAGACCTAGGCGCACCCATTGTGTTCCGAGACATAAGGAGCCATATAACACAGCATTTGGACCCCACGATGACCTGCTAACTACTGTAAATAAAAATGCAAACTTAAACTTTATGGCTACATTAGGGCTCGCAAAGACCCCTCCTTTAGGGAACCGAACCAGGAAAAAGAAGAAGCAGACGGTAAAAGCGATGGGAAGACAACATAAAAGAATGGTCAGACCTGGCATTGAATGAATTTTTGTACAAGGCAAAACACAGAGAGGATTGGGTAAAGACGGTCAGCAAATTATGTCTGAATCCCCAACGGTCCAACATACAAAGGGAAGGGTGAAGGTGAAGGTTATCATTAAGTGCCTTTATAATGGAGTTTAAAGAGGCTGAGTCGTTGGGGCTCTCTCTCATCTCCGGCACAGACTAGAACTAGATCGCTAAGTCCAGGACTATAACAATAAAGGGCAACACCAACCCAGGAGGCGCGATGGCTGACTGGTGAAGCGCTTGGCATCCATGGGTCCCGGGTTCAAATCCTGGAGAAGTCTTGAATTTTTTAAATTTCTGGATCTATAGGGCGTCTGAATCCACCCAGCTGATATGGGTACCTGATTTTGGAGAAAAGTAATTGGCGGTTAGTCGTTGTGCTTGCCACAAGACATCCTCTTTAACCGTGGGCCAGAGAAGCGGATGGCTTTTACATCATGTGCCCCATAGATCTTAGTGTCTAAAAAGGGAACTAATTATAACTACAATCATAATTGAGGAAAAGCATAGAACTCCTACTGGTTAAGCAATTTAATCACAAGGGTATAATGCTCCTTTAACCATAGAAGACTGATTCTTCCTATTTTACTATCTACTTATCTGTGCTATGGTCTCTTATGGAGCAAATATTATATATCTGTGTGTATGGTTAGCCCATGTGGCAGTGGAATCTAACCCTGGAGAATATACTGTGTGTAAATAAAATTTTTATAGATAATACAGTTATGCATGTGACACTGGATAGTTTAACTTTGTAGACAAGACAGCTCAATATTGAAAATTAAAAAAATTACATTTGTTAAATATTCGCTATAAATTCGATTGAAATTTGCATTTATTTAGAATATTTAAAATATTTATGCTGCAAAGAGTGGTGCCAAAGTGGATTTTTTTTTGTTGTATTTCTTGATTCACGAATTAGGAGATGATGGTTGCCCTTGAAATGTACGAGAGTATTTAAATGAGTTCGTTCCCCATCCACACAAAATCTTAGGCACATATATGTAGAATAAAACGACCGCAGCTGAAGAAACCTCTATCACTCTAATACACAAAGGGAACAGTCTCGTCTCTGTTGTTATACAGGATGTTGACTCTGTTACACTCGTACGCTAATTACTTTCTATGCTCTCAGCAGTATCGATGACAGTGTGACGTCATTTTATGTGCCCGGGTCAAAATCTGTGCATGATATGTGATTCTCTACAATGTCCATGGTGTAAAAAATTTTTTTTTAGAGAAGATTGGAGTCTTATTATTTACTTATTATGATCAAAAATGGTTTTAGTGATCATGATGTTTCAATAAATCAATAAATCCCGTGATTTAGTAATAAAGTATCTGAAGAATCTACATTATTTAACCCAGTGATGCCCAGCCTAATTCGAACCGCGGGCCATTTTAATTTCCAACACTCGTCTTGTGCGCCACATGACCGAAAAGTTACAAAAACGACATGAAATTGTGCTGAAACTATTTTGGTAGAAACCTATGGATTTAATACTTAATTTATAGGTTATTTGACAATTATATAAATCAGATAAATAGCTTACTTTCGCTATCTAAGTGTAGGCAACGGTGTAGGTAGCTTTACCAACGGCTCATTTTGTGGTCTCTCTTTGGTAAATATTTCCATAGATCCCCCAACCTCTAGTCTAGGTGTAGTCTGACAATCTTTTATTCGCGACTCAAACCAAAGAATGCGCCTTTTATTTTATAATGTCGTTTTTACGTTGTTTATTAGACAGCCAACTTTTTTTTTGTAAAATAATATATGTTGGCTTATTATCATGCTCAACAAAAACATATTTTCACTATTCCTGGTAGATTCTACATTTAGAGTCCCATTTAATAAGCACACAAATGTTAAAGATCACGGTACCAATCCATCAGAGAAAAAGTGAGGGCCTGACGTAGGTCAAGTTACATTTTTTTAACCTTTTTTTTTTTCGTTTGAAAGGGGGATTTCTACACTTTGCGTAGACGTTTAGGCGTGCTGGATGGAACCACGTCCCGGGCCGGATCTGGCCCGCGGGCCGTTTTTTGGGCAGCACTGAATTTTTAACCAGATACAAAAAGAAAAACTGAGACATTGTTCACCAGCGTTTTGGTTTTGTTTGTCAAAACGTTTTCGACCCGCAGCTGTATTCTAATGTGATCTATTTAAATTGTAATATTTTACCTTCGCTGATGTAGATGGCGCAGATATCTCTTGTCCCCTCCCAGCTGACCGTAACCTCACAGACCAGGGCCGTGACCTCACAGATGATGATGACTGTCTCATTGTCGATGAGGATGTACCTGTGCTGCGGGCAGTCCCCCACGAAGCAGTCGCCGCTGTAGCCTAAAGGTTTCGTGAAGTACACAAGAAAACCTTTCTTCTTTCTGTCCTTCAGAAGAAACAACTGTGTCGTAAGTTTTAATTCTAAGGCTTTAGATGACAATAGTATGGTGTCTTCGAGTCCGAACAAATATTATTAGTTTTAATGCTAAGGCTTGAGATGACAATAGTATGGTGTCTTCGAGTCCGAACAAATATTATTAGTTTTAATGCTAAGGCTTGAGATGACAATAGTATGGTGTCTTCGAGTCCAAACAAATATTATTAGTTTTAATGCTAAGGCTTGAGATGACAATAGTATGGTGTCTTCGAGTCCGAACAAATATTATTAGTTTTAATGCTAAGGCTTGAGATGACAATAGTATGGTGTCTTCGAGTCCGAACAAATATTATTAGTTTTAATGCTAAGGCTTGAGATGACAATAGTATGGTGTCTTCGAGTCCGAACAAATATTATTAGTTTTAATGCTAAGGCTTGAGATGACAATAGTATGGTGTCTTCGAGTCCGAACAAATATTATTAGTTGTAATGCTAAGGCTTGAGATGACAATAATAAGTTGTCTTCGAGTCCGAACAAATATTATTAGTTGTAATGCTAAGGCTTGAGATGACAATAATAAGTTGTCTTCGAGTCCGAACATTAATAAGGAGTGCAGTGTTTCAAGTGGCTACACAGCCCCCAGATTCAGCCTACATATTTTGCCACCAGCAGCGCAGACAGAACCATTGTCCGCCGGTTTTCAATTTCGATTCTCTTATCGCGACTACGTCTGTCCTCGGGCAGTGGATTTTTCTGTTGGTCTCAAAAGTGTATCTCGTATGATATGGTGTGTCTGTGTTGCTATGGTGACGGTGAAAGACGTCAGAGATTGGTTGGTGGCCATGGAGTGTAAATGATGCAAGATAAGGAGCACTGTCGTAAGTTGTCTTGGGTAGAGCCAGATGAGTCCAGAATGCCGAAGTGAAAAGACGCGGTTTTGTAGAGTTAGATATTGTTGAAATATTATTTTATATTTTTTTACTACATCTACTACATTTATTTCATCTCAAGTTAAATTTGTCTGTATTTTAAATAAAGGTATATTTAGTATTGTAATTTAAGACTATAGAGGGACTTCCTATTGTCCGACAGTTACGCAGGGTAGGGCATGTATCCCGTAAGGTTTTCTTATTAGTGAGCTGCTAATTAGTTTGTATTATTTGGGCTGTTTTTGTACTAAGGCGTGAGGATCTCTAAAAAATTAATACAAATAAAATTGAAATAGATGTACCGGGTACTTTCGGTATTCTGAAAAAAAGTATTTGGTAACTTACATCAAGTATTCTTTAAAAGAGATTTAAAACAAAACAACAGCAGTTAACTTCCGGTCTGGGTTTGTTTGCGTTGTGTGTTGAAAATTCGATGTTAAAAATATCGTCATTATTCTGGAAAGTAGATGCAGCGACTAATTTTTGGTTTACTGAATATTTAATTTTCGTATGTTAAATTAAGTCGACCTTTTCCCCTTCAAAATAAATACGATTGACCCAAAGGGGCCGCCAACAAGTTTTGTGTAACAGAAACTCCTTATGACTTTTTGTTTATAGTATTTGAATTTTACTGCCACATCATTCAAGTATGATTTCTTTCTCTTGTTCGATACCATACAAAATAATTAATTAACAATAGTTAATTAACTAACTGGTTAATTTTTTTTAAAATTGATTCTTGTTTTGTCAGGTGAAAGAAGTAACTTTGCAAAAGTTCAGTTTGATCAGATATTGGGAGTGGGAATAATAACTTTGTAAAACTTTTTACTAGACAGAGTGAGTTGCTATAAGCTTTGTAAGACAGACAGAGTGAGTTGCTATAAGCTTTGTAAGACAGACAGAGTGAGTTGCTATAAGCTTTGTAGGACAGACAGAGTGAGTTGCTATAAGCTTTGTAGGACAGACAGAGTGAGTTGCTATAAGCTTTGTAAGACAGACAGAGTGAGTTGCTATAAGCTTTGTAAGACAGACAGAGTGAGTTGCTATAAGCTTTGTAGGACAGACAGAGTGAGTTGCTATAAGCTTTGTAAGACAGACATAGTGAGTTGCTATAAGCTTTGTAAAGACAACACAAATCCCTCGTTCATAACCTCATATTACTTACTAAGTTTAAGGCCTCGATCTGCAGCCAGGTGAACCTTATTGACCTATCCAGTGTTATTCTGACGGAGTCGTTCACAGCTACGTGATTCTTACACTTTGTGACTGTCCTATTCTTTATTTGAGTGTCACTGACATGTGCAGTAATGACAGCGTCCTCTAAATAGGACAATAACATCTACACTACGTTGGGAACGAAAAGACTAACGAGGTAGTTATTGAAGTCTTAAAATTGTCTCTGTTCGTAAATTACAAGTAAATGATTTGTGAACTTTTAAGTTTGATGATGACGACATGTACATTCAAATGTCAACTATCTACAAAGGCAGATGATAAACATATTGTCTGTATTTATGGAAGACGGTTGAAGCGAGTTTCATGTGGTCAGCTCAACGACCAACAGCATTTGCATCTCAAACTCAGTAGAGGGCCCTTTTAGCTTATCCCGAGGCTCCTAAAACTAGTTCTCACAGAGGCTCAAACTCGAGACCGCTAGGTCGGTAAGTGAAGCACTTTAACTCTCACATATCACGTCATAGTTTGGCTCTGGGTGTTTAGTCGAGACCAATCGTTATAGAAGGCCTTTATACTGAGCTGCAACGTCACAACCTGTGGGTAGTTTTGAACCAAAAGCTTGTTGCCACCTCACAGGTCTGTACGACGTGGCAACGAGCAATTGGTCTAAACAGCCCACAGGTTGTCTGTAAAGAATTGTCTCGGTTTAGCCATATATTGTCTAATGAAGAGGCTTTTATTCAAATATTGTTTAATGAGGCGCTATAGTTTATCCATTAGTTTAAATACAACTCTTTGAAAACACTACAAAAAAAAAGGTTGTAATTTTTCTATTTTTGGTAGTGGGGACGTTAAAGACTCACTATACTGACACTTGTGTCCAAAGTAGCCATGCTCGCAATGAGAACCTTTAGGACAATCTCCGTCAGGAGTACAGAGCGACTTCAAGCAGTGGCAACGTATGTCACAGTGAGAGCCAAACCACATGTGATGACAACCTGGAACATACGTTTGTGTAACTGAGTGTAATAGTGTGTGTGTGTGTGTTGTATTACATGTACGGATTATAACCTGGGCGATGCTTCTCAGCTTTTAAATCTCACCTAGGTGGTAACGGGTACCTAGAGATCGAGTTCATTGCACTTGCGGGGATGGAAGAGAGCCCCCCCCCCCCAGCAGCCTTGTCACTATCCCCACACAGTTTCTCAAGAGGTCATTTTATGGCGAACATCCGCCCGGCTAATATGGTACAAATAAGAAATATGGGGAAACATCCCTGTCTGTCTGTCTGTCTAGTAAAAAAGTGTGTACATGTTATTTCTCCCACACCCATTCTCGGAACAAGGTAAAACTTTGCATAATATTCGTTGGCATAGACAAGACATGATCAATAAAAAAAAGTAACCTGTTATTCAGTTAATTATTAGTAATTCATTATTTTGTGTCATAACAACAATGTAAACTAATCCTACAGTATTGACAGATATGGCTAAACTCCTTGGGTTTAGTTCTCTTAAATATTTGTTAACGCTTTTTCTTACTAATACATTTTCTACTATCAAGTCGATACTTTAAACAATTATTTATTGAACCTAACAATACCGGAATCAATTAACAAAAATACTCAAGTATTCATTAATTATTGGTCATTATCTATTTTGTTTCATATTAAATAAGAGAAATAACCTGTACATTATTGATATATATAGTTTTAATGTCGAAATTATTTCACTTTAGATAAGCTTTGTTTTTTTTTAAAGGATTGTTTACATTTTGATTGCTTTTTAATTGCGTTGGCTATCGCATAGATTTTAATTGTTAGTCTAGAACTATTACAAATTTATTTGCGTGACTCCAAACTACTGGATCCAAAAACTTTTATAATAAGTTTTATTATTATTATTATTATGTTAGAAAATAACGAGTATTCATTTTCTGGCGCTGCCAGTGTCGATTTTCGTTAAAGGGAAACAAAACTCATTGAAGTCCCTTTATCAGTTTCCACTGAGGAATTCTCTGGTGATGTGGCAGGTCTGCAGCAGTACCGCCCTCTGACATCCAACAAGGATGTTCCTAGGAATGTCAAGAGCCTTGAAGGTATCTGTTAGGTCAGTTGTTATTATCCCCTCGGTTGATATAACAATGGGGGTGTATTGATGTGTATCTCCAAGCCTATGTTCCCATAGTTTCGTTGTTTTTCCAACTCAGTTTTTCTTAAATTATGAGATAGTGCTAGAGCGATGTCAATAATGGTAGCGGCTTTCTCTTTTTTTATCGATGAGCAGCAGATCAGGGCGATTAAAATCTACCGTTTTGTCGGTCAAAATAGGCCTATCCCAGTACAGGAGACTCGAGAACCTCTTGAAGTGAGTATTTATTATTATTATTATTAATTTTATTATATTTTCTCGTTATTTCGTAAATATGTATTGAAAACCTGTACATAACTTTTCAGAAAAATAAAGTTTATTTAACTTTACTCTAATGCGCAAGTTTAAGTTTTAAGTTAAAACAAGTTTAGCGTTCAACCTTGCAATCCCTGGGAAAGATTGATTTATGACTCGTCTGTTTCTATTACTCAACAATAACAAAGGAGTCGAGTGGCCAGCATAACGACCTCAAGAGCGGATAGGTAAGGCATTACTTGAGTAGAGCAGTTTATATCAGAGGTGAGCACTAGATTGGAGATTGTGACTTGGAGAGATTCTGATTAATATTCCAAAAGTGTAACTAAGATATGTATGATATGTTAGACCTATTTTGGTTCTATAAGAAGAGATTATAAGATATTTAACTTTGACTGCTATATTATTTGGGCATAATACGTTACTTCAATAATAATAATAATAATAATAATTACGTCCTATACATTTCATGTGTCAATCCAGTCATGCATGTTAATCAATAACTTAAACTCTGCTAACTCGTTGGTTTTCCTGTCTGTTTCACGCAACCCATTTTATTCTCTAATGGCACTAGGGAAGAAGGAGGACTTCTATGTCATTATACTGACGTATGGAATTAGAAATGTGCCTCTATCTATGTGTCGTTTGAGTATTTTATTAGGTTTTGTTTTGTTTTACTATTCTAAATTTTCGTTCAGTGTTTTATGTATTATTTCTACTTTAAGTTTTATACTTCAGTGCTGAAGTGTCCCTAAGTTTAGTGATTTTACTTATGGTGTTACTATAATCAAATTTGATGAGTCGTTTGTTATAAATCTTACAGCTTTATCTTGATCTCGGTGTAGTTTCTTTATTTTTTCTTCAGTAGAGAAGGGTCCCAAACAGAGGACGCCTATTTTAACAATGGCCTAAGACCTATTTGTGCTTTGCTTATACCAGAGGGTTGCGATCTAGAATCAATAGCTAGGAAGTAAAACAGAATGTCGTGACATGAGTTGAAGTCTGTTTACTTACCATTCGATGAGGTTTTCGCCAAGTCTTCATCAATTGCCCCATCGTTGTCGTCGTCTGGAAATTATAATTTACTTTTAACTAACAAAACTTCTAGACATGGTATAGACTATTTAAACAAACATTATCTAAATTCTTTACATTAAATATTGCCCCCCCCCCCTATTCCTTTCACGTCTCCAGAGGCGGCCATGTTCTTTTAATAGGCATGTGTAGCTATACAATGTCTTCCCATGGACCACCATTCCCTTTCAATTTCCCTTAGAAAATCAAGATGAGGTTTTGCTACTACGCTCTTGCGCACGCTCCGTTGGCTTCACGTGAAAGCGAGATTCGACTACAAGGTGGCCACATTTTGTCATCAGTGTATTTATAACAATGAGATGCCTTTGTACCTTAGCGAACTGATTACTCCGTATGTCCCCAGGAGAGCCATGCGCTCAATGGACTCAACGCTTCTAGTGGTGTCACGTTTCACCCTCAAAAGCTACGGTCTGCGGGCTTTTTAGTGCACGGACCAAGGGTTTGGAACTAACTCCTCATTGATCTCAGACAGACAACATGCTATACCACTTTTAAAAAGAACATTAATACCTACTTGCTAAAAAACGTTTTTAGATTAATTTGTCATCTAAGCTCACGTGTTTGTGTTTGTAATGTTATTACAGCGCCTCGAGCCTACATTCTGTTTGTTAACAGCATTTTATAAATAAAATGATTATTATTTTTTTATTAATCTTTCTAGTAGAGTGACTAGGGTCCTCGGCTCATATCTGGCCAGTAAAGCTTAGCTCTTACACCCCTTCTTCCCCTCCCCACCCGCCCGAGAGTTTATCCAACGTGCTTAATTATGCCAAAGAGGATTAGTTTCAGTGGATTTTAGCGAGATGTCTCTCGTGTATGACGAGTCGGGGCTGCATGTTCAACTACAGTTCATAATTTAGCATAGATAATAGTTTGGCTCATTCACTTCTATTATCTTTGATACTATTTATAAACAATGGTATATAAAGCTATTAATGTACAAAGTTCGTTTGATCTAGACCAGTGCTTCAATTAAAAAGTTAAAGTCCCCCTTTCAGATCTTTGTAAAAGGTTAAATAGTGTAATGTTGAAGAATGCGAATGCTGTGGAATGCTGGGTTCGTGCTTCCTGGAGTCACACTTGACACGTAACCTACACAAATGGTATAGATTGAATGAATCCAATTTTGGCAGACAAGATATAACATTTATTTAATAAAGCATTATGTTGCACACTTCATGTTAGTTACAGAAATGATCCAATGCATAGAATACAGTCGCGTCCTCATAACAGCCGATTAACTGTTATTCAATATACTAAATATTATTAAATGACATTCGCATTACAGCCGGTAACAATACACGTCAAAGTAACTACTTGACTCTCTAAGTTCAGAGAAAAACTATCAAAATACGTGAACTGGCTTCGACTGCCCAAAAGATACTACTTAAATCAAAGTTACTACTCCGCTCTCTAAGTCACTACTCTCCGCACCGAACCATAAAATACTAGTGACTGACTGAACTAAAAGTCAATTTAGTCATTCTTACTTCCTGTTTCTATATCAGGAGTTTCACGTGTCTTTTCACCCTCTTAACCTGAGGTGAACATTTAACAGGCAATGTCAACCGAGAAAGTGATAATCTTGCGATCTATGGAACAGATGATGTAAAGGTAATATGATTCTGTGGCTCACTTTAACGAGGGTATTATGTGGCCAGGGCCGGTCTTAAGCCACTGCAACCTATGCGGCCGCTGTGGGCCCCGCGCTTTCATAGGCCCCGCGCTAAGTATATCTGTAATTGCATAATGATGCAAAATATATGAAAAAGTGGAAATTATTTATAAAATCTACTGAAAATTAGACAAAATTGATATATGGAAAATACAAATCTTACGCGAATAAAAAAAGCATTGTCAGCTTTCATATTTAAATAAAAATATAATAATAGTGCGAATTTTAACCGAAACAAAAGTTCCACTAGACCTAGGATACGTTTTTAAAACGATAAAAACCCGAAAATGAGAACATAATCACTTCTAGTGAGACAGCTGAAACAGATTCTATAAAGGATGCAAAATCTGCAGTGGTGACATCAAGCTGCTGTGAAGCTGGAGCAAGACTAAGTAAAAAAAAAAACATGCAATGACAAAAGTTCACCTTGAGATGTATTATTCTGAAACTAAAGGTTGGACTAGTTGCAATTGTACGATTTCTATTAGCTTTCAGAGGGACCATTGAAAGACTTAAAGAGCCAAGTAATGGGAATTTCCTGGTCTAGTAGAATTACTCGCAAAGTTTGATTCAGTACTGGGGGAACAACTTCGGCGTGTTACCAGTGCAGAACTTCATGATCGTTACTGTAGTAGCTGTTGCTGTGGTGAATGCTATCCTTCGAGACATCCAGAATGCAGTGATATTGGATTGTACTCCAGGCATAAGTCACCACGAGCAGATGTTATCGGTATCTCTCAGATAAGGGTTAATGTGAAAGAGCTTGTAGTTGTGTATTGTTAGACACTTTATTTATAGTATTAGTTTTTTAGCGACGCACCATAGATGACGTGTATTGAACGGGACTAGTGACGTTTGGGATATTTTGGGTTAGAGACCGGAAAATCAGTTAGCGATAGAATTCTCTAGGGTAAAGACGTGTTTAGTTGACAGAGACTTTTACTGTGGCCTTTTATTGGAATAAATAGAGTATGAACTGTCCATCAGTGTTGACCACATCTCTTGACTCGTTACATCCATCGTCTTGTTTATTCTGTATTGTTGATCAACTACACTGAATACACCCGAACAATAAAACTCAAACGCTTGCAGAGTAATTGGTTGAAATTCAACAGTCATCTAGAGTTGACCTCAAGACAGCCTGAACATGGCTACAGGATAAAATGCTTCAACAGAATTGCAAACACTGCAATTTACTCGTTGCAGCTGAATTTGAGCTGTAACTTTGGCATCTTGTGAAAGAAGTTTCTCGCGTCTTAAACTAATCAAGAATCACTTATGGTCAACAATTCACGAAGAGAGATTGAACAATGTGGCAATTCTTGCTATTGAGAGTGATCTATGTAGGAAACAGAATTTTGATGATGTACTGTATGACTTCGCTACACACAAGGCTCGTTAAGTAAAGTTAATTTGATCTTGATTTTGTACTTAAGTAAGAATGTATAAAATGCAAAGACGAATTAATTTTTTAATACAAAATCTTAATTTTCAATTATTATCCTTATCCCTACCCAATATAGGCCCCGCGCAATCCGTTTCGCATAGGGCCACGCAATTGCTCGGACCGGCCCTGTATGTGGCCAGCACATACGTTAACGTTTGGCCAACTTATGTCCAGCCAAAAGAGCTTGGTGGACTCAGGGGCGTGGTAAAGATCTTGAAATTAAAAAATCCCATTCTTCGCCAGGATTCGAACCCGGGACTAGGATTTACATTATTACATTGTGAGTTTCTTACCTTTCCCATTTTTTATTTCTTCATCTACGAGGCCATCACAATCATTATCTATCTTGTCGTCTATCTGGTTACTATAAACCACAATGCATTTTGATATCTATTGGAGAATACGAGAACAAAAAATAAAACAAGAAATACAAAGAAATATACTTTTTTTAAAAACAAAGCTTATCTAAGGGAAAGAACAGCTAATTACTGCAATTTACTTAAATTTGCATGGGTTTAGCTACCTTTCTTCTTTACACAACAAAATAAGTACTAAATGATTTAGAGCTAAATGATGGTTAATTTTTGGACTGATACGTGTTTTCTCATCAACTATGAAAATTGTGCAAAGTTTGAACTGATCCGAGAACGGGAAATGGGAGAAAAAACTTGTTGAAACTTTTTATTAGACAGGGTCAGCTGATAAGAGCTTCGTTGATAAGAGTGTAGAATATAAAAAGCTATGGACTACAAGCTTCCAATAACCACAATTCCAGATCACTTTACATAAAATTTTAATTTTAAAGGTCTATTGTCAGGATAAATGGCACTCAATACACGAGGCCCTGTCTTTCGGTAGTCTGAATACGGACAGTGTGAACATTGCGTTTCCTCTTCTATTCATTCTCATTATGCTGGAGCCTTCAGATGACTAGATCAATTAACGAGATGAAGTGTTGGAGCCTTCAGATGACTAGATCAATTAACGAGATGAAGTGTTGGAGCCTTCAGATGTCTAGATCAATTAACGAGATAAATTGTTGGAGCCTTCAGATGACTAGACCAATTAACGAGATGAAGTGTTGGAGCCTTCAGATGACTAGACCAATAAACAACGAGATGAACTGTTTAAGCCTTCAGATGACTAGACCAATTGACAAGATAAACTGTTGGAGCCTTCTGATGACTAGACCATTTAACAAGATGAACTGTTGGAGCCTTCAGATGACAGACCAATTAACGAGATGAAGTGTTGGAGCCTTCAGATGACTAGATCAATTAACGAGATGAAGTGTTGGAGCCTTCAGATGACTAGGTCAATTAACGAGAGGAAGTTTTAAAGCCTTCAGATGACTAGATTAATTAACGAGATGAATTGTTGGAGCCTTCAGATGACTAGTCCAATTAACGAGATGAAGTGTTGGAGCCTTCAGATGACTAGACCAATTAACGAGATGAAGTGTTGGAGCTTCAGATGACTAGACCAATAAACAACGAGATGAACTGTTTAAGCCTTCAGATGACTAGACCAATTAACAAGATGAAGTGTTGGAGCCTTCTGATGACTAGACCAATTAACAAGATGAACTGTTGGAGCCTTCAGATGACAGACCAATAAACGAGATGAACTGTTTGGACATTTAGCTTACTAGACCAATTTAAGATATGAACTGTTGGAGCAATCATATGGCTAGACCAATATGTGAGATGAACTGTGCAGTGGTTTCCAATTCAGGCAGCGCTCCATATGTGGTTTTCTTTCTATAAGGGTGTTTTGGGGTCAAAGTTTTGTTCGGGGGTCTTGATGAAGAATGCAGTTTTGAAGGACATGGTCAGCATTCTCTGGTGACACTCTACAAGGACAGATTTCTCTGGTTCCAAATTTTACCTTCCTCACGTATTGTTGATAGAGGAGCACCCCAAGGGACCGTGACATCGCCATTGTGGTACATTCTATATAGGATATAATATAAGATAAGATACCTTGTTTGGCGCTTCTGCGCTCTGTCATATGTAGATAAATGAAATGCAAGTAACTCTCAAATAACGAAATCACAGAACACAGGCGAAAGACAAGAATAAGTTAGTCGACGCTGATAGCGAATGTCGAACAAGAAGTTTAAAAATAACGCAGGAAGCCGTCGAATGTCATCAAGCTAAATCTCTACGTTCATAAAAAGCTGCCTCTCTCTAAGGTCGTCAAAAGTATTCTGTTTACATTTAACTATTCTTCCTCAAATCCCTAATTGTGCCTTAACAACCTAAATATCAATGTAGTAGTAATAGGTAAACCTTAATCAACAGTATGCGTTATGCTTTGTATCGTGTGGACAGTGACATACAGACGGTTTTAAAATATTGTTGTTTTTTCGAGTTCAAAAAACGCTCGGAGATATCTTGAATATGTGATGCCTAATTTTGTTCCCTTAAGTCGAAGATGGTCAGTTGACCTAAACAAAATACATTAGGGTCACTGAAAAAGGGATTCTTATCAAAGCGAGGGGGAGAAATTTAAAATTATGTAAATTTAAAAAAAAAGTGTTACATACCCGCTGACCGAAACCAACGGGTGTCACGTAGAAGACATTGGAGGACAACCCGTAACTATAGCAACCAAACGGTTCATAGTTAATGCTAAAGATGGAATGCACACCAGTCGACATCTTTATGTTTACTGTTAACCATTCGGCACCAGCGAACACCGGAGAGTGTTTTAGCCTGGATAGACGCATTAGAGTACAGACGTCCGCTACAGTTACTTTAATTACATTTTTACAGGTTCTACCGTATTTTACTAGCTCATGCTTACAGGTGGTGGTAGTGATAATATCATAGTGAATGTAGCTACTATAAATCATGCCAAGGACATGACAGGCATTAGCAGTCAGACACAGAAATTTGAATTATATTGAAGTATTTATACTAAAGATGGCGACACAGATGTAGAGAGTGGCACAGATGGTAGAGAGTGGCACAGATGGTAGAGAGTGGCACAGATGGTTGAGAGTGGCACAGATGGTAGAGAGTGGCACAGATGGTAGAGAGTGACACAGATGGTAGAGAGTGGCTCAGATGGTACAGAGTGGCACAGATGGTACAGAGTGGCACAGATGTAGAGAGTAGCACAGATGGTAGAGAGTGACACATATGGTAGAAGGTGTGGACAGATGGTAGAGAGTGGCACAGAAGGTACAGAGTGTCACAGATGGTAGAGTGACACAGATGGTAAAGAGTGGCACAGATGTAGAGAGTAGCACAAATGGTAGAGAGTGACACATATGGTAGAAAGTGGCACAAATGGTAGAGAGTGGCACAGATGGTAGAGAGTGGCACAGATGGTAGAGAGTGACACATATGGTAGAGAGTGTTACAGATGGAGAGAGTGACACAGATGGTAGAGTGTGGCACAGATGATAGAGAGTGACACAGATGGTAGAGAGTGACACAGATGGTAGAAAGTGGCACAAGTGGTAGAGAGTGACACAGATGGTAGAAAAAGACACAGATGGTAGAGATTGATACAGATGGTAGAGAGTGCCACAGATGGTAGAGAGTGCCACAGATGGTAGAGATTGACACAAATAGTACAGAGTGGCACAAATGGTAGAGAGTAGAATAGATGGTAGAGAGTGACACAGATGGTAGAGAGTGGCACAGATGGTGGAGAGTGACACGCATGGTAGAGAGTGGCACAGATGGTAGAGAGTGGCACAGATGGTGGAGAGTGACACGCATGGTAGAGAGTGGCACAGATGGTAGAGAGTGGCACAGATAATAGAGAGTGACATAGATGGTAGAGAGTGGTACAGATGGTAGAGAGTGGCACGGATGGTAGAGAGTGGCACAGATAGTAGAGAGTGGCACAGATGGTAGAGAGTGTCACAGATGGTAGAGAGTGACACATATGGTAGAGAGTGACACAGATGGTAGTGAGTGGCACAGATGGTAGATTGACACATATGGTAGAGAGTGGCACAGATGTAGAGAGTAGCACAGATGTAGAGAGTGGCACAGATGGTAGAGAGTGACACATATGGTAGAAAGTGGCACAAATGGTAGAGAGCGGCACAGATGGTAGAGAGTGGCACAGATGGTAGAGAGTGACGTGACACATATGGTAGAGAGTGTTACAGATGGAGAGAGTGACACAGATGGTAGAGTGTGGCACAGATGATAGAGAGTGACACAGATGGTAGAAAGTGGCACCAGTGGTAGAGAGTGACACAGATGGTAGAAAAAGACACAGATGGTAGAGATTGATACAGATGGTAGAGAGTGCCACAGATGGTAGAGAGTGCCACAGATGGTAGAGATTGACACAAATAGTACAGAGTGGCACAAATGGTAGAGAGTAGAATAGATGGTAGAGAGTGACACAGATGGTAGAGAGTGGCACAGATGGTGGAGAGTGACACGCATGGTAGAGAGTGGCACAGATGGTAGAGAGTGGCACAGATGGTGGAGAGTGACACGCATGGTAGAGAGTGGCACAGATGGTAGAGAGTGGCACAGATAATAGAGAGTGACATAGATGGTAGAGAGTGGTACAGATGGTAGAGAGTGGCATAGATGGTAGAGAGTGGCACAGATAGTAGAGAGTGGCACAGATGGTAGAGAGTGTCACAGATGGTAGAGAGTGACACAGATGGTAGTGAGTGGCACAGATGGTAGATTGACACATATGGTAGAGAGTGGCACAGATGGTAGAAAGTGACTCAGGCGGTGGAGAGTGACACAGGCGGTAGAGAGTGGCACAGATGGTAGAGAGTGACATAGATGGTAGAGAGTGGTACAGATGGTAGAGAGTGGCACAGATGGTAGAGAGTGGCACAGATAGTAGAGAGTGGCACAGATGGTAGAGAGTGTCACAGATGGTAGAGAGTGACACATATGGTAGAGAGTGACACAGATGGTAGTGAGTGGCACAGATGGTAGATTGACACATATGGTAGAGAGTGGCACAGATGGTAGAAAGTGACTCAGGCGGTGGAGAGTGACACAGGCGGTAGAGAGTGGCACAGATGGTAGAGAGTGACACAAATGGTAGAGAGTGACACAGATGGTAGAGAGTGGCTCAGAAGAATGCAAGAATTTCACGAGACATGCTTGCGATTGGGGTCACCCAAGCGACTCTTCATTACCATACTCTACCACAGTAGTTCTCAAACTATAGTTCGCGGACCTCCAGGGTCCCTCCGAGTCCATCCAGCTCTAATGAGTACCTGACATTAGTTTGGGAAAAGTAAAGGCGGTTGGTCGTGGTGCTGGTAACATAACACCCTTGTTGACCGTGGACCTTAAAAACAGATGACCATTATATCCTCTGCCATATAGATCGCAAAGGTCTGAAAGGGGAACTTTATTACTTTTAATAATCACGAGGGAGAAAGCACGAAGAAAGGGTCCTCAAAGAAAAGCCGGCTGGACAACGTAAATTAATGAACGGCCTATAGCTACAATTTGGCCCCCAGGACTGGCAGTCTTGTAACAGAGTTTTGAAGATGTAGGACTTAAAGGGTGAACATCTTTAGTTTTACTAACTATTGATGTAACTTTAATTAAACCCACTAGCAACTAGTGCGTTGGAGTCGCTCTCTATGCACGATGTAGAACAAATAATGATCTAATTAATAGTAACAGTTGTTTTCGTAAAAAAAAAAATAGTAGTGGGGCCTCGCAAGCAGTGACGTAGCTAGGGTGGGGGTAGTTGGTCCAAATGTGAGAATCCCCCAGGGCTTCCACTTGAAGGGGGCTCCTAAAATGAGTGTCCGAAATTTGTTTTTAAATAAAATATTACGACATTATCTCATGTTTTGATGTCGAATGTTAAAAAGGCAGGGTCCCTAAAGAAGTCAAGCTTAACCCCCCCACACACACTGGGCATCCAAATCCCTTGCTAAACCACCGGACGCAATCATCCATTAAATTAGGGCCCCGCAATTCGTAAGGCCGGCCCTGTCTCTCTTGATATCCCGTCAAGACGGAATGCTGACCTCTTGAAAGGTTGTGGCATTTGTTACGCGAACCGCAACAGTGCTCTTACAAAGAAAGTCAAGGGGAGATTAGACGATACAAGAATGCTAGAATACTCATAAGAGTATTTATAGATGCTGTAGAATTTTCTTTTTCCATTTGTCACAAAATTAATACGCACATTTATTGTGGAGGCCCGTTTTGGTTGAGCCCTGAACGGCTGCCTGGTCGTGCGGTTTGCGCGCTGGACTGTCGTTTGGACTTATCGATGGTCACTGGTTCAAACCCTGCTCGCCTCCAACTTCCTGTCGTCCTATGGGAGGTTTGGACTAGGAAGTAAACTATCTTCAACTCTGAAGGAAAATCCGAAACATGGAAAACATTTGACAAACATTTTACGGCAGCACCGTTTGCAACGACTTAAATCCGCCCCTAAAATATTTTATAAACTAAGTTTCCATTTCATTTTTTAAAATTCTATTTAAAACAAAATTGTTCTGTAACTAAACTCCTCAAAATGCATACGTACCCCAATAAAGATATGCCATCCAGGTTTAGCATCAGCTCTTCATGTGTCCTATACAATATTACAATATAGTCTTGTACGTTTTCAATGCTTTTGGTCCTACGGGACAATTAAGCCAACTCGTTACGGGAGACACATAAGATAATATAAAGCTAGATAGGCATAAGCAGAAGGTATCATAAATTCCATATTGACGAAGTTATTTCAAAAACAAAAATCAGGGTTTTAAAATTCAACCAGAATATGAAATAAAAATGTTGTTAAACCTTTGTTAGACCAATATAAGAATATGCGACCTCCGTTTGGGACCACCCAAACTCAACGAAAATTGAAGATACTCAAAACAGATTTATACAAACTTACTATTTTTATTGATCTGTTTTTTTTTTTTTGTGTGTTTCTATTTCGTTATATAAAATAACAGCATCTATCCCAGGGGTTCTCAACCTCGCGACCCTCTTTGCTAGGGGGTCGCCTAAGACCATCGAAAAAAAAGCGAATGGGCGAATGTTACATGCGGGGTTCTGAGACGTAAAGGATGACTATACCGTACCACGTCACGCTAACGCTTAGGCACCTTTAATAATGGCCTTATAACTACATAAACTCTATTTCCTACCTTCTGGACCTGATACCTCCACAAAAACGCTATTTAAAATACATGTAGCTAGCATAAACATCCCAGGATATATTGAGCAAGTCGTAGTTTACAGCAACTGGTCCGGTTTTCGAACATCACGGTGACAAGGGAATCTGCTATCGCGGGCCATTCTTAGTCGCGCGGCCTGGGGCGATTGCCGCACTTGCCACCCCCTAAGGCCGCTACTGCTGATGGGATCCAAAAAAGAGATAAAGCCAGAGTTACCTCGAGCGTGAACGAAGCGCTAGAAAAAGGGAAGTCGAATTTTTCTGACAATTTAATGAACAGTCTCAAGTGTTTCTTATTTAAGGATGCACACTTTGCACCAAAATTCTGTATATAGTGTAATGATTTGACGCTAATAGAGGTTTTTAATTATGACGGCTAAAAATTAAATAGCTAAGTTTTCTTTTACCTGGATTACAAAGAAACCTCTTGATATTCTATGTTTGTTATAAGTAATATCATATTTTTTCCACTTTTAAACACTACATAATCAAATTGTATGAAGTCTTTCATTTGTAGCTATTTTTTTTTCATTTTCATTGAAAATCAATTTAGCGTCCCTGGCAATGAGTTTCGGTTCTGAGAATTCTCTAACACAATCTATAAAAGTATAATCAAATGATACCTTTCAGACTTAACGATATATAGTATAGTCGAATGATACCTTTCAGACTTAACGATATATAGTATAGTCAAATGATACCTTTCAGACTTAACGATATATAGTACAGTCAAATGATACCTTTCAGACTTAACGATATATAGTATAGTCAAATGATACCTTTCAGACTTAACGATATATAGGGCAGACTATTCAAGCCAGGGTCGGTCTTAGGCCACTACAACCTATGTGGCCGCTGTGGGCCCCGCAGTTTCGTAGGCCCCTCTAATAAAAATGTGATAATAAGGCGAATTTTAACCAAAACAAGAAGTTTAAATACTTAATTGACTTTAATAGTCACTGGCATATAAATATAGATAAATATAGATCTAAATCTATTTCGACCTCTTAAAACAAAAACACGACATTTTGCGAGTCGATAGTATAGGTAAAAGGCAGATCTGAATGTTTATCATCTTTTTGTTGGAAAACTACAATCGACTGTAGAGGGCTCGTAAAGTTGATTTTGACAGTCATTTTGTACTAAATAAAGTATGAATAAAATGCAAAGTCGAATTTATTTCCTAACACAAAATCTTAATTTTCACTCATTATCCTTAACCCTACCAAGACGAGGCCCCGTGCAATCCGTTTCGCATTGGGCCCCGCAACCTGTAGGACCGGTCCTGATTCAAGCTAACCTGTAACTATGACCGACGAATAGCGAATGCGTCTTATGGCCAGGACATCGCCTTTACTTTCCCGATGTATGTTATTACCCATTAGAGTTGAATGAACTCAACCCCCTAAATATCCCACATTTCCAAATCTCAAAACAGGGCAGAGGATTTCTATTTTTTTAATATGAAGATCAACTTGAAATGGAAATGTAGATATTCACACCAGCTGTTTACCCTGCCAGCGCCTGTCACACTCTCCGCTTAGAAATATCCTCAGCACTGGCAGGTATCCGTATCACTAAGCAGAAAGAATTTTAGGAAATAATTTTCTCATGAAAATTTGATTATTCTCTTTAGGCCGTTAGAAAAGTGCCCCCCCCCCTCTTGATATTTAAGCTTTTTGAAAAAAAAGGGGGGGGGGGATCTATTTCCCAGAGTTCACATAGCAAGCGTCCAAACTTCCTATCTCCCTCTGCACTCACATCCAGATGTAATGTGTGGTGAATATTTCTATTGGAACAACCATTGACATCCCAAAGGGTTGGGTATCGGTCTCGTTGTTGACCATCAGCACCACTTGCACAGAATTCGAGGCCACTAGTCTGGCGCCTTGATTTCTCTCGCATGAAACCTGATTTAAAAAAATTATATAAAAAATATAACCTACTTTAATTTAGTTTTGTTTCATACTAACAGTGGCCATATTTTTTTTTATATGAATTCATTAAATTAAAAGGCAGTAACATTGGGTTGTTAATAAATCTAAAGGAATTTCAGGGAACAAAGCAAAGACACATTTTTAATGATGCTATCAAAATTGTTGTGAATAGAAATAATCAAAACCTCAATGAGTGTATCGATTCAGAATTTAAGTTTATTTCTTCTCATCTGTCTTAGGACTTTCTTTGTAGTGGTGCTGTGACAATGGTGCTGTGACAGGGGTTGCTTTTACAGGGGTGCTGTGACAGGGGTTGCTTTTACAGGGGTGCTGTGACAGGAGTTGCTTTGACAGGGGTGCTGTGGCTGTGACAGGGGTGCTGTGGCTGTGACAGGGGTGCTGTGGCTGTGACAGGGGTGCTGTGGCTGTGACAGGGGTGATGTGACAGGAGTTGCTTCGACAGGGGTGCTGTGGCTGTGACAGGGGTGCTGTGGCTGTGACAGGGGTGCTGTGGCTGTGACAGGGGTGATGTGACAGGGGTGCTGTGGCTGTGACAGGGGTGCTGTGGCTGTGACAGGGGTGTTGTGACTGTGACGGGGGGCTGTGACACAGGTGCTGTGGCTGTGACAGGGGTGCTATGATTGGGGTGCTGTGACAGGAGTGCTGTACAGGAGTGCTGTGACAGTTCGAGTGACTTATTCCGGTCAGCAGCTTTTCTTAGCGAGATATCGAAAGAAAGGCCGCTCCAGTTTTTTTTTTATGTTGTCAAGTCAGACTCTCTTTAAACGATTCCTTCTTCCAGCTCCACCCACTGAACTATGACCTTTGAAAGTGAGTCATGCTATACTATTCGATCGAAAAAACCTACAGATATGTAGAAGAACCATTTCAGCAATGTGTCAACCCCCTTACCACTTAGCAATGTGTCAACCCTCTTACCACTTAGCAATGTGTCAACCCCCTTACCACTTAGCAATGTGTCAACCCCTTTAACACTTAGCAATGTGTCAACCCCCTTACCATTTAGCACTGTGTCAACCCCCTTACCACTCAGCAATGTGTCAACACCCTTACCACTTAGCAATGTGTCAACCCCCTTACCACTCAGCAATGTGTCAACACCCTTACCACTTAGCAATGTGTCAACCCCCTTACCACTTAGCAATGTGTCAACCCCTTTACCGCTTAGCAATGTGTCAACCCTCTTACCACTTAGCAATGTGTCAACCCCCTTACTACTTAGCAATGTGTCAAACCCCTTACGGCTTAGCAATGTGTCAACCCCCTTACCACTTAGCAATGTGTCAACCCTCTTACCACTTAGCAATGTGTCAAACCCCTTACCGCTTAGCAATGTGACAACCCCCTTACCACTTAGCAATGTGACAACCCTCTTACAACTTAGCAATGTGTCAACCCCCTTACCACTTAGCAATGTGTCAACCCCCTTACCGCTTAGCGATGTGTTAACCCCCTTTCCACTTAGCAATGTGTTAGGGAACCACCTTACAAGTATCAGCTTGCAGCTCTACACAGCATTGAATACTTTTTCTTTGTCGGGTAATCACGGCCTGAATAAATAGGAACTCTTGTGTGATTTTTTTTTTTTTTTATTAACGGAAGATTTAACTTGGTTCTTTACAGCATTAAGTCCTTATCTATTTTTAGATCCTATTTACCCGCTATCATCAAACGCAGAAAAATACAACTTGACTCTTTATCTCTCCGTAATAACGTCCTGACCTAATTGTTCATAATTCACATTTCTGTATTCTACCCTGTCGTGATAAAACTTCAATAACATCTTTGTTTGTAATCGGAAAACGTTAGTTTTAGTGTTGAATTTATAGGAGAAATAAAAAGTTTATAAAAACCCAAAAATAATTTAATTTAATGGGGTCAAATCATCGATAGTATCGTTAATTTGGAGAGAAAGAGTTTACTCAGCAATACACGTATCAATGCTATAGAAAAGTCAAGAGGAAAGGAAACCTAGCAAAGTACAATTTAAAAATAAATGTATAATAAAAATTCTATAACCAACATCAATAGCAACCCAAACGAAATTAAATACCAATACAATCAGGGTCGGATTTAATTGAATAGAGGCAGAGGGCCCTTTCTCGTCTTCGTATACTACAATATAGTGTTTGTAAGTAGATTCTAAAAGCTGGTTTGTGATTGTTCATAGAGGGTAACGTTAAGAAATGTGAAGAAGTAGTCAAATGGAAAAAAAAAATCTATTCTTTAAGCTAGTGGAGTCGCATTTCCACCCACAGGGCTGCTGCATTGTCTTCGCGATAGTAAATCCGGCCCTGAATAGACACCTTTTACCTACCCATGTCGTCTGAAAGCTCTCTACTGTAAACTCGGATGCATTGATGTCATTGAAAAATGAAACTTTCACGTTTCTGAAGAAGGTCGTGAGGCTTAACTTGTAGTCGAAGGGTAATTTAAAGATAATGAACTCTTTGCCAAAGTAGTCTGGAACAGGCATTTCTGGTAGAAAGATGTCACATGACTTTAGCCAAGGAAGAACCAAGACACGGGAGATAAGCAGTAATCATTTATTTAAGTCATCTCCGTGTGAATTGGTTGGTCAGGCGAAATAGTTTGGCCAGATCGGTGACCAGACCAAACTAGTTTGTGATTCACTTATTTCAAACTTCAATTCAAACTACAAACGAAAGAAGTTTTACTATGTATATTTCAACTTAACTATTCGACTATTCTGGCGTTATACTATGACGAAGATCTTGTTTTTTTTCAAAATACAATATGATTAATGAATCGATAGTTTTTGAGTTATGAAAGGCAGTTGACCATTATTCCTTTCATCACAAAACCGGATTGAAAAAGTAAAGAATGAGATCTTTTTTGCTATAGTGTAGTCAAGCATATCATAGCTGGACCGAACAGGCTTCAGTAAAGGAAGGTTAATAGTTCCATTTTAACTCTTTCTCTCCTAATTGACGAAGCCAACGTTGATTTGACTCCATGAAGCTAAATGGAGTTTTGGATTTATAAACTTTAATTTTGTTGTGTAAAAAAGAGCATGCTTTCTCCTGCAATGTAATACCAAATAGAACATTTTCTGATAACAAACAAAAAAAGCTATTGAAGTTTGACCCTAACGATTGCGGAGAGAAAGAGTTAAGTGAACAATTTTGTATCACTACATTTGCACCACGATAAGTCGGAATGCTTTTAGAAACATCCTCACTTGTATTCAGGGCCGGCTTTAGGCCACTGCAACCTATGCGGCCCTACGCAGTGGGTCTTGCATTTTCATAGTCCAAGCGCTAATTCTAGGTGTAAATTATTAAGTTAAACCATTTTTACAATTATAATAAGGATTTCCACGGCCTCCGGATTTCCAGGAGGTCTTGGAAATTTCATGAATATGCAAGATATAAGAAAAGTCCTGGAGATCTCCTGAAATTATTAAAATATCCTGAAAACTCATCAAAATCTTAACAACAGACGTTTTGGGGTGTCATTCAATATAGAAACACCAATACTATGCGCGATAAAAAAAAACCGGCATTGTCACCTTTCAATTAATAAAATGTAACGCAAAGACGATTTTTTTTTTCAAATATAAAATCCTAATTTTCACTTATCCTTTTCCCTACCTTAACTGGGCCCCGCGCAATCCATTTCGCATAAACTAGTAAAAAGTAAAGTTCCCTTTTCAGATCTTGTGGTCTATAGGGCAGATAACGTAAAGGTCATCTGTTTCGCATAGGGCCCGCAAATGTTAGCGCCGGCCCTGCTTGTATTCATTGCGTAGCCGGTGTGTATTGCTAGTATTTGGTATGTAGTGTTTATTTTGCACGGAATACTCTTAGACCCCTCAAGAAAACTGCACGTGTTACAACGCTTCCCCACTACCAACGCAATTTTCTAGCCCTCAAAATCTATGTCTCTTTCATTATTCCGATGAAGGGTCCGCAACCCCCTATATATGGAATACAGAAACACTTCTTAGGCCATTCAGTCTGGTCCTTATATATTCTAATAAAACGGTTGTCCTTGAAATGCCTGTCAAAAGCAAAGTTTTTTGTTTTGTAATTGCGAATTGTGATAAATTTAACTGCTATTTTTTAGATCTTGAAAATGACTTAGTTGTCCTAAAAAAAAAGTAAAGTTTCCCTTTTTGACCTTGCGATCTATGGCGCAGATGGTGTTAAGGACAGCACAACGACTAAGCGCCTTTACTTTACCTAACTAAAGTCAAGTACCCAATAGAGTTGGGTGCACTCAGGGCCGCCCAAAAAAAAATCCCGAAATTCAAAATCCCAGTCTTCACCGAGATTCGAACCCAGGACACCAGTTTCGGTAGCCGAGCGCTTAACCACTCAGCCATCGCGCCTCCTTAGTTTTCCTAGGCTTACAACACGTTGAATTTTCGTATTTTATCTTTCATGGCAAGTGAGACAATTAGTGATTTAATAGCGAGCGGCCACGACCCAGACAGATTTACTGAGCTCGTTTCAAACAAACGCCCTTACCTATTGCAAAGTTCAAGAAAGGATTCTCTGTCGTATTGCTAGCAGGGCACTTGCCCATTATCAAACCAATCTTGGCAATGCTGTAGAATTGTGAACCTGTTTCAAAAATTAAGTCGCTTTGTTTTATTTTATTTTTTATCTTTTGTTACAATAGGCCTAACTCTATTCAATTCAGAACTTCAAGGTACCTGGATTATGTAATTACTGATGAAGGAGTATAATTAATTCTAATGAATTGATTTGTCAGGTTGCATTAGTTCAGGAACAAACGTCAGATTGTTTGCAAACAATTGCATAATATATAGAACAAAACAACAACACAAGATGCAGACATTTTACAAAGAGAAATAGATGAATTACAGAAATGGCAATTAAAATGAAGAATGTCGTTCCATGTAGCAAAATATTAGTTTTTAAGAGTAACAATTTGAATGTATTCATGGTAAACCAGTAACAAACTAAATACGCAAAATACCTAGGTGTTAAAATAAATGAGAAACGGTCATGGAATCTCCATATTGATGACACTATTTAAAAATGTATTACTAAAAAACAATTAACTAACCTGTAACATACTAACGCTAAACGACAATTCATTGATCTGTTATATACTTACGCTAAAATACAATTTACTCACTTGTATTAAACAAACGCTAAAAGGCTAAAAGGCTATTAACTCACCTGTTAAAGCAAACTCATCTGGAGATAAACAGTCAATTATGGAGAAATATCTATAGGAATATTTAAAAAAAAGCAACAGCTTGTAATCAATATTACACGTCTTTTACAAAGCTTATCAACTCACTCTGTCTGTATGTCTGTCTACATGTCTGTCTGTCTATCTGTCTGTCTGTCTGTATGTCTGTCTGTATGTCTGTCTGTATGTCTGTCTGTCTGTCTGTATGTCTGCCTGTCTGTATGTCTGTCTGTATGTCTGTCTGTATGTCTGTCTTTATGTCTGTCTGTATGTCTGTTTGTATGTCTGTCTGTATGTCTGTCTGTATGTCAGGTTGAAATCTTGTGCAATTAGTTTCTCCTACATTCTCAGCTCAAACTTAGCGCAATTATACAACTATAGCTGGGGAAATCCTCGCACGCATCCTCCTAAATCGGCTTACGCAACACCTAGAACATAGTCTACAACCAGTGAGCCAGTTCAGTTTCAGAAAAGAGCGTGGAACCATTAACATGATCTTTGCGACAAGGCAGCTCCAGAAAAAATGCCAAGAACAAAATGCTGACCTCTTCTCAATATTTGTCGACCTAACAAAAGCATTCGACACCGTGAGCAGAGAAAGACGCTGGAAGATTATGTCAAAGTATGAATGTCCACAAAAATTCATATCTATGGTGAGACGAAAAGACAAAATACCTAGGTGTTATAATAAATCAAAAAATCAAACAAAGCATTAGGGTTTATTAAAAGAAATATCTATATATCAAATAAGAACATAAAACTAAACTGTTATTTAACCTTGGTTAGACCAATAATAGAATATGCATCCTCCGTTTGGGATCCCTCAACTCAAGAAAACATTAGGAAACTGGAACAGACACAAAATAGAGCAGTGAGATTCATAACAAATGAATATTCACATTTGACTAGAGTAACACCTTTAGTAAAATCACTTAATTTAGAAAGCCTTCAAGTCAGAAGACTCAAAAGTAAAGTAGCAATTATACATAAAACACTGAACCATAAGCTTCAAACACAAAAACAAAATTTAATAAAATACTCAGAAATACACACAGATGAAGACGCATTCCTCGTTCCATATGCTAGGACCAATTGGTACAAATGCTCCTTCTTCCCTAGCGCTACTAGAGCATGGAATGGATTGCCTGAGCCAGCCATGAAAACCAGTGACTTGACAGAATTTAGTTGATTAATTAATATGCATGACTAAATGCATGACGCGTAGGACGTAATCATCCTCTTTTTTGAAGTAACGTCTGTATTATATAAGTTAAGATAAGAAGACTATTTCATGATGGCATGAAGGCTCGTGCCCAGGACAACGGAGAACCATCAGAGCCCTTCGAAATATCAAACGAAGTAAAACAAGGATGTGTCCTAGCACCTACACTGTTCAGTATCATGTTCTCCGCTATGCTGACAGATGCATTCACAAATAGAGAAAACAACGGGATAAATATATCATACAGATTTGATGGTGGCCTATTCAACCCGAGGCGGCTTAAAGCAAAATCAAAAATAAAATCAGCAGAAATCAAGAACTTGCTGTTAGCTGACGACTGTGCCCTAAATGCCTGCTCTGAAAATGATCTGAAGAGCATAGCCAGCGACCTCTTATGAGCATGCTCAAACTTTGGCCTTACCATTAACTCATTCTCTCCGTAATTATTTACCACATTCTGGTGGAATCAACGTTGGTATCGTTAGTTAGGAGAGAAAGAGTTAATACAAAAAAAAAAGACTGAAACCTTATATTTGCCTTCTCCAGGGAAAGCCTCGGATCCGAGCATCAAGATAAATGGACATGATATAAATGCAGTGGACATTTTCACATATCTTGGCAGCACACTCTCCAAAGATAAGATAACTACTATCGATTTGTGTGAGAGAATTAGACCAAAGCCCATAGCCCAAGACATCACAAAACGAAAATGGAGCTGGATGGGACACACCCTGCGAAAATCAGCGACCAATGTTGCAAGGCAGGCACTTGACTGGAACCCACAAGGAAAGAGGAAAGTAGGCAGACCCAAGCAAACCTGGAAGAGGTCAGTCATCAGTGAAGCTGAGGGTACTGGAATGACAAGGGAGCAGATGAAAAACACTGTAAAGATAATTTTTTATTATTAAATTAAAAAAAACAACCAAAGAAATGATAACACAAGGCAACACAATTTTTGTGTCTGTGAAATAACTATGATTTCCTGTTAGCTTATACATTCAAATGATCAAAAATAGTATTTGTTTTCCCAAAAGTTTGGGTTTGTGGTCAGGACATTGATAGTTCAGATCACGTATTGGATAGCATTATACAACGTTTAATATACATGTAAGACTTATAATACACTTATGATGTTTGACAAAGTCTTCACAAACATGGTCCATACAGATGAATAAAAGTCAGAAATTGCATGTTCTTTTAGACTGACGATTATAGACTAAATCACTATCACGGACTAGGCCCCAGATATAGTCCCCCATCATATTCTCGGTATACTGTCCTTGGTATCGACGTTCAAATTCCTTCAGGTCTTGATGGAACCTTTCTCCTTGTTCCTCTGAGTATGCTCCCATATTCTCCTTGAAATTACGCAGCTGAGCATCTAGGATGTTAACCTTTAGCGACATTCTGCATCCCATAGAATGATAGTTTCTCACAAGTGTCTCCACCAGCTCCACATAATTCTCGGCCTTATGATTTCCAAGGAATCCCTGAACAACTGCGATGAAGCTGCCCCAAGCTGCCTTCTGGATGCCTGTAAGACTGTTAAGAAATTGCTGAGACTCCATTATTTTCTTTATTTGTGGTCCCACAAAGATCCCAGCTTTCAATGCCTCTGACAACTTGGGGAAGAATTCTTCTAGGTATTTCACAGCTGCCGACTTTTTACCCAGAGCTGTAATAAACTGCTTCATGAGCGCCAGCTTGATGTGCATAGGAGGCATTAGAACTTTCTTAGGATCCACTAGAGGCTCCCACTTGACATTGCTACTCCCAATGGTAAAGTTGGTCCGTTCTGGCCAATCCCGACGATGGTAGTGTTGCTTGGTGTCTCTGCTATCCCAATGACAAAGATAGTAAGGAAACTTGGTGAAACCACCCTGAAGACCCATTAAGAATGCCACCATCTTAAAATTACCAATTACCTCCCAACCATACTGTTCATAGTTTAGAGCCTGCAGAAGCTGTCTGACGCTATTGTACTCCTCCTTAAGTTGTGCTGAGTGAGCCACTGGGATAGAAGGTAGCTGATTGCCATAATGGACAAGAACAGCTTTCAGGCTGCGGGAAGAACTATCGATGAAGAGACGCCAATCCTGTGGGTTGTAGGGTATCCCTATTGCATTGAACAGACCTTTCTCATCATGGCAGTAGCAAAGGTTATCATGAAGGGTGAAAAAGACTGATGACGTTTTCTCTGACATGCAACTTGAACACTCTCATTTAACAGGTTCCACTGTTTCAGTCGGGATGTCAGAAGCTCAGCTTTAGCTTTGGTGAGACCAAGATCTCTCACTAAATCTTTGAGGTCATCTTGGTTAGGAAAGTGAGGTATTCTTCATCATCCGCTTGAAAAACATCAACATCCTCAGCATCACTAGCGATACTGCTGTCTTCCAAGGGCAGTGTATTCTGCGGTGGTTTGGGAATGGGAAAATCAGGGAAATGTGGAACTGGGGCGATCGAAGAAGGGATATCAGGATAGAGCACACCAGCTGCATTTTTGCCAGATCGACGTTTGATGGATCTACCATGCAAAAATAGCAGTTGTTCAGATGATCTGTAGGCTCTCGCCAAATTCTTGGTATCGCAAACTTCATGCTTCTCTTCTCCTCCCTGAACCAACCTTCTAAAGTCTTCTTGCAGCAGTCACAACTAACATGTGGAGCCCAAGATTTATCTAGATCTCCAACTGGCATGCCAAAGTAGGATTTATATGCTTCCTTCATTGTTGCTGATGTTGTCAAAGAATGTTTCTTCGCACGTTTCTTTATGAATTCGCCGCAAACATAACAGAAGGCATCTGCTGGATAGGTGCAACCTCTAGATGCCATATTTTACATAAAGTCAATGAAGTCACTGATTTCAATCAACAATCAATATTCACAATGATTTTATCTGAAAAATCTAAAAAAATTCAGACATATATTTAAAGGTACAAAATCAATTCATACATGTAAATGCATATACACTGCAAAACAGAAAATGTTAGACAGCAGTGACAAAACCAAAGTTTTGCCTGAATAAATGAATTATAATAGGTGTTCTGGACCTAAGAAACAAGAAAAGAACAATTTCTTGTAGGGAACAAGAAAAAAATTTTTTTTTGTTGCCTTGTGTAATCGATTTTCGTAGGGACAAGAAGGAAAATGATATTGTTTCTGTAGCTGGAGAGACTATTGAAATTGTGCAAACCTTTAAATACCTTGGTACTATCCTAGACAATAAACTAAATTTTACTGCAAATAATGATTATATCAGCAAAAAAGGGCAGCAAAGATTACGATTACTAAGAAAACTGTCCTCGTTTAATGTTAGCGAAAAGGCATTGGCTATGTTTTATCACGCTCACATCTGCAATATTTTAAGTTTCAATATCACTGCCTGGTATGGCAATCTGAGCATTAAAAATAAAAAGAAACTTTATAGAATCCTAAATGCTGCTGGCAAAATCATTGGCAAAAAACAAACCCCATTTGGGCAGCTGTTTGAGACAAACATCTATAAAAATGGTAACAAGATCCTCGAAATAAAGAATCACCCTTTGTGTCAGGATTTTGTGATTTTACCATTACAAAAGAGATACAAGACACCGATAGCAAAGACAAACAGACACAAACGCTCTTTTGTTCCCCTGGCAATCAAATCATTAAATAAGAACAATCTGGTATAAACTTTGTCAAATGTAAATTATGAGTGAGTCTGGTGTGAATGTACACTTTTGTTTCTTATAGTTATAATGTTTTTTGTTTGGTGTAATGCACAAATTAAAAGACAAATTTCCTTACGGATAATAAAGATTATTATTATTATTATTATTATTATTATTATGAAGAAGAAGAAAGCTGCTAAGAAACGAGTTCGGTGGAGAGGTGTGGTTGCGGCCCTATGCTCCCCTGGTAGTGCACAGGATTAAGTCAGACACTCTCCAAAAACGGTAAGATCGATAATGAAGTCGATCTACGTATCGCCAAGGCCAGCGCATCCTATGGCAGACTGTCTAAAAGTGTCTGGAACAGACGCTGTATCACCACGAATATAAAGCTAGGGATCAATCGAGTCGTCATTTTCCCTACATTGCTCTATGCCTCAGAAACGAGGACAGTGTACAAAAGAGATGAAAAGGAACTGAACCACTTCCACATGACATGTCTAAGAATAAAAAAGAAAAAAAAAAAATATATATATATATATATATATATATCTATAATTTACTATGTCGAACAATCATGCGGGGCACGCACACACACCGACTCTCTAATCCATCTCCCGACCCCTCTAGCCCTCATAGGCGTCTTCGTCGCTCTCCAGGCATGCTTACACAATGGTTTGCCCAAACCCACTCTATTTGAACAACTGTGTCTTTCAAGAAGCGTTACCTGTCACTAAATAGTGATTCGACTATTATAATATATATATATATATATAAGGAGAGAGAGAGAGAGAGAGAGAGAGAGAGAGAGAGAGAGAGAGAGAGAGAGAGAGAGAGAGAGAGAGAGAGAGAGAGAGAGAGAGAGACTAAAACACTTAAAAAGAGAGAGAGAAAGAGATAAATGGTTCGCTACATTTCTGCGAGTGATTCGGGCGATAATTGTTAAGACACAAAACATCTTATAATTAATAATATATTTTAAACATAAGCCTCCAAAGGCGTGGTAGATTTGTTGTTAGGCGCTTGGATTCCTAACCTGGGGTCCTGGGTTCGAATCTCTGTAAAGACTTGGGATTTAGAATTTCGGGATTTTTAGGGCGCCACTGAGTCCACCCAGCTCTAATGGATACCTGGCTTTAGTTGGGGAAAGTAAAGGCGGTTGGTCGTTGTGCCGGACACATGACACCCAGCTCGTTGAACATTGGCCAATGAAACGACGTTAACATCGTCTGTCTTATAGACTGCATGGTCTGAAAGGGAAACTTGGCTTTATTCACCTTTTATATTTTGAGTGCGGTTCTTTAACAGTTTTATTGTTGAGTTTCCATAAGGAGACTTTCGTGCGATCTTCAGCCATGGCGATAAGAAAGCCCTGTTGACTAAAACAAAACAAGGGAAAACATGAAGATCTCACACAGAACAAGAACAATGTAAAAAAGTTTTTAAAAAAACCCAAAGCTTATATTAAGGGTAGTTGTATCAAATAGCTTGGATCAGTCATGAAATTAAATTTGTAATATAATAGCCTCACAACAATAAATCTGTGCGATTCCATATATTTTTACCGATTGGCTGTGTAGGAAATAGCATGTACTAATACATTTGAACTTCAGAAAACGACCTCAACTGAGGACAACACTAGACATACATATCACATTACACATGACATTGAAATCATAGATTACCAACACGAAACAAGCAAAATAAAAAAATAAAAAAACTTGTTAAAAATTATTTAAATTAAAGGAAGAACTGCACATTTATAGCCATATATTTCAATACTCTAAGATTTATTTTCTTTAATCAGTATCAAACTAAATGATTACCACTAAATATTTCATTTACTTGTAAATTTTTCGATTGATTTATGCTTTGAGAGAGACTACCAGAGGCGTAGTGAGCACAACATGCGCCCGGGGCAAGAAACTTTATTGGCGCCCGACTCTCATGAACATCACATAAAAACATAGGCTTATAAATAAAAAGTAGTTAATAATAATATAATACTAATAGCCTAAGAATGTATAACATAACTGAAATATCTAAAAAAAAATTTTTATTTTTTTGTATGCCTCTCTGCGTGTGGCGCCTCCCTTAAATTGGTGTTCGGGGCATTGTGCTACCTTTGCCCACCCCTTAACTACGCCTCTGGAGACTATGGATAATTGTGCAAAGTTTCAAATTGATCCGACTAAGGGAAGTTGGAGAAATAGTTATATAAAAATGTACCTGACGAACAGACAGACAGACAGACAGAGTTCATATAAGCTTTGTGAGGAGGATAACTAGACTATAGTACAACGTTTTTGTTTGTAACAAACTATGACTACTTTAAAGTTCAGACTACTCACCTAAAAGTCACCAGAATATATTTGCTTCCGTAGCGGCTAATGGGTATCGCTAGATATGTTTCACTATGTTCCTGTAGTCCTATGGATATAATGATGGCTATGGGCCAATTCGATAAAACCTTATAGACGTCAATCCCCTTCCCGAGAGTCCTGTAATACACCGCCAAATAGTCCAATTAAAACACGCTTTGATAAATTAAGATACACTTAACTGGTTTACCACAATGATATATTTACCATAATGATACATTTACCATGATGATATATTTAACATAATGATATATTTACCATAATGATATATTTAACATAATGATATATTTAACATAATGATATATTTACCAGAATGATATATTTACCAGAATGATATATTTACCATAATGATATATTTACCATAATGATATATTTACCATAATGATATATTTAACATAATGTATATTTACCATAATGATATATTTAACATAATGATATATTTAACATAATGATATATTAACCCTTTAACTGCTTACTAAATGCTGGGCCGGTTTTACAATGAGCGAGGCCCAATTTAATAGATGCTTGGTAGACCCTTTTCTATTTTTTTTAAATCCCAGTAACAAGTATTTACTAGTAATTAGATAATCATATCAACATTTACTGTGCAATATGCATTGGAAGCAGTTCAAACTTGATAGGCGACGGTGGTTTAATTTAAGTTGCGTCAATCGTTCGATATACAAAATATTTTATCTCTTTTAAGTCATACATCATTAAAATCTTGTTACGAGAGCCATGACTGATAGTGATATGTTAAGTGTAAGGTTAAATTACCATCTCAATAAAATAAATCCCACGCAACTCCCCCCCCCCCTTTTCTAGACACTGCGCCCACCGTCATGAAACCGTAAACCATATCCTTTTTGAATGCCCCTCCCTAATCCCCCTTAGTCAGACCCTACTACCACTCCCTCCCAACATAACCAACACCCTGTATGGCAGAGCTGATCAACTGAAGAAAACAGCACACTATTTTTCCTTGGCGGAGAATGCAAAAGAGGTGACAGCTCAGCAGCAAAAAGCTTGACAGAAGAAGAAGTAAAGGGGGGGGGGGAGTGGTGGGCGGGAAAGAAAGTGATATCTTAGTGAATGCTTAAATGAAGGCTTTTTAAATACATAAAAATGGCCTCCTAAACGAAACTAATTCAACTTATACCACCTCATCTTTCAAGTACGATTTCTTTCCCTTGTTGAGGAAACCAAACAAAAAATAACTACTTACCTATACTTAATTAATTAATTGGTTAATTTTTTGTTTTTTATTGATTCTTGTTTTGTCAGGGCATAGAAATAATGGTGCAAAATTTCAGCTTGATCCGAGATTGGGTGTGGGAGAAATAACGTGTACAAACTTTTCATCAGACAGACAGAGTGAGTGGATATAAGCTTTATGAAAAAATGTTTGATAGAAAATGAACTCACGATGAGGACTCCTTTGACAGCAAGATAGACCTACAGCTTGGCCCAAGAATAGAAACGTTGTTGATATGTGTGGATGATGAGCCTGTCACTGCGTATATACGAACCTAAAGTCACACAGAACGTGCACTAGTTATGGCCATATAACATTTATAATGCAAAAAAGAAACAAAAAAACAAACAAACGAGATTGTGAAAAGCAAATGATGATCCCACGATAATGAAATCTAGTCCTTTCACCAGCGCAGGCCTTAGATAACTTGAGGCCCTAGACGAATTGAGTTTGATGGCCGCAAATGAATTAGAAAAAAAAAGTAAAATCTAAAACCTAGTAGACTCCCACTGGAAAGAAAAAGATACACAAGAGACAGCGCTGGGAAGACAACATAAAAAAATAAATGGGCATTCAAAGAGATTCTAATCAAAGCAAAAGACAGCAAAAAAAATGGAGGAAAACGGTCAGATCAACATGAGGGGGGTTGGTTGTCAGGCTAAACAGCTTACCAATATGTCAGAGAATTAAATTACCACGGTGTTAGCAACAAACTTAACAATGTAATAATATGTCAGGAACCAACTTACCAATGTATTAGGGAACAAAGTCACCAATTTGTCAAATAAAAAAATTATAACTTGCCAATGTGTCAAAGAAAATGGAGGGGCCGTGGCTGAGCCGTAATGCGCTTGACTTCCGAACCGGGGGTCCCGGGTTCGAATCCTGGTGAAGACTGGGATTTTTAATTTCGGGTTCTTTGGGTGCCTTGAGTCCACCCAGCTCTGATGGGTACCTGACATTAGTTGGGGTAAAGTAAAGGCGGTTGGTCGTTGTGCTGGCCACATGACACCCTCGTAAACCGTAGGCCAGAAAAGGAAAATCAAGGAAAATACTTTTAAAAAACTGTTTCCAGAAACCAATTACTAATATTACAGAAATATTCCATTATAATAAGGCTTGTTTCCGAGCCCGAAGTATATTTTGAAATGTAGCATTTCTCGATGCTACGCAACCCCAGCTGTGACCTACTTATTTTGCCAATACAGGACAAGCATAACCATTGTTCGCCGGCAGTCGATTAATATTTTCTTTCGCCGTCTACGCCTGCCCTCGGCAGGGGACACTACTGCTATGTCAGAGTCAAAAACTTACAATTAACCTGTAAGCGTACCATCGTACCATAATGTAAAGGACAAACTCAACAATGTGTCGGTGAACCACCTACCAATATGTTTGGAAACTAACCAATATAATAGGGAACTAACTTACCTTTGTGTCAGGGAACCAAGTGCATATTTGTGCAAATATGAGAGCGTCAGGGGATGGCTTCATGAGGTAAAATTGTTTTCCACCTGACTGGCCTTCACCTAGGAGATAACAATTAAAGAAATCATTTTCAACACTGCAAGACCAGTGATACCCAAACAGCTAACTAATATGTCAAGGACACAACTTAGCAATGTGTAAAGGAACCACCATATCACTATGTCAGGGGTAAAACTTACTAATATGCAAAGAACCAACTTAGCAATGTGTCAGGGAACCATGTTACCTTAAGTCAAGAATAAAAACGTACTAATGTGTCAAAGAACAAATTACCAATATGTCAAAGAGCAAATTACCAATGTGTCAAAGAACAAATTACCAATGTGTCAAAGAACAAATTACCAATGTGTCAAACAAAAAATTACCAATGTGTCAAAGAACAAATTATCAGGGTGTCAAAGAACAAATTATCAATGTGTCAAAGAACAAATTACCAATATGTCGAAGAAAAAATTACCAATGTGTC